>WIPJ01002082.1:223020-271594 GCA_018155075.1 Cassiopea andromeda
TATATGATATGGGTGTATAAAATACTAAGAAATAAAAAGTCCGGATAAGCATTTGACGATAGGGAAATGGGAAGGGAAATGGTGAGACAGCAGGTCACAACATTGATGTCCGCCATCATTACACAATTCATATGCTTAAAATATGTAAAACCTAAGTTTGGTGTTCAAGTCATAGAAGTGAAGTTGCTGCTTCCAAGTTAAATTTACTAAAAATGCTCACGCTCAAAATATGTGAAGTTCTAAAAAGACATGACAATCTGAAGGAATTTGATGCTCTATAAATGGCATGTACGTAAAAAGATCTATTGCTTCTTGAATAAACTAAAATCTTTGAACTATGACAGTTAATAGGTATTAAAGCCCTGACTACAGCCATATGGGACTCATTCTAGTGACTCTTGGGTACAAATTGGTGTTACCGAGAGGATTAGTGTGATTAGAAAACTCCATGAAATGGGGTTGATCATGGATCACGAATACAGCTGATTATATTTTATACTATCTTTATTATAGCCCTCATTCTCCTTTCAATCATGGCTAGCTGTAAGTTCATTATACCACAAATCTTTTATAAGGATGGCACCTATATAATATTAACAGGTGCTACGAGGTGATTCCTCAGCAGACTACTCAGGTGAAGGAATTGCATCTTTCAAGGCACAGCGATATTACAAATTGCTTCGAAACCTGCAGAGCTATTTCATAGCACTGAAAGTTCTCCGGTGCTTTTGTTTCTTCGAGGAGAATTGTAACCAATCGTTCTGATCTTCCTCTTCAATCTGAGCCAAATTTTTTATTAGCTCATCAAATGATAATGTTTTAAAAGCAACATATCGTGGAGGATCTTCTGTCCTGAATGGGAAATTTAAAAATGCTATGTAAAACAGTTTTAAAAGTGTAAGGGTTTTGACACTATTAAACTTAATACGTGAAATAGCTGTACGAAAAGAACTCCACGCAAGACCTATCAATCTATGGAGTAGAGCTCGAAACATTCATACGACAAATGATTATGATCTTGAGCAGTGGTTCCCAAACATTACAAAATAATTTACATGGCGGCCCCCCCCCTGCTACATGCTTTTTCTACTCGCGCTGCTATGAAGGAGTGGCGGCTCTAAAATGAGAGTGGCTGGTAAAGAGCTTTCATGTCACATCTCTTACTTTATAGGAAATTCTGATTATTTACGTCCATTTTTTGCAAAGCTATCATTCTTACTTTATAAAGTCCAATCATGTAGATCTAGACCTGTAGAATATTACAAAGTAGTAAAGACCTTGGTGGGGGAGAGAATAAGAGGGCTCTGGGAAACCGCGCCTTTTACTTTGGCTTAGAACCCATCTCCCAATATTAAGCTTGCGATGGATGACATGGGATGTTGATAGGTCGTGGCGTCTTTTTGCAAGACATAGCGCATGGAAGAAAGTGTCTTGGGGCCTGTTTATATGCTCCCGGCAAGTGGGCTAGCTCGCTTAGCGACATCTAGCCATACTAAGAAATCAATTAGAATATTTGTTTCTCTTTATATGAGAAAGCGGGCTAGCCCGGTAAGCGAGATCTCGCTGAAGCATTGGTGAAATTCTCCCATATAAAGTTTCCAGCGCGCTTGCCGGGGTAAATTGGACTATACTGCAATGTGTTATTGCAGTGCTCACATAATCTCAAATGATATAATCATCTTTTTTATATTTTTGGGAATTTGTGTCAACTGTCACGATGCATGAATTATTTTACTCGCGTCATAGGCAAGTAAAAACAGTGAATAAAGAGCAGAACTTTAAATAAACAAAACTTACGTTACAAAGAACTGTGAAGGAGACAACTAATTATCTCCGCAAGCTGGCTCCAGGTTTTCATGTAAAACTGAGATCTCGCTAAGCCGGCTAGCCCGCTTACTGGGAACATACAAACAGGCTCTTGGTCAGGCATCCTTGAATTTGACTCAGACTGACTGAACATTGATTCTCTTTCATGCTCTCTTTTATCCTCAGATAGGTATGCCATCGGCAAATTAAGTTCATCTCCCATTAAATGTCAGAGGCAAGTCCCGATTATTCAGTAGTAAAAATTTGTACTTTCACAGAAAAATACCAACAGAATTGAAAGCATAAGTTTGCCAAGTTGTCGAGGTTTGCAGCTCTGCGCTAAAAATGACCCAAAAGTCTATTAAAATGGCTCTACAAGTTGCCAGCTGCAGCACCTTCCAGCAGTCCTGCAATACCCTTCGCCGTCTCCCAAGGGACCGCGGACCCCAGTTTGGAAACCACTGATCATGAGCGTTCTGAATACGACATGCAACACCAAATTGAATAGAAATTTATGTCATGTAACTCGAGGCGATACAGAATTTAATGAGGCACGAGCTTGCATGTCTATAGCAGGGGTGATTTCTAGGGGGGTCTCAGGGGGGCGGAGCCCCCCTTGTCAAAATTTCTGCTCATGTTGGGGGGCTCAGCCCCCCTAAAACTCTTGCATTGGCTTGGCTTTTCAGAGTTTATTGGCCTTGCTTCCAAAGTGCTATGATCAACTGTGCACTGCTATATGGTTATTGAGGCATTTCTTATTGTTGACTATACTATATCAGTGTTAAACTAAATTATTATGTTTCCATCTTTGGAAACATGGGCGTGGTTTTAGCTGGGCCACACCCAAAATATGGGCGTGGTTGTGCGTAGAGCCCCCCTTGTTAAAATTTTTAGAAATCACCACTGGTCTATAGACTTTTGATGATTAATAAAACTGGCAAATAAATCTGTCAATCTCAAAACCACTGATACATGTACTTATAAACATGGAAATTGTACGCTGCTGAAGTTTTACAAACCTGTCCTTGGATTTCAATGCGACGGTAGCAATATGCTGAAATGAAAAAAGCTTAAGTCTCGTCTGGTTATGAAGATAGAAATAATTTTCGGTATCGTTTTCAAAATTATCATTAATCTTTTGATTCACATTGTGGCAGTCCCAGCTTCCTCAATTCCTTCGAGGGTTAAATCCCAGAACAATTACACAAAAATGACTGAAGGATTCGATTATAAAAAATCACAAAACTTTAATAAAATACATTGAGAGGTATCGGTTCCCGCCAGAAAAGCAGCACTCAATAAACTGCAGAAGAACAGCAGGAGAACTGTGATTAACATCTGCCACAAGATAGATTTCCAAAGCTATACATAGCAATAACGGGGGTATCTCTGTGTCCTTCCTACATTTTCGAAAGTAGTGCTTGACTTTGAGAAAAACTGCAGACAAGATCAAACTTATACAATATCGAAGACTTTAAGGATAAAACACTAAGGAGCGTCATGGCTACATCAAAAATTTCATCCTTTTATAAAGAATATACAAAAACTGCCAACTAGAACTAAAATTACTTGGGAAGTAGAATTGCCTACATGCACAAGAAACTTGAGTTTGCTTACTTCGAACAATATAAAGAAGGAAGATAGCATATACCTCATTTTCCAAAAGGCTTTCATGAAATACCCAATCTACTGCTCTGTCTTCGATGTGTAATATACTATCGACAACAGGCTTCAATTGATAGAAAATAATCAGACTTCAATATAACCAAGGATAATTCTTGCCAATATGCAGCAATTTGGAAAGACAAAAGACCTATTTAAACGAAAAAACGCCATGCTCTGCTGAAAATCCATGACTAAACATAAGAGGTTGTCAGGCAATCCACACCACTTTCGCTAATAACGCAAATTTAATGCTTTGACAATTCGGACCCTTACAAGGATCCCTGCTAAAGTTTAGTACATGTAGCAAAATCAAAACGTTCAACTCTTATAAAAGAGAGCATTGAAAGCGCGAACAATTCTTATGGCAGAGAGCATAGTGATAGAATGCATAGAATACGTTGATAAAACAATGCATAACCTCCAGAGAGCAGGATCTTTCACAGCTTGGTATAGGAGTTCAAATAATTGCCAACATATTAAAAAATCAAATATGGTACAACGCACCTCCTCCGCAAGTGACTCACTATTCAATTCAAATCTCATATAATCTGCAGTGCTCGTACCCAAACCTGTACCGATTGCTTTAACATAACTTTCTTTTAGACACTACAGAAAAGATACAGTGAAAAATAGACGTAAGTGTAATATCGGAAAATCGAGTTGACTATAGTGAAAACAACTTTCTGGTCCTAACTATTTACAAAAAAAGAACAGCTAGTGAGTAAATGCAAAACGAAGTGGCCACTTTTCTCCTCTCAAATGTTGTGATTCCAAACACGAGCGAGCACCAACGGATTTGTAAGGGTGCAAGACCTGCATTTTGCCAAGGTAATTGGCAAAATCATGAATAATTTGCTACTGCTGTTTGTCAACAAACCGCTACATCTATTATTTTCACCCCACCCCCTCCCCATCCAAAGAATGCAGGGTAGCAACTAAAACTCATCCACTAGCTGATAGCAGGTAAAATATGCTCGAATAATAAAATATTGGAGGAAAAAATGATTAACGAAGATAAATGAGCATCTAAGCAAAGGAAAGGCAACTTGGCTCGGTGAACCACTAAGATAGTTATCGATCAAATTGAGTCAAAACTTGTAAGGGCTTCCGAATGACGAAATATACAAAAAACTTAGCATCCTCGCGTTCAGAACTCAAAAAAGTATTCAGAACCAAAACAGTATACCAACGACTTGACAGAGTTACATACAACATTACTTACACACCAAACATTACTATACTACAAAGACGATACCCCGTGGGGCAATATCTGAATACCCCGGGGTCAATACATATAAAGCATAAAACTAATCTTAACTTTAGAATGCGATTACCAGCTACACACAAAACAATAACTAAAGAAGGAAACTTCCCAAAATTGAACAACGAAACAGTGAAGACCAAAATCTTTGTACGTTAGGTATAGTAAATTTCCTATTTGCAAATGGGATAGCTTCTACTGCAATGTAGTACTTGCATGTGCGTCTCTTTTAATACATTAATCGAAGCTAATTCATGCATTAGACGCCGATTGTCCGTTTATGGGGCGTAAATTGCAATCGCATATTTAAAATCACTTCCTCACCCACAACCTGTAAAATGCTTTCATCTGCTCCCATTCGCAAGACTTTGATTTAATTACTGCCCATTCCTCTTGAGTAAACTGGCGTCTCATCGTTTTGAAAAATTCAGGGATAGATGTATTTGCTGTTGAGGTAATATAGATGTTAACTTCAAGACAAGATTCTCTGTTGCAAATTGTGGTTATGTAGTCTAGCAGCTAAGTCATTAGATAAACACTGTAAATAAACGAGGATTATTGTCAATTAATATGTTACCATTCTAGCAATAAAGAAAATGCAGACGATTGCCTCTGTTCACGTACGTTCGGGAACAAAACTAATACAAAAAACTTTGTTTGCATTGGAACAAACGAAAATAAACAAGAGCTGAAATAAAATTCAAACAATTGAAAAAGAATATCTTACTCTAACTAAACAATACCTGGTCGATCAATCTTCATTACGTCGACTCCAACTGACAAGAAATAGAATCCTTCTTAGCAATATGCATTTGTTTGGGAAAAAGGATAATGAAAAAACATGTATTTTGCAGAAATTAGATTGCCCCTGAATAAAACACGTTGCTTACATTAGATAAACCATCTTGCAAAATTCTCCCTGAGAACAGTTTCGCTTTGCAAAGATGGTTTTCATTGGGAGGGAAGTTGGCTATCTTCCAAGCCCAAAGAGCATATATTTCTAGAATAAATAAACTCTTCAGAAACGTTCTATGGTTAATAATGTAAGCAGCTAATAATTTCTACTTGAAATAAGCAAGGATTATTTGAGCATGCATTCTATGTCGACTTTTGGAGATCGTTAAACGTAGATGCGATGGGAAGTGGGTATTCTCCTTGGTTTTTAAGAAAGAAAGGTAATACATTCCTGGTACGCTGGGACTAAATATATCAAGGGATATACAACTATCATACGTTATTTGAAAAATATTCTGAGGAATTTTGAAAATTTGGAAGAATTTTTAGAGAGAAGATAGTATGGCAGGGACTAGCTTGTGAGATGTTTCAGAGTTCAATAACTTAAACAACACAATTTACCATCAAACTTGAGGCTTCCAGCAACAACAGAGTAGTTTCCCTAAAACCAAAATTCAAACATCTATTTGAATATCAATAGTCTCTATAATATATGAAAAAAGCATGTGGAACAGAAAGGCACAGTGGTGGATTATAGTACTGTAGAGGTAGATGTTTGATGCATGTCTCTGGGATGTGGCATTCCAGGAAATTATTAATGGCAAGGGAAATTGACAGAGAAATACTGACAGGTGACAAAAGCTGCATTTCTGCTTATTTCTGAGAACAAGGTGAGCGACAGGTTGAGTCCTCATTGGCCAACAAGTAGAACCTAGCTGGAAACCATCTCACAATGATAGAGTCCAACTACTTTTGGTTCTGATTTTGAAATTTTGTGCAGAGCCATATAAAATACAAATATCTCATTGCAAAACAACAGCACAAAGATATCTGTAGATATAACATTAGAAAATTATACCACCCTACGTAAATGCATGCTTAAAACAAGCAAAATAAAACTAATTTAGCAGTAAAATAGACAAATGCTCATGATTCCTCTAGTGCATATGCAATGGTAGTATGGAATGGAACTACCACCACAGGTGTCATGGCACCTGTAGAGTAGGGAAGGCCAGCATCAACAATTTTCCAATAAAATTACAGATCACAATCTTTACCAACAGCAAGAGTCCAAAAATTTTCCAACAAAGCATTAAAATTTCTGAAAATCTGACAATTTTGAAAAAAACAACCAATAAACAAAAAGCAAAACAAATATGATGATAAGTGAGCTTTTAGCTACTACTAGAATTCATTGGCTTCTATTAACAACAAATACTGGGTGAATCTAAAAGCATAAATTTTGGACAAAAAAATGCAGCAGTGTTTAAGGCCTGTTTCAAATACATCCTAATTCTATTTTATTGATGAATTATGATTTAAACCCAATGCTGAAAGACCTCATCACAAGGGCCTAGCAAGCATTAACAAAGTGGGGGGGGCACATGTATTCAGAGACACCTTCACAGGTGAAAAAAGCAACTATGCAACAGTTACAAAGCCAGCTTTAACAGATCTGGGTAGTAACCAGGCAGGATGGGTGTGGCTGCCACACCAAAACCTAAAGATGGTGCACACACATGGAAAAGAAGGGGTTTGAGGGCTCTGATCAGAAATTCTTTGATTGCTACACCTTATACCTTGGCTATAATTTGACCAGTGTTTTTATAGTGCCATGAAAGTAGGAATGGAGGTCTGGGGGCTTGTCACAGACAAAATTTGCACAATTCCATTCCCTAAAATGCAGGAGAATGCCCCTTTGCAAATATCACTTCATTAGCATTAGAAAACTTCAATTTATGCTCTTTGACATAGAAAAGACAAGCAAGGGAGGGCAAAATTGTTGAGCTGGGGGTACTATTCCCCCATGCCATCCCCTGGCTTTGTGGTTGCTATGCAAACTACAAATGGGCACTTTACCTAACAATTTATGGAAAGTGAGAAGAGGCAGTAGTGCATTTACCCCTGGGCACACTGGGTGCATGCCCAGGGGCCCCCTGGAATACTTGAATTTAGGATGCCCAAAGAAAACATATGAAAATAATGTCACGTGCAATCTACTTTAGTCTTTGCTTGAATTGAGTTCCAACCTCTTTAGACCAGGGTATTTTTGCTGGTGGCAAGTAATACAGACATTTTTCTTCTGGTTTGAATCAAAATGCATATCTTTGTATGAGTGTGTCCATTGCTTTGACTTTCTTTACAATCAATTAACCATATAGATAGTAGGTGCATCACCCCTTATTGGAGAATAGAGCACTTTTACTTTTGTACTTGAGTGCAAAGTACATATTCTTGTTGCATATTTGACGATTTTGCAAACTGTCCATGTAGAACTTTATATTAATGTAAAGCTTCTATGTGTAAAGTTTGAGGTAAAGCTTCTATGTTTAAAGTATGCAAAAACAAAGTGCGCTTTGAATTTTCATCATTTGGCATCTTGCTATTGTCTTCTCTACAGAGTAGTTAAAAAGCATGAATCGACATTTTCTGCTGCTCCATCTAAAAAGAAATTAGCACATTTCCTATCTTGCAAAGGTGCATTTTCCAATGTTATAGAGAGTTGAATTCTAAATACTTTCTCTGAGGCAAGCCCCCAGACCCCAACTTTTAGGCATGCTATGAAAAGGATATTGTAGTACATACTTTGTTATGGGTGCAGATCTGTGATAGAAAACAGTTTCCAGCTCTCAAATTTGACTCCTAAATCATTGCACATGTATGTAGGATTTTGGTATATCCTATGGGGCCCCAATCAGCAGTTTACCCAGGACCCCAACAGAAGCAAACCCGGCCCTGGGCAGAAGCACATGCCCCTTCTAACTCCCTGGCTCCTATGCCTATACTCATTACTATCCTGCCCTTAGTAAGCAGAATAGAATTTTAGAAGAAGGGCCATGATGAAAAACATTATTGATATTTTCTGATCTTAAACTTTATATACCAGAAATTAAGACATATCCATACTATCATACTGCATTAATTAGACATTTTCATATTAGATGTAAACTTGAGAATGTTTTGAGACAACATGTCTCAACATCAGCAAATAAAATAAGTAACTGGGGCTTATATAGATAAAGGGGAAAAACAAGTTGGAAAAAAAGCGTGCAATTAGGGCCCTTCTTCTAAGGTGTATAATACAGCTGCAATTTCCAAGAAATGTTTCAGAATAGAATTGTGCTTGATTTTTTGTATTGTTGAATATCTTGCGATAAAAACATGCAAAAATAATAATTAAATTTAGAAACAAACCTGATGCGAGACATTGAAACTGATATTTTCATCTCTGCCAATCTGAATTTAAAATTACAGGCATGCTTGATCAACACTTCTACGGTAATAAAGTAATCATAGAGAAGAACACAAAACTGTTCCCTATACCTTTCCCTATACCAATAATGTGGATGAATTTAGGGGAGAATTTACATTGCATATTATCCAAAATTTTCCATATATGCAAAGGATATCCTTGGTTCTCTATTTAGTCACAAATGCAGACAAGATAAAGCATTGTGAATCTACTAATTTTGCAAGAAGTGATCCATACAATAAAGAAAAATACTCTGCAAGACTCACCAGTACTGGCTTTGACTTTGAAGTTCGTGCCAGTTTTATCTCTAAATTTGAAATATTAAGTAGGTGCTGAATACAAGATCTTAGCAATAGTCTCCCTGTCTGCAAAGGAATTAACCTTTAAAAGATATGAAACATTCACACAAAGATCCTTAACAAAACGCATCATTTTCTAGTTGGGGATAACGAAGATGCCTGAGTTCGCAATTTATTTTATAATGCTAAAGGGAGCAAAATTCTCTACAAGCTGCACTTATTAGCTTTTGGAATAGAAAGAATGCCTTATTCTGCAAAAATGCAAGGTACTATTATTTGTGAAAAAAGTGAGGTGGCATGAGCCCTAGCACCAGAGATACTGCTACTAAAAAAAGGTCACGGAAAATACTGTAACCATTTCTCTTGCAGCATGGCCGACTTTTGACCAACTTTCTTGCATTTTTGAAAACATTGGGAGGGGTGAGGCCCCCACGCCCCCCTATTAGGACATCGCTACCCAGCACCCCAGTTTCGACCTCCCTATTGTTGGACTTCAATAATTTATTGTATTACAGTGACATAATTGATTTTGTCTGAGACAAAAAGGTGGCTCCTACCAAGGCAAGCATCGCATCATCTTTGAATACAAATTGGTGTATTCTCCTCTTTTCTTCCGGTAAAATACACGAGCAGGCGTTGATCCATTCCTGAAAGTGAAGCAAGTGGCACAACAAGTTAACCACAAGGCCTCTCGCAGTAAGCAAATCAAACTTTGGCAACTCTGATGAAAGGCATTAAGCAACTATTCTCAAAACGATTACCTTAGCAGTTGGCTGCCAAGTTGCAATGTTGAAGGCCCACCGTATATCACTCATTCTCCTAGCCGTAAATATCATAAAGATTGCTAAGTTCCATCCGAAACAGATTACTTTTACTGGACATTGGACAGTCTCGAATTTGCGCGTTGGAAAGGCACCCTCAGATAAAATAAAGTTGCTCCTCCGTCGCTTCTCTTGGTTATCTCCCAAAATAAGGGTGAACTGGAATAATCAGGGGCATCGAAACCGGGGGATGGGGTTCGGGGAGCACTGCCCCCTCACTTTTTGCACAAAATAAAGTACCATGGAAGATCATTTCCATTTGTTCATATTCCAAAAGCTTAGAAAATGATATTGTAGCCACCTTAGATAATCAGAATTCTGAGCTCTTCCCAGAACCCTCTGCTTTGAAGGGTGCTTTGATTCCCCTGATAATGATAAGCAGGGTTGTAGTACTTGGGGGCTCAGCCCTCTTTTGGACTTCATTGGAGCTTTTTGGGGATGCACTCCCCCTGTGAATACCAAGCTCTTGGTTGTTTCATCAATTTCTCATTTGCTCAATACTGGCAAGCTCATTTTACTGTTTTGTGCCAAATACAAAATACTGCCTTAACCTGGAACACATTTGGAGCTTAGTGGAACATCAAGGAGCAAATTCAAGTAAATTTGCTAGCTACTAAGAGGTATCTGTCAAAAATTTTGCTTTGAGCCTTCTACTGTTAAAATTTAAGCACTACACCACTGATCAAAAGGAATGGAACAGAAAATGAGAGAAACTTATTATCCTTTATAGCTGCTATAATAGTTACTGCCACAATGCCTTGAAAGACTTGCTACATCTAGTCTATTTCTGCTTTGCCAACAGATGTATTCCTCCAGCTAGGTGGGACCAATACAAACACTTGCTATGAACATTCCTTACATCAAAGCCTTCCATTGTTTTCACACAACAGGATGGTTCTTACAAGTCCAGAAAGACTTAAATGATATGCTCTGTTGAAATGAACCTAACAGCATCATCCTCTCTTTTTGTGAGGAAATTTTAAACTGGCCTCTGACATCCTTCATGATAATTTTTCTAGAAAAAAACTTAGATCCTCTATAAATATGGTAAAACTGCCATCTCTATAATCATGGTATATATGAAATGTGTTTCTCCTAGTCCTTAAGACCATAGGTATTGGAAATGTTTAAAGTTCAAGGGATTTACGGACTCTGCCCCAAAAAGCTACAAAATTTGGATTGGTGTGAGGGTGCCTCTGAATGCATGTACCCTCCATTTTTTTTTATCACTTCCTACATCCCTGATTTAAAACCGTCAGATGATAAATAAAACTGGATTTTTCTTCCAAAACCAGTAATGAAATTCTTTATTTGCATAGTTAATGTGTGCAATTTATGGGGTCATTCAACTAACTGGTTAGTTGCATGCATAGCCAATTGCAAAATAAATCCAGCACAAGGAAAAAATCATAAACTGCTACAATATTGTGTAATTATTGATTTTCAAAGGACACATTGATCTCATGGAACATTAAATGTTGAACATCTTCCAATTATAAATAAAAAAGGAAGGCCAATATAATCAAACTAATCATCATCATCATCTTCATCGTCATCATCATATCCACCACCTCTGATCGTCTTCCCTTTCTTTTTTGCAAAATTAAAAATCCCTGTGTTTGATTCACCCTTTAACGTCGGTCTTTCTCCTTGGTAATCAATCATTTCGGACACACCTAGTCTCCATTCTAGCATTTCTGTTGGGAAATCATCAACACCTCCTAAATCATCGAACCCAACTATGAAGTCCTTGGTTTTGCCATCAGATATTAAGGCAATAGTTGGAATCACTTTGATGCGAAGTCGTTGGCACAGAAACATTGCCTTTTCAGCATTAATCCGTAAAAACTTAGCTTCCAAATGTTTGGCAGCTAAAATACGCAGATGTTTATCTACTATTTTACATCTCATGGTAGAATCCCTATAGAAATGACAAACAATACGCTCATGGTTCTTCGCTTCTTCAAAAAACTCTTTCTCTTCAGCAATTTCGTCGTATTTCCCATGACCTTTCGCTATCCACTCCTCGCGTTTTCCCGCCTGACTTTTCAGTTGCTGCAGCCTCTTACGCCTAAGCTCTTCAATATCGTCAGCATCCAAATTATCTAGGCGTTTAATTTCAGCATCAAGGCAGTCTTCCACAACTTTAGCAGCTTGAAAAACTTGTTGCTCCATGTTGTATACCTTGTTTTGAAGAGTATATTCTTATACAACAGTTTTTAACTAAGTACAGCATGTATTTACAGACGTTTACTTCGTGTGATCTTGGTAACAGAAAGACAAGTGCATCTGACGCTTTAAGGACTCAGAGTGTCATACTCCAGATGTAGTAAGTCTTTAGATAACATAGTGATAAGGTGCCATCTTTCAAATGATGACATTTTATATAAGAGTGGCCTCGTTTTAGATACCATCGAAAAGGTAATGGCTGCTGGCTGCTGAGGTACACAGCCAATGTCACGTCCCAGCCTGTGTTCTCATATATTACAAAGAAATGATTAAGTCTGTTGTTTGGTTTGCCTGTGGTGGACTTTACACTGCATGCTTCAACAATGCAGCAAGAAATTTCCCAGTATTTAAAAGTACGTAGCTTATCCTGTCGTATCTGTAGTTAGTTATTGCCTAGTTAGGATCTTGGGTTTTGTTGGAGTATGGGTATGAAGGCCTAATTAATTAACATGAATTTGAAAGTGCAGATTTTTCTGAGTAGTAAATGTTAAGTGATTCCTTGAATTATCATATTGTTTCAGCTATGGGTGGAATTAGTCTATTTCCAATGCTAATGCTATTTCAAGTTTCATGGGCTGAACACAATGAATAAGTTGAATGAGATAAATTCAGACTTAAGTAAGCATGCAACATGTTGCATTTGTATGATAGTTGTTTATTGACAGTGCCTTATGGAGGAAGAAAATTTCCTCTCTATGTGGTATTTCCAATACAAATAGTGAGGATGCCTTCTGACATTCATTTTCATTGCTCAGACTATAAAGTGTGTTGTGTGTGTGGACAATTTTGTATTTAAGATTTCATGTTGCACACCTGAGGGAAATTCTTGAAAGTTTCTGTTCAGATCCCATTTTGAAATTGTTTTGAAGTTTATGTTATTACTAGTGGCCTTTTCAATTGTGTTGCATGTGAGGCAATGCAATGATTGTGCACTTCCAATAATGGAAAGTGCATGGGCAAGATATTAGGGGGCTTGAATCAAAGTTTCCCAGTCTGTTACATTGCATGTGACTTCATATTAAGTCAGGCTTTTCAGGTATGTGTAGAGTGCACTGTACCACATTCAAGAGGTTCTTATCTCTCCTATACATGTTAAAGTGCCAATCATTGCTTTATAGCCAATACAGTTAGTATGGATTTAGCTTGAGATGGTGATCAATGTGGCTATCCATTGTATTTTACAAGATTTAAATGTGATAGAGATTAAAGTAGTTAGCAAACTATTGTTCTTCAATAGAGCCATCAAGACACATCCTCTTTACATTGATTGGAGCTGGAATAGGCTATCAATTTTATCTGTTTGAAGAAAGTGGGCCTGAAAGGTACAAAGAGCTGATAAAACAACATAAGAATGCACCATGGTTTGAGAAAGGAGTTTTATTAGCTAGAAGAGAGGCTAGAATGAAGGCACAAGAAGGTGGAAATGAGGAAACTGAAAATGCTTTAGCAGGTTGGGTTTTATTTCTGTATCATTCATTAAGCATTGTGTCAAGTTCCTTTCAAAAGTATAATTCTAGAAATGACTGAATATCAATGAAATTTTCTTCGAACTAGTAATACTATCAACTAATAAGTATAGCTGTTTTGTGAAAAATTGAATTGATATTCTGTTATGCAAAGGTATTACCATAGATTTTGGAGGAATACACCCAGGGGCTCCTATGTAGGTATAACATGTGGGCATGGGTGTGATTATTTGCCCCATTTCATTCTCACCCTCCCTTCTGCTCTGCTTGCTATGTCTATGTGGCCTTTCATTTGTTTGATAACTTGTATGAAAATGTAGTACATTTCTGAATTGACAGTACAGTATATGCAATGGATGTTGAAGGCAGAAAACACTTCTTTAATTATGGATGGTGACAAAATATTCAGTAATTATATTGATATGATTTGGCAATTCCATTAGATTGTACATAGCAAATGCAAAAAATTCATATTAACTGACTATTCCATATTAAGAATTGTTGAAAAGTCTAGCCTAGTTGTAAGAGAAAATGGCTTTGATGCATGATGTCATCTTCAGCGTATAAAATTATAGCCTTGAGTCAGCTTGATATAAACAATAGCAGTAAACAAGTTTTAGAAAATCCTAGAATGGCCAATGCTTTTCCCAGAAATGAAAATGTTACATTATTGTATGATTTTTTTAGTAATTTCAAGTTTTTATTTCTTTTACTTGAATTTATGTTTAAATATTAAAAATCATACCAATAAAAATCCCTTTTCTCGTGTAGAATTTGCAGTGGTAGAAATAACAACTCTGACCTTTTCGTTCGACAATCACAACTAACTCTTCTTACAGTCATATGACAGAAATAAGCTTTTCCCCCGGAATGACATATATTGTTGAGATAACAAAAGCGATGCTTGAAAAGGAAGGGTGTATTAAGGCATGACAATAGATGTAACAAGAGACAAGATGCTATGACGTACTTTGATGTTAGCATGATGTGAGGGAGGTGTGCGCGTGTGGAAAATGATGGTGACAACATATATAAAATAATAAGTACACGTAATGAATGAAATGGAAAATAAAGTAACCAAAATGGAGTTGCTACAATTTCTCATGACATCAGCATAATATGCCCCTACTATTGTGCACCAACAGGCCAATGTAAATAGAGAATCTCCATGTTTATCTTCAGATCTTTTCCTTATGTGTCAGAACTAAAAACTCATAGCCTGCAGATCATAAGGGGCTTCATATCTTTTTCATTTGTAGATGAATTTATTGATATTGAAGATGATGATGAGTAAAGAAGAAAAAGATTGTATTTGTACTTCAATTTGCAACTCCTCAAGATACTCTTTCAGACCTAGTGCTAGTAACTATAAAGCAGCTTTTCATTTTTTAAGCTTGAGATTATTTGAGTGAATTTGTTGAATATTGCATGCATCAAGTGCTAGTAAATATGTTTTCATTGCTTGGTTTCATACTGCCAACCATTGAATATAACAGAAATGTATTTAGTGTTGATATGCCTTTTGATATTTCTACAAATTGATTCAATTATTTAATGCTAAACATCTGTTTATATACCCCATACAATGAACGGCAAGAGATTTATAGTATTGGTGCATTTTCCTTTGCCAGTAGGCCCTAAATGGCATTCTTTCATAGAAGTTATTTGAATTATGCAATTCATTTTTGAAAATTTGTCTTTTTGCATAACAGAATGAAGTTCTTCATAAGTATTATTATCATTTACATATTGTGAAGCTCTTGAATGAGTGGTAATTTTGCGGGGTTTGTGCATTGGTATGAAAATTCAAGTTTTCCAGGACTATTCAAGCCCTAAAATAAAGACATTCAAGGAGCTCTAAATTAAAATTCACAGCATATTCATGAATGCACAGGAAGCCCAAAATATTTAATAAATAAATAATTTCTTGGTATTTCACATGTTTACAAGTACAATCTTCTTCAAACATTTTTTGGATATTTCTTACAATTTTTTCTGCTTTTTTTATTGCTGTGAATGAATTAAACAGTACACAAATGTCAAGGAGTTTACTTAATTTTCAAGGAAAAATTCTCATTTTCACGGGGTTTCAAGTGCCCTTCCAGCACTTTTCAAGGATTTCAAGGACATGCATGAGCCCTGTCTTGAATTTACTTTGTAATTTCCACTATATCGCTTCCACTATCCACTATATCACACTATTTCTGAGGGATTTCTTGAACTAGGATGAAGAAGGAATCTTTTAATTGGAATACATATCATTTTTATGCTGCTCCATTTGTATATAGCTATAGTTGATATGTTTCTGCTTTCTTGCTCAGTTTAACTGATTTCTTCTGAGAATGTACTATAGCAATCTCATTTTCTTCTTCTGAAGAAGGAATATCTTCAAGATTATCAAAAGAGGGCAGCTCTGGATTTTCATTTTTCGAACTTCCAAACACCTCTTGTTTGAAAAGCTCCCACGTGAGTTTCTTTTTCTTTGGCGATCTTCGGACACAACGAGATTGTTTTTGGTCCGCTTTTTGCAATCTGTCATTTAATCTACCGACAAGCTCACTTGTCACTTGCAGCAGATAGCGTGCCTGCACTGTCTCAATTTCAATCCATGTGAACGCCTTTTCTTCCATGAGGTATATCTCATATGCAATAGTTGCATTGTCACTCACTTGGGTCCACCTTCGAACTTTACGCCAAGGAATGTGAAGCTCCTTTGTTTCTAGGTGCAGGAAAATTCAATAAGTTATTTAGGAATATTTAACTCGTGAAATGAGCTGTAGAGCTGGTGGATTGGGGTGTTGTGTTCCCCCAAACTGCTTTGAAGAGTAACTACTATCACCGTGGAAATAACTACTACATCCTAGCTAGGATAATGGGTGCCCCCACCTCAGAATTGGATCTGTCACCCGCGTGTTGTTTCCCTCTGCATGAAAAATGGTGCTAGTGTATGCAGCTAAGTCGATCAGAAGGGCATTGAAGAATTTGCTGCAATAGTCTGCAGCAAGAAACGAACATGCTAAAATGGATGGCTGGAGTGACGAGAATGGACAAGATCAGAAACGTGTACGTAAGAGGATCAGCCGGGGTAGAAGGAGTGAGGCAAAAGCTGGAAGAAGGGTGACTGAGATGGTACGGTAATGTACAGAGAAGAAAACCGCAAGATCTGGTTAGAAGAGTGATGGAGCTGGAGATAGGGGGTGCCAGGAAGAGAGGAAGGCCGAAAAAGAGATGGAAGGACTGCGTGGGAGAAAACTTAAGAACCAGAAACTTAACCCCAGCGCAGTGATAGATTGTCTCGAGTGGAAACGTCTCATCAAAGAGCGACCCCGAATAAGGAACAGCTAGAAGAAAGAAGAAGAAGAAGAAGAAGTCTGCAGCAAAGCCATACTTAACTCTTTGTTGAACATCATACCAAATTAGTATTCATTCCTAGAGCCCATGCCATCAGATTATAGTAAAGTTAGATCATTTACCTGTGATGATGATCATTCTCTTACTGTTGCATGCAATGTCAAGTTTGCTTCCCCTTTTTAGCGTTTGCGTTATGAGACGTACACTTTTCAACAGCTTGCCATCCCGCACCATAATTGTCTCATAGGAAGGAATGCTTCTTGCGAAATCGACGTATTGTTTGTAACAAGGGAATTTTGGCTCCAGTAACTTCTCGAGGTGGTCTTGCTCTTCACTAGTTGGGGAGAAGCGTCCTGCTGTAATGTCTGCCTTGATTTGCAAAGCCAGCAACCGTATACTAACCGTGTCTGTTTTTATTGCTCTTGCCTCTTCAATTGGATCAAAAGACCATTTAAGCACTGAAATCACTCTCTGACATGGCGTGTATATTACTTCCTCTTCACCGTATTTCTTTATTGGAGGGTCGATGCCTTTGAAGAGACCAAAGAATGGCCGGCTATTTCGATGAATTCCAAGCGTATCACAGACTATTTCTAACAAGCGAGATGCTATAATTGTTCCATCTGTTACTTCTACTCGAACTGCAGGAGGCGATCCTAGAGGCAGGGTCCAAACACAAATTTTTTGTTTACTTGCAAACTGTATGGCCTGCAAGTTTTCTGCCATGAATATCACGTACTGCTTATCAGAACAATCCTCTTATGCTTTCTTTGCTTTGTGTCAGTATAATTGCAACGTTCAAACTATAAACAGAAATATGCCTTTATCTGCTGCGAAGCAGTAATTGTTGATCGCTCAATATCACTATAAAATTTCCTGATTTTTTGTTTTAACGTGCAAGTCCATTTATTCCAACTTCACGAACTGAAACTACTAATATGTAAAATGTCCAAAGTTTTTGCTATTCTCTATTTCCTACGATTTATCTGCTCTTGAAGTATGTTATACGCTCCTCTTTGTGCTTCTTCTTCTCTTCATACCTCTATAAATCTGTGTAAAGGTTATAATTTCTAACCTTGTAAATGATTAATGAAGTGATCCAGATAGTCCTATTATAGGGAACCATTTCAAGAATATAGAAAGAGCACTTTAGTGGCAGTGTTTATCAGAAGGCCACTTTGATCTCCAGGAATCTCGATTGCAATACTTTTTTCATTCTAACTTTTACTGTTCTATTCGATTTATTTCATATTTCACAGGATTTATTTTCTTCGACTGATGAAGTGAATATCATAAGCCACCTGTTCCTTAGAGTACAATAGAAACTGCGTCTATTTTAGTTTCCCTTTTAACTTTGTAATAGAAATTTTAGCTAAGAATCCCACAAAAGATGATAACAAGTAAAACGTTGGATTGATTTTGCTTAAATTTCGTTTGGATTGAATACCTCTCTAACCAACTATGTTTGATAGGAAACCACACACTGTTTTTGAGAACTTTAGAGCATCTGAGAACTCTGTGTCCACTATTGGTTAGGATATTAATTAATGCATTCGTTTCTTTCTTTGTGTTCAGTTCTTGGGAGTCAAAGACATCACACTTGACATGATAGCCTTCCTCATGTCAGATGTAGTCCCCTGACTTCTCTGGAACTGACGCTGTCTTTGTAAATCCCTTGATATTTGTATTGCTATTTAATAAGGGGCTGTTTTGAGTAGCCATACCTACAGTGGCGGCCTAACACATTTTACGCTTGGCCCCCTATCAGGCCGCCACTACATACGTATCATCAGGGGTAATTTCTAGGGGGGGTCACCCCCCTAGGATTCTTGCATTGGCTTAGCTTTTCAGAGTTTATTGGCCTTGCTTCCAAAGTGTTATGATCAATTGTGCACTGCTATATGGTTATTGACGCATCTCTTATTGTTGATTATACTATATCAGTGTTAAGCTAAATTATCATGTCTCCATCTTTGAAAATATGGGCGTGGTTTTAGCTAGGCCACACCGAAACTATGGGCGTGGTTGTGCCTAGAGCCCCCCTTGTTAAAATTTGTAGAAATCACCACTGCGTTCCCAATAGTTCCCTTTTGTATATATGTTTTGTCATTGAGTATTGCTTTGTTATTGTGTAAAATGGAATTTTGCTAGCGTTGGAACAAGCATGAAAACAACTGACAAATCCTTGCTAAGATGTTAGGCAGCCTCTTCTGCTTCAAAATATATTCGGTTTCGGAATACTCTACTGGAGACCTCAGAAACTAGTAAACACGGAATCTGTTTACTATTTTTATCATTTTTGAATTAACGAAGATGTAGCCTTTGAATACTGTTTTGCAGATTCATAAACGAAGGGAATAGTATGTACTGGAGAAGTTATTTCTGAAGTCCAATGATCCTCAATGCAATCTCTTTTCACGGTGAGAAAGGAAAATGTTGGGGACCACGTGTTTTCAGTCTAAGGGAATACGCCCTATTTGATATACAGAGGGCACTGCAATAAGAGCACTTTCGTTCTTTTGCTGAAAATAGCAATATAGTCCTTGGTATAACGTGAATGAATGATAAAGCGACTGACTCGAAGAGTAGTAAATCAATTTATGCATGACTGAACGAATGAAGGAATTAAGTAATAACTGAATGAATGAATAACTGCATGAGAGAAGAAGCAAATGAGTAACTGGATGAATGAAAAAGTAATTGAATGAATTAATGGGTGAATAGAGGAGATTCCTGCCATTCAGCAAAGCTAAAGCAACTGCTCAATGCCTATTGCCGGCCCCAGGAGCGGATCCAGAGCTGAACTTTGGGGGGCACTATTGTCTTTTTCATGCAAAAAGTTTCTTAAAACTATTGTTTATTATAGGAAATGCTACCTTTTCGGGGGTCATGGCCCCCTGGCCTCCCACTGGATCCGCCCCCGTGCCTGCCAGTATTGAAAGAAATTGATAAAAAGAGGAAATGTCCTGTGCACACACTCAAAATTTTGTGTGCACAAGATATGCAAAAAAGGAGCTCTGTGCACAGTATACAAATGGAAAAAAGCGTCTCTGCGCTGGGTTCACACGTTCACAACTGGCTTTTATTATTTATTTATTTTACCTAGGTCAAGTTTTGGCAGCAAAGAAGCTGACGTGGACCAGTTAACGAAACCTTGTGGTTGGAATGAATGAGCCTAAAATCTAATTTAATCCCAAAAGTAAAAAAGTGAAATATTTTCTATGTATTCGAGAAGTTGAACCACAGAATAAGAATTAGATGGTTGAACTTCTATGTTGGTAGGGAGGGAGTTGGGATAACCACTGGTGGGTTGGGGGCCCTTAAACAAAAGTGCAAATCCATCCATTCATTTATTTATTTATTTATTCATTCATTCATTCATTCAAGTAAATTCAATTGGTTATCACAGCAAAGATCGGAGTGAAATTTAAGCCTGCCAAGAACAGACTACATCTTTTTCCAAAGAGCCACAGGTTCTCTGGGCACAGCTTGGTGAACAAAGTCATTATGTTCATAGCAGGGGCGTCGAAACCGGGGGGCCGGGTGGGCACTGGCCCCCCCCCACTTTTTTTGCAGTGCAGTATCAAAGAAAAATCTTAAAATATTGAAAAAGCAAACACCACAAAAAACCAGTTTCTACGTGCTAATATTTAAAAAACTTTAAAATGTGATACTCTAGACAACACAAATAAGCAGAATTCCGAGCTTATCCGTGACCCTTGTGATTTCGATTTATTAGGCCCCCCACTTTAAGAATCGTTTCGACGCCCCTGCATAGTCCCGTGCATAGAAAACAAAGATTCCATACTGGATGGCCGGGGAATTTTGTGGCACGCTTGGAGATAGACTCACATCGTAAAGATGCATTGTACCAGTTTTGAAGTATACTATCGTCGATGTTTTTCTTTTCCTTTGACAGATGTGGTCCCTCTCCAAAAGGGTCACCAAGCCCTCCTTTGCTTACTTCTACCTCTGCGGAGGACTGTGATGTTTTGATTGGATATCATATGTTGGCCAGGTGTATCGCGCCAGTTTCAGTTTAATAAATGACGGTTGAGCTACACTTAAATAACGCGTGCCTTATTTGCTGAAAGAAAATGCCATAAATAGGCGGTTGTTTGTCTACATTATTAAACTATAACTGAGCTCGAGTATTTGCATTGCGTGAGAAACACTTTTTGGATTTTCTACCAAAATGCCTGGAACGTGGGGTGGAACGAGGTTGCCACCTGAGATTGAAGACAACTTTGAGGACAAGCATAAAAAGCTTGGAGAAGGTGTCGTCTAGATGCTTTTCATTTGTTCATTGCCATTTCTTCAGCAGTTTGTTTAACATTGTAATGATTTTGTGTTGTTTTTTCCAGGGAAAACTGCTTAATAATTTTAATATTTCTAGTTGGAAAGAGGGATTAATTGCCCCCATAAATTGTACACCTAGACTCTTACTGAGTACAGTCTTATGCTACTCTGTTGTAACATATAGGGTTTAGGTTAGGAGGTACTGTTGCAAATTTTTACATCTCCATGAAAAAGAAGGGCTACCCCATATTTTAACTTTATTTTCATTTTCAAGTGACAAATTGAATTTTAATAAGTTTGTTATACATTAGGTGGATTTGCAAAAGTTCTTTTGGCTGAGCACATACCAACAGGGGAGAAAGTATGTACATGAAGTTTATTTTGCATACAAATGTCATAATTAAATATTGTGCTTCTTGCTAAAGATGTTTGAAGAGATTCAAGTGCAGTTGCAATAGACAAAATCTAACATAACGTTGGCGAAGCTGAGATCGTCCCAAAATGCTAGCAGCTAGGAAATTTGGAGATGAACCAGTTGATAAATTTCTACATTCTCGATTGATTCTCTTTTTGATAACAGCCGCAATTCAGGTGTCTGCAATAAATTGGTCTTATATCAGCAGTGTATCTACATTGTCTGTGAGAAAACTTTTATCAAATGATTTTACCAGTGCTTTAATGAAGTATATCCAACTTTATTTTTACAAATTCTGCAAGCTGATGTTCATCTGTACTTTTATATGATAATTATATGCAAATTGAAAAAAGCATGTATATGAGGATCGTCATTTGAAGTAGTAAATCAGAATTTTATGTTTATTGAAATTTTTGATTAATTGAAAGCTACCTTGTTAGCAACTGATGAACTTCCTTTTAGGTTGCAATCAAAATAATGAGTAAGGGGCATCTCAAAATGATGGTATGTAGCATGAAATGGCTCTCAAACTCTTTGAAAACCTGTAAAAACTAATAAATCTTTTATCTCTCAACTGCTGGATTATAGTAGGTTTCAATTTTTTAAGTATGTAGTGATGAGGAAAGGCCTTAGGGCCTATAACAATGCCCTGACAAAGGAAAAACTTAGAAAAGGGAGAAAGGTTAAGTAGATGGGAATTAAGATCAAGTTTGTTGATATGAGATTTGAAGGATGATAAGCTGTAGGTTTTGGGGAAAGCAAGGGAAGACAATGTGTTCCATAGTTGAGACATTCTTGGAATGAAAGATGATTTGTGAGCTAGAGTTTGTGGATTAGGTAGCATAACTTGGAAAGGGTGAGATTGAGTAGATCTATTGCCTCATTTATTTCTTTCTGCCATGTATGACAAAGTGAGATGGGTTATAAGCTTTTAAAAGTATTTCTTGTGGAAAAGGTAGCTATAATCCTAGTGTCAGGACAATGTTTGCAAACCATACAATTGCTTGAAGAAGTTTTGAATTATATTGTTCTTTTGTCTTGTAAAATCTGTTACTCTTTGTACTCTCAAAATTAGTTACCCTGGGAAATTTTATGTTAACATTATTTTTCTGATTTTAAAGGGTGATTTACATCGTGCATATAGAGAAATAAATGCAATGAAAAAACTCAGTCATCAGCACATTTGTCAGTTGTATCAAATAGTAGAAACTGAAAGTGACATCTTTATGGTTATGGAGGTTTGCTATAGCTACCTTTTCATTTATGCACAAATTTATGCATTGTTTATGTGGCTGTGCACACTGTGTGTGAACCTGTGTGGGTTGTGGTAGCATAGGTGTCTAGTCTTGATTTGCTTACAAAGGAATCACTATCAAAGGATTCCTGCAAATAATGTTGCCATACTTCATTTGAGAAGCGAGTTTTGGTGGTAAATCGTGTACTTTCTTTGAGAATAATTGAATACACATAGTTTTGAATAATTGAAAAATATGTTGCTAGCATGTTCACAAGGCATCAATTCTCATTTCCAGAAGGAACAATTATTATATTTTCCGCAGATCAAAAGATATTAACTTTATAAAAGCCATGCATCTTTGCTTGTAATGCTGATAACTTTTGATCAGCACAAGATATAAAAGTTGCTCCTTCTGGAAATGTGAGCTGAAACCTTCTGAACATACATGGAAAATATTTTTCAATTTTAAGCTATGTATTATCAGTTATTCTCAAAGAAAGTACACTATTTACCACCAAAACATGCTTCTCAAATGAAGTCTCACAACATTATTGGCAGGAATCCTTTGATAGTGATTCCTTTGTTAGTGATTCCTTTGTTAGTGATTCCTTTGTTAGTGATTCCTTTGTTAGTGATTCCTTTGTTAGTGATTCCTTTGTTAGCCAATCAAGATTTGGCTCCTATTCTGGCTGTGATAAGATTACTGGCAAAACACACAGAAGCAGATATTTAATTAACTCCTTAAAGAAATAACTGTTAGTATATCTCTACTTAACATGACGGAGGAAGACTATACACAAGAAGGAGATCATTTAGCTCAACTTGTGTTATTGATTAACAGTGAATAAGCACATGGAAATAAGAAGGAGATCATTTAGCTCATCTTGTGTTATTGATTAACAGTGAAAAAGAACATGGAAAAAGTAAGTTATCAAGAACAGGGGTCTAGGCACTAGTGTGCTTTCGACAACAAAACATGGAATGAAATAATAATGTCATATCTGACAATAACAACACAGGGAACTTTTCTGAGTTCATTTTTTATGTCTGGAAAGCTTTCATGAATATAAGTAATTTTTGCTATTCCCTGCAGTATTTACCTGGAGGAGAACTATTTGACTACATTGTTGCGAGAGAAAAGTTAAGTGTAAGTCAAGCTATACTTGTTTTTTGTGTCCCTTGCTAAACCCTCCATATTGGTATTTAATTATGTTGAATCAGGAAGCTGCTTTCCTTTCATTTATGGCAAATTTTCCCAGAGTATAGTCTCTACATTTCTTCCAGGAAACTGAAGCACGGCAGTTTTTCCGTCAGATTGTTTCAGCTGTTGCCTTTATGCATGAAAAAGGATTAGCACACAGAGATCTCAAACCGGTGAGCTTTACATTTCAAGTGATTAAAATTTTTCTTCATATTTGACTAGACCATCTGGTGCTTCATTTTAATCATGTATGTTAATGAAACAGATTATATTTTAGTAAAAATAGCCTTATTTCAATAAAAACAGCAGTCAAGCTATTATAGTTTACTAACTGGTTATTAATTTGTATATAAAATTTATGATGTGTCCCCAAGTTGGCCCTATCTTGACTAAAGCCTACCACAAATTAGCCCCCACCCTAAAGTATGAAAAGTCAAATAAGCTCCCTCAAATATACCCTAACATGTGACTTTAGCAATTTGAATCTCCATTTCTACTTGAAGAGTTACGAAAGGAAAAGCATTCATAAATTAATGAAAAGCCATATACTCTTTTTTTATTTGTAGCAACAAATAAATAGTTTATTTATTGGCCAAATAGAATGGCTTTATAGGTCCCTTCCATTTTATCCTCCTCTCAAATAGGCCCACACATAAAGTGCACATAGCAATTAATCTCACAAATGGTAACTTGAGCATTTATGGTAATCTGATAAAGTTAGGGACTGTTCATAATTTACAGAGGGGTTTGTACCAAAGAGAAGTAATTTTTTGTTGAAAAAATCATCTTACTCAAACCTGAGGTTGTATTGCAATGAATGGGCACAACCTTAATGTATCAGAGAACTCCTTCCACCCAACTAATTTCTCTTTGGTACCAACCACCCTGTGAGTTACAAATGGTCCCCCAGGATCCTCAAGAAGATGTTAATATTTTTGTTACCCTCAAATAGAGTCACATTCATGTTTTATGATATCTCATCCTATGTTGAGGAAACATTTAGCATTAGTAATTCACTTGCATTGAACTGTAGTGATGTACATAAAACAACATTAATTCTATTGTACCTCATGTTCAAGGAAAACATGTTACTTGATGAAAACAATGTAAGTGTTGCTTTTTGTATTAGTTGCTTCTATTCTTTGAAAAATATGTTAACCCGTGAGACTTGGAGTTTATGTATGTTGTCTAAAATTACTTGTGCCAAGTGCAAACAACCCTATTAACAATAAGCTATGTTACTGGCTTTGATAAGCAAATTAATACACTGTGCAGTTGTATTTTAATCTTAGAGGTACGAGCCAGGAGGCACCGGATCCCAATTCCTACCTCCATGATAAAAATATGCCCCTTTAAAGCTTACAGAGTTACCCATTTTGCTTTTGAAAGTGCTTCTTAATGCAACTACCCCCGCTTTTCGTTCACTGAAATGCCCCCTACTCCCAGGATGTTGATAGTCAAGGGTAGCATCAGGGGAGTTCTAGAGGGGACTACAGCCCCTTGTTGGAGCATGCTGGACTCTCCATCGGAAAGTTGAGAACTCTTCACAGAGATGTTTTAAGCTGTTCTAATACTCTACTAATCAATCGGATCTTAGCCCACCCATTTTGAAACTCAGCGCCTATTGAAATGCCCCTGACACCACCGCCATTGACAATTAGGCTGTCATTATGCAGGAGTAATTTTTGACTTATGATACATTCTTCTTCTTCTTCTCATTTGGTAATTGTTTGTTGTGCCTAGTACCTGCAAATGAATGTTGATTGTATAATTTAGTTCTTTGTACTGCAGTGGTCTCAAAATCAGATTACCTGAGGGCCACTCTATGCAGTTCCTTGATGCAACTGGGCCGCGCAGGGGCCGCCATGGGGGATACCCTCTGGGAGGGAGTGTAGGCTGAAACTTTTCCAACAGAGTGAAAGTAACAGCTACACTTTGTTGTAAAGAAGGTTGCTATTGGAGAATGGAGGAAGAAGAGGGGCTTGGGGGCGTAGCGAAAACCAGGCCTTTTACATTGTCTATAAGTGTGAAAAACGCCCTTTCTACACCTAAAAGGTATTGGAAAAGCATGAAAAAAGTAGCAATTTCAAAAACAAGTCCCCCCCCCAATTTAACTACATAAATCATTACACATTGAACCATTTATCAATGGACCTAACCGTTCTACTGCAATGCAAATTATTAACAAGAGGTATGATAAGCCGACAGAGCTTTTTGCATTGGGTGTTAAGCCCTCACGCACCCCTTCGCGAGGGCCCTAGGGTCGCATTGGGAACTCCTCAAATATTGTTTTAAAATATCCTCATATGCCTCTATTATTATGAAATGCTGACTGGTGTCTAGCAGTTGCGAAGTGCATGAAACTAGTATGTCTTAACCGAATCCTGACGAGGGACGAGGATAGAAGATGAGTGAGAGGCCCCTCCGAGGACCACTCTTTCTGCTGGCCACTTCAGTGCTATATCAGTAAAGGGCCGCAGAACTTTGCTCCTCTCGCCGCAAGTTTGAGACCCCTGTTGTACTGCTGTTGTGCTTTAAGACCCCCTGTTATACGGTTGTAATGCCACTTTTGTGAAATGCCGTATTTTTATGAGATTCCAGTCAGTTTATTCCCAGTGGATTTAATGTAATAATACATTCTATTACTTTTATGTTTAGAACGTTAAGTTGATTGATTTTGGCCTGGCATCAGACCCAGATGGTGCTCTAACGCTGCCTCTTGCTACGTGTTGTGGTTCACCCGCTTATGCAGCTCCAGGTATGAGAAAACACAGTAACTTTTTGGGTTAGCATACCACATGTGACTTCCTTTTGTAGCTATAAAATTATACAGTGTTGTGTATCCTACGGCAATGCCCACATAAAGCTTCAATTAGATTCAAGAAATTCGAATTTGACTGTTTACATTGTCACTGTTTTTGCTATTCCTTGCTCAATATTTCTCATTTATCTATATATTTTTACTAACATTCTTCACGACATACATTCCTAGAGTTGGTATCTGGCCGGGAATATTTGGGAAATGCTGTAAGTATTTCTTTTCATGTGTTCATAATTACGTACTAAAGCACCTGCTATTGTCCCAACAGTCGACATGATCCATTAGGCTATGGTTTTAGTACATAAATATATTTACATTTCCAGTAAATTGAATTACAGGGTAAGAAAATTAGTCGAAAGCTTTTCTCTAGATTCGATTTGCAAACATCTTTCCAAGGTTTTTAAGTAAGGTACACGTTTTTTTTATAAGAAAAAAGTTTACAAGAAAATGAGGCTCAAATCGTCAAAATCTTAAGAAAATCGTAAGAAAATCACGAGGCTCAATTTCCAAAATTAAGTGTTTTTATAGGCCAAAAATCGGTATTTCGTCGTTATTGCTTTCAAAATGTTAAAGATGGAATTCAAATTCAAGTATACAATAATATTAACGAAAGTGTAAACCACTCTAGCCAGTTTATTTCAGAAAACGTTAAAAAAATTTAAGAAAATCTCAGGCTCAACTTCAGGAAAGTTAAGAAAATTAAGGCTCAGGCAAAATAATGATTTTCTTATAAAAAAACGTGTATTCAAGCAATATGTTAGGAAATTCCCGGCATTTCCATATTATTTTGCTAAAGAAATTTGTTACTTGGGGTTATGAGAAAATAATACTACCATCGATGCGTTCATACGTATTTCATATTTTTAAAGGCTGATATTTGGAGTCTTGGTGTCGTGCTTTATGGCCTACTTTGCGGTTTTCTACCATTTGATGTCGATCATGAAGACGAGACTCATCTACTTTATCAAAAAATTAAGGTATCAAAATTTGTGATTATGTCATTAGAATCATCTAATGATTTGGATTTATTTTACATTACTTCGTCTTTTTGTATTTCTACGAGGTAAGATTTGAAAATTTGCATTATTTTGCTTTAACTCAGTGGACACCCTGTACATGCATTTTCCATTCAATATGGCTTTGTCGACATTTCAAGGACCTGACTAAGGAAAAATCAGCAATAGCAATCTTGGGAGTTCTTTCTGGTTTTTGACGGTCTGATAATGTTTCTCGTCGTGGCTCGCCTACTCGAGCTCCTAGCTTCTATTTTAAACCATTTTGAAATATTAAATGTTTTGATATTAAAGCATATTACATTATATTATGTTTCCTATATCATATTAGACTACTTTTTGTCATGTAATATTATATTGTCTTGTCATGTATTATATATTGCTATTACTACATTTTCCCGTAATAGATTGGTGAATACGAAATACCCGATTGGCTATCACAAGGTATGTCAGCCGTCTTTATATATTGAAAGGAATTGGTTCATTTCTTCTTATTTTGAAACTCATGATTTCCTCGAAATGTTTCATAAGTACTGAAGCGTATAAGAGCATAGGTACCGACTATGTAGGGGCTTGGGGACTTGAGCTACCTCTAGGCAATTCTACGAGTGGGCTGAGCCTCCCTGAAAAATTGTGGAAAAAATCACTTTTTGGTAGTCCAAACTGCAGAATTCCAAGAGCTCACACGATACTGGTACTACATTGACAATTCTGTTATACATTTATATATCTGTTGGATAGTTTTTTCTTTTGCTACCTTCAGTAAAAACTATTTTACAATATATAATTATAAAGTGCATTCATGGTAGTCAACGTTCAACTTTGAGCTCCCCTCTGATAAAATCAACAGTTGGCGCCTATGAATAAGAGTGATAATACAATACCCAGTTTGTATAAACAGGATACACTAAAAGTACATGTAAGATTTGCTGATCCAATGAGATTCTCTGTCAAATTTTATTAGTTAATAAAATTTCACAGAAAATCTCCTTGTATCAGAATAAAATCCTCTTGTATGGTATTTGTTGTCCAATAAAATTGAATTTATTACGACCCTGGTATTTTTAAGTTGCAATTTTATTTACCTGTCCGTAGGCAATAATCCAAAACATTTTCACCATTGCACAAATTATAAATTATGCCTTGTGCGTTAAAAATTTCGTCTTGTTGTCACGTGTAATTGTTCAGTGAAAAAGAGGCAATGAGTGTTTGTAATGATACTTATGCATATAGATTCATGTATCTATGTTAGGGTACCAGTAGGGCCACCGAGGTGGGCAGGAGACAAATTGCCCCAGGACCTCAAGGTCCAAAGTGCCTCTTAAAACACAATGCTGTAAGGTCTGAGGGGGGAGGGGCTCATAAAGTAAGCCAGCAGTAATTTTCCATAGTTCATTTCTAGACCCATAAGATTTTCTGCTCGTAGAGGGCCTCATCTTTGTCTTTTGCCCCGGGGTCTCTAAATTCTTTCGGCGACCCTGCATGCCAGTTGTGACTTTGTTTTAACGAGACCGGTTGTTCACCTTTAACGAGGACCGTAGAGTGAAAGAAACCTGAAAGGCTGACAATAGCAAGCTTGGTTTCAAAAAGTTTAAGTAACAATGATACTTTTGAACCTAAGAATTGAATACTGTATTGCTTTATTTTGTTGCTATCTTTATGTGTAATTTGACGTCATTGTTCATCACTGCACAACTTCCAAATCATCACTGCACATTTCTGTTGCACAACTGCACAAATCTGCCATCACTGCACCTTAGAGTATTGCCTGCCTGTGCGTCAATTTTATGAATATTTTAGAAAGTATCAGACTTTTGGGACGGTTGCTGAATACAGATCCTACAAAAAGAATCACAATCGGTGAGCTATTGACAGACGATTGGCTAAAACACGGTTACGGCTCGAACGTTCAGTGGCAAAGCGTTTTGAAGAAAGAAAAACCATATACAAATATTATTGATGAACTTGCCGAATACCATGGAGTATCAAAATGTGAAATGGAGCGAAGAGTAAGGCAGTTCAATTTTGATTCACTAACTGCGCATTACTTCTTATTATGGAAACTACGAAGGAATGTACCTCGTCCCAAAAATTCATCGGATAGGTGAGCATTGCTTCACTTTTCCTTTGCTAGTTAAGAGAGCAAAATGAATTTTTCTGTTGTATTTTGCTGCATGTTTTGTCTTAATTAAAATCTCATGAGTATTCTTTTAACAATTCCCTTATGTTTAAATCAAATCTGGCCCTCTTTCGTTGTTTGTTATTTTGATATTCGGAAAAAGACGCGCCACAAAAGGTACTGTCACCATTTTGATCACTTGAATATGTGTCAATCAAAACCTCGTTTCCAAATGTACAAAAGCAATAATAATAATCATCATGAATACTCCAGCTATGACATGCCATGAACCACTCTACATGGCCTAAAAAAGAAGCTTTCATATCTCATATTCTCCACCATGTACAAACTTTTCTTTTCTTTTCTGTGCTAAATGAAAGGCTCCCTGTTAACATGAATAAAAAGGTGGCAGTGCATGGCATATTGAAAGTGTGTAGCTAAAGGGCAGACTAGAACAGTGGTTTTCAACAAGGGGTTCTGTGAGTACAATCCAAGTGCTTCATTAGAAGTTACACAAATACCATGATTGGCAGAAATCTCTCATTCTCCAGTGCAGACACGCGAAGAGGGTTCCACGAGAAACTGGAATATGCCCTTAGGGTTCCGCTCCGGCAAAAAGGTTGAAAACCATTGGATTAGAGGGATATAATATTTTCTTTGATCTATGTATCTGCTTGTTTGTTATCAAGAATTCATGTGGGTGCGAATTGATTCATCAAGTAGTTCTACGATTGCCTATCTGTCTTTGGATGTGAAGTCACTTTCCTCTGTAATATCGCTGAACAATTTTCGTACTCTTCAATTTTCCTCCTATAAAGTTTAATTGTTAATTTCTTTCTGCTTCAACCAAATGTTAAACAAGTTTATCCCACTCCGAAGTACTGATACTAGTACCCAAATCTTAGTTTTTATTGAGTTATATTTCAAATGCAGTTTCTACTCATTGATATAGCTTTGCATGGCAGAACATTGGAAGATTTGTGATCAAGGCCGGGAGGAAAGTTATGAAAAAACAGTGATTATTATTTCATGTCTTAAACTGCTTGTAATAGTACTGGAGCCTTATCTGATTGCACCTTATATTCAACTTCAGAACTCGACAGGTTATTGTAGTTATCAGCAAGATCAAGAACAAGAGGAGCCTTTTCCTATTGGCAGAGCCGCCGAGAAAGGAAAAAGAGGGACTAATTGCACAAGGACCTCAAGACATAAGGGACATTATAAGCCTCTGGGTCTGAAGGTCTAGGCTACCGCTAGAAATCATTCCTCAAAAAGGAATAAGTTAAAAAAGGAAGAAAAGGAAATAAAATCAAAACTTAGGCAAGATCAAAAATGCTTCACTCCATGGTGTTGAAGTTCGGTGAACTTCTTATAGTGACTGCAATATCCTGCTAGTAGCGTTTTTTTGGTGAATATTGCTTAAACATGATCGTCGCTTATTGTAGATCATGGATATCCTGCCACTTTTATAGTTATCTAATATTTGATATTTTGTTTTTTTTAGTGAAAACCTTACAATATCTGCTGGTGATACATCACAGTTTGAAGATGTTAGTATGCTTACAATCTTAAAGGCTTGAAAATGTGGTTTTTCACTCATATTTAGCTTCCGTTATTGTCAGCAAACTAGAACTCCAGTGCAAGTGGGACTGAGAAACAGGAATCAATAATCAGACAATGGTGAAGTCAGAATAAAGTAGTTGGATGAGAAAAAATATTTTAGTAAATAGTTAGTAAATAGATTTATAAAGGAAATCGAAAAACAAAAGTTGATGGCTCAATTTAGTGTACATGTAGTTATTAAATATAGCCAATATGGTTTCTATCGTTGATAAATAGAGTAGTGCAGTTAAAGTAATAATTTATGTGAAATTGCCGTGTATTTTAGATATCGCAAGTGCGTTCCTTACACTTTTGTACATTGATTACCTTAATTAAAGAAGTAGTTGCCTTATCTGTATTTAAACATCGCTATTTTATTGTATTATTGTAGTAAGAGGTAGTCCCGTCTACTTTCGCAAGTAAGCGAGTGCCTGTTAGAGAGGACACTTATCCTGAGCCATCAGCATGTGAAGTAGGGTGGCAGTTTCCTCGACGCCTTTATCTCGCCTGTGTTGCCACCATGTACCCATTTGCTGCTCGGTGAACAGTGAGCGAGCACGCAGTCTGGGCACCAAGTAGGACTCGAGCCGTAGAGCGTCCGCACGGTAGGCATGCGCTCTAACTACTATGCCACCTCGCCCATAAAATTGCATTAGGTATTATATTTATACTTCGTTTACTGTTGTGATGTCTTTCAAGAGATTGCTATCTATGGCTACTCACTTTCTCATTTCTTTACAGGATGTATTTGGAAAATGGAAATTTCAGACCCCAGGGGAGAAGAGATATAGAGCAAAGACATACTGCGGAAGTGAAAATGATTTGGGTGAAAATAGTTTTCGTATTCATTTGTCTTTTATGGGTTTAAAGTAGCACAAAAACGGTGGCCTATAACAATGAGCAGCGATAGGGCACCTGATACTCCCTGATGCATTCATCAAGTCCCCTATCGATCAGGGAGATACTCCCTGATGCATTCATCAAGTCCCCTATCGATTACGGAGAAAGAAACTGGCGGCCCTACTTCAATTGCCGATGTCCCTACCTCTAGAAAACACTTCTCATTCTCACTAGAGTATACAGAGTCCTACCCTTTCCTTTCCATGTGATAAATAATGAAAAAGCTTCCTGCTCGGATTGTGAGGTGCCTTAGCTATAGCAGACGCTCTACTTTTGTTTTTTGCAAATCGAACTGTTTAAAATAGGAGAGCACAAGTACTCCTCATTGCTATAAATACGATTTAATACATTTCTCAAGCAATCAAATTTTTGATGAAATTTCCCCGATTTCTCATCAGGCCTCTTTGCTATTCATTTAACATCACCTTTCAGCCCCTATTGGCAAATTATGTAACTGATTTTTGGTTCTTTTCAGCAAAATGCTTTGTAAAAGTAAACGAGCATGTATAGGTTTCTTTTGCCAATGTTGGTTCTTCAAAGTATATGTCTTTTCTAGATACAAGTTATCGGGAAAAAGAGGGGTCTGCACTGTCTCCGCTTCAAGAAAGTAAAGAGTGGGTGTCTTCTTAAAGTTAAATAAATATTTATTACGTTATAATTGTTATTGATGTTGTTGTTGGAAATCGTAGCATTTTATGAAATGGAGTATAGGGCAGGGTTTCCACTACCATTTCAGAAAAAAATTACCTAATTTTCCCTGATATTCCCGGTAAAATGATACTCATTTCACCCTGATGTTCCCTGATAGTATTTTAACCCTCAAGTACTTTTTAATCTTTTCTTTGAACACAGGTAGAGTTCCGGAAAGCCTTAGTTTATTTTTGGCCGTTCAACTTTTTGGTTTCATAACAAAATGAAACTGCGCTTCATAATGGCTGCCTAGAACAGAATGATATACAAGACGGTAAAATTCGGCAATTATCACGCTCAACTGGATGCGTGCTGGAGTACAGAGAAAGTTGCCGCTCTGAAATGAAGCAATTGGAAACTTGAAAGTTCCCTGATGTTTTGGGAAGTCAGTCTTTCCCTCCTGATTTTCCGTGATTGAAAATAAAATTCCCTGATTTCCATGGTGGCAACCCTGATAAGAGCGACGACAAAAGCGTCATAGAATTGTCTTTCCGCGTTGCATCAACTTTTTTGTTGCTGTTGTTGGTGTTTACTTTGTTTTGAGTAAGCTGTTATACCTAGCTTATTCAGCTAAATTAGGCCTACTATGCATGCCGCATCATGGCATGGGACCCCTAGTTTAACGTCCCTTCCGAAGGACGGCGGAGTGAGCTGTTTTGGTCGTTCATCTTGAAGGTCGCCCATCCAGTTTCTGACCGTACATAGCCATGCTTAACTTCAGTTAAGCTTTTTATTTTCACATTTTTATTTCTTTATGGGTGCATATGACAAAAACTCTGTATCTTTACATAGTAAATCAAATTCAGTGTTTGAGGGATTCTGCATGGTCGGAGCTTGTACACCTGCTAAACAAGGGAGGTTTTCTGCATTCCCCAAGACTCCTATCCCATGTGGACTCGCAACGCCAAAGTTTGCGAAGAAGGTAATGAACTGGAGATCATCTTTTTACATCTTTTAATAGTAACTCGCAGCTCTCCTTCATATGATGATTTGTAAACACGGGAATTCAATCATTGAAGAAGTATTAAATTGATTACAAATGAGTTTTACATCATTGTTTTATAAACATTTTACAACTTTTGAAGTTTAGGACGAGAATAGCGACCAAGAACTCATGATTCTAAATTTTCGACAATTCCAATAGTGGTTTTTAAATTTATATATCATTTGATTGTCGTTGTTCTTCACCAGTATAGATGAATGATGACGTAGGGGCATAAATCTTTTTGCAGATAAGGGAAAAAGTTGTATACCTGATGACTCCAAGGAAAGGAAGCTCTTGCGCTGAAGAACCGAGGAAAGTCAAGGTAGTCTCCTTCAAACTTGTTTGCGTTTGTAAACTCCAATACTTAACATATATAATTTTTTATTGCAAAATAATCCATTGCATTCTTAATTTTATGCAAAGGGGAAGATGAGGTCTTATTCATGTGAAGAATTGGCTGGACCTGCAAGTAATTACTTTCAAGCAACGAGACAATCATTGGGTTTCCTTTAGTGTATCGTGCTGTAGACTTATTCAGAAATTTGTCCATCAGCAAGTATGGGTGATAACATTAGCCCCGATAGTTTGGCTTGAAAACAGAAACAGCACATTGCAAAATCAGGCAGTTTGTGTGTATGATTTTGTCTTTTTCAGGTATTACCCATAATCAAATATCGCGTTATATCTTAGGCTATATATAAAGTTAACAGTACATCTACAAAGACTGCAAAGGAAGTGCAAGAGGAACTGAATCGTGTGCTCTCTCATCTGAGAAGCAGGGGGAAATTGTACAGCATAGATTCATCTGAAAAGTGAGTGATTGTGAATACTCTTAGTTCCTCTGAGTCATGTTTTGTGCATCTTTTCAGATCAGATCATGATTCCTAATATCTTCAATCATCTTTACTGTTATGATTTGTGTTATAATATAAGTCGTGTTTATGATTGGTATTGAATAAACTCATAATATTACATTTTGTATTGTTCTAATAGTTGTACCAAGCTAGCCATTTATAAACTGCCTTTTAAAGAGAGGTTTACAATTGTAAGTATTAGTAGTGTTTTGTGCTTGGTATTGAATAAATTCATAATCATATTTATAAATTGTTACTACTTTTATTGTTTTCCTAAATATATCAGTTTCTTAATTGCTGCTCTTTTTCCTCGCAGTTTTGTATTTAGGTGCAAAGGTGATGATGAAAAAGGGAAGAAATTGTCATTTGAACTTGAAATTTGCTCAGTACCAGGACTTGAGAACATGATTGGTAAGTTAAGGTTGCAAATATTAGGCATGTCTTGCATAAGGCACGAGAAACTCCTATCCTCAAAGTTATTCAAAAGAGGCTGAACCTCTGCTAGCTAGGCTGCGTGTTTGAAGAACTTACAACGAAAAGCGGCAAATAGAGTTGAGATTGTGATCCGATTTTGAACTACATCGATGCTCAGAAGTGAGCGTGTTTACTTTGTATAATTCCAGATGAAAAATGTCTTCTCCTGTTAAAAATGAAGTTTGAGCCAATAAGAGGGTCGTAGTAAGCCTGCTGGGCTGCTTTAAGGGCAATCTTTCGTTCAAGCCGCAACCCCTACCATAGCTGCATGTTAGTTCACCTCTTGAAGCAAACTGTCTTCAGGATGAAATTGCAGGCTTAATTCCAGTGATTTGAAGGCATCAACTAGGCGCTCCCAGTGCTGATATTAACCTCTCGTCATTCATAATAAAGAATGCACACACTGACTTGAATTGATATTACTATCTGCCCAAAACCATCATGAATGTTTTTTATTCCAGGCATTCGTCACAAACGGCTGAAAGGAGACGCATGGGCATATAAAAAAATGTGTGACTGCATCCTAAACATTGCCCGAATTTAAAGATAATTTATTGTACTTTACTATTTCAGTTAATTATTCCATTGTAATTGTATATTACTTAAATTTATCATTTCTTTAATTCTTTATATCACAACGAGGAGTCATTTAATGGAAATATATTTTCAAAAAAATATTGTTAGTTTCTTAGAGGTAGTGATGAAAATATCTCGTGCTAGAAAATCACTTGCAAAAGCTGTTTTTATTGCGTTCCACTTCTCTCAACAGGTATCCGCGCCTGTGCATTGATTTTAGGTCATTCAAATTCACGTGGACTGGGAAACAGGCATATGTTGGACATATCTGTCACCCAAACAGAATACCTTATTACACGAAATTAAAGCGATATACTAATTAACGTGATTTTTTCACCTATGTCAATTTATTTCGCGTTAATTTTTGTACCGCGTTAATTATTAAGACGTTAACTTGAACATTTCGTCAAAAGAAAATCCCAAAATCTTGGCTTTAATGTGGACGTGATGAAAAAGCATAAATGATATGAATACTGTCTACATTATACAAGTATTTGATTCTTGAGAACCAACATCATATATACCATGTCATCCGTTGCAAATCTGTTTGCTGTCCTTTCTGATACATAGAGAAATCCACGAGGTAAACTTGGTTTGACATAATTCAATCCGCTAATTAATATTCATGAAATGCTGTATTTTAGCCAATTCTCATCAATTTTAACTGTGTTAATTTTACTTGTGCCATTTAATGTATCGTTCTAATTTCGTGTAAGAAGGTATTGACACTACACAGAAAGTATAAAGCAATTTATATGACAGCTTATTACAAACAACCATCCCCGTTTTTACACTGCCTAATGTCAACAAGAGGTAAGGTCGGAAAAGCAGCTAGTCAAGCGTTTAAGCATGCATCCCTTTTACAATAGCCGTGTACTGCTAAGCTCATAACTACTATGAAGGCAATTCAACGAGTGTGTAGCACTATGTTTAATGATCACATTCGCATAAAGATTCACTAAGTGTCACAATAGCGCCTTATACATGTCAGCTGAAGGAGATGAATGAACACAAAGCTAAGAATCGACGCGTGCAAGGCCTTCTTCTAATGTCAGCTGCTGGCTTCTATATCACCTTGTCGAACAGTTTAGTGCAGTTCGCATTTAAATCGGCTCATACAGAGATTTCCCCGTGTGTATTCCTTTTCTATCGCAGCTTGATTGTCTTTATATTGAATGGTATTTTCATGCTCGCTGGCCGTGTCCACCCGATAAGCACCGCTAAAGCCAACGCCATATTGAGTCTCATGGGACTAGCTGGAACGGGCCAGGTTTTATTTGCGTTCCTTGCATTAGAGAGAATTCCTGTGGGTGATGCCACTGTAATTCAATTCACAGCGCCAATCTTTACAATGACATTCAGCTTTCTGCTACTTGGTGTAAGTTGTACCTTGTTTGATACGTTCTGCGGCTGCGTCAGTTTTGTTGGAGTTGTGATCGTGACAAAGCCAAGCATATTCTTTGGAGCGAGTCAAGACACTTCCAAGAATTATCCGAGCAATTTTAATCAAGATGAGAAATCGAAGAAATCCAACGAACAAGATTACTTAATCGGGGTATCATTTGCACTATTATCGTCAGTTTTTGTATCAATCTTTTACGTACTAAACAAAATATCGGGACAAAAACTAGATTTGACTTTGACAATATTCTATCCAAGCTTAATCGGTATGATAGTGGCACCGATCGTTTCAACACTGCTAGGAGAAGCGCTCAGTATTCAGTTGAACTGGGCCAATGTCTCCGTCACTCTGCTTGTAGGCGTTCTAGCATTTATACACTTGCTATTTGTTGCAGAAGCATTGCAATTAGAAGACGCAGGGCCTGCTTCGTTGGTCCGTAATGTGGATATTGTATTCGCATTTGTATTGCAGTTCCTATTTCTAGGAATACAACCAGAATGGACAACACTGCTCGGAGCTGGTTTGATTGTAATTGCAACAACAATGATTGCAGTACGACGAATAACTCAAGCCAGGAAGGATTCAAACATGGACTAGCTTGAATTACGCTAAAGAGATCTCGCGAGCAAGCATGCAATTATTGAAAAATTCATCGAACCTCTTTTACATATTTATTTCAACTTAATTAATTATTTAAACTTTTTTACCTAGGGCTCAATCCAATTAAGAGAATTGCTTTTCAACGAGCCCCGTAATGAAAAACAAAAATAACAAAACAAAAATAAAGACATATTTACAATGCATAAATGTACGAAAACTTTAAAGAAGACGAAACCTAAAATGTTTAAAATGCTTAAAATTGCTTTCCTTGAATAGTCAAGGATTTAATTATATAGAGCTAGATTTACTTAATTAGAGCCAAGCAATTAACTTAATGAGATCGATCAACCATGAATGTTATACTTATAATTAGTGTCATGTATGTATAAAAAAGTAAGATATTTACAATTTTTGTATGGAAGATGCACCTTAATAAGATCTTACTTTGCGCAAAATTCAAAAGGGTCATATGTGTTCACAAAATTTTAGAGAATTTGCAGAAGGTTTCATCTTCTTTACCATTTTAATGCTAATTTATGCCTATTTCAATGCACCAAATTTCTTGAAAAATACCAGTTATCAGTTGGATTTGGCTTTCAAAAGTTGGAATATATACAGAGCCATCTATCATACGTTCAAATAAATAGTATTGAGGCACCTTAAGAATGTGTAATTCACGATTTTTTGATAGAAACATTGCAAGATAGAACTCCTTTTTGGCAGTGTGCTTGGAACAACATGGTATTGCTAGCGGTATATAGAATATGTTAGCAGGAATAATAAATCAAGGTCTTCAAAATTGCGAGATCCAAATATACCCCTGGGCACTTGGCATAGTACACACTAAACAGGGTTTCATACCTAATATGTGAATCAAAACTCATTGACTATTCCCTGCTTTTTCCTTGAGTGGTAGTCAAAAACACCCGCTTTTCCCTGACACCCATTTCAAATATTTACAAAAAGAAGTGAAGAAAATGGAGCCTAATAGATGGGTAACGCACAATATACTTGTTATTTCACAAATTAAAGCATTAAGTTTATATTTACTGACGACAATAAGAGCAACGACTTTGCGAAAATCCATGCCAATAGTTAGTGAAAATGATTTGCTGCCTAAGTAATTTGTTTTCCCTGACTTTTCCTTGACTTGGATAAAAATCATAGAAGATTCCCTGACCATTCCAGGTTTTCCATGACTATTCGTAAAAAATGGCCTATTTTCCAGGTTTTCCAGGTTCAGTATGAACAATGTTAAAGGTCAAAGGAGACAATAACAATTTCTGGGAGTATGTACAGTTTGTCTTCTGTCTTCAGTATGTACAGTAGCAACGACATATGAATGTTGAACTACTCAGGTAGAATGGCAAAATAAAAGCATACATGATGGTACAGACTAGTTAATCTACGTCGTTATCTCTTTTTCTAGCATTTCTGTTATTTTTTATTTTTCTCTTTTTAAAACCTACATTTTCTTCTAGGAAGGTATTACCTAATGACTTAACTTCCTTTTCCTTAAATATAGCAGTTCTCTTGCGTGATTCTGTTGAATGTAACTCAGGGTTTGTGGATGGGGTCTCTTCTTTGTTAGCTGCTTCTTCGTTCTCCTTCTTCACAATTGTTCCCAACTGCGGGTCTTCTTTCTTCACCATGAATAAGCTGAAGGGAAATGGCAAAGCAATAAGACCTTTAAAATGCAATTATATAGTTACAACTACTGTACTATTGACAAAATCTAAGTCGTGTTCAACTGACCTTTTCCAAATAAGCAGAGACATAGAATTAGTGAATTTGTGGGACTGTAATCCTTGAATAAACCCCCGGGGGCTTACTTACAAGTGCTTATACTAAGGGGGAGGGAGGGGCTTAATTCAAAATTCCGCATTTTCCTCGAAGGTTAGTATCAAAAACGACATAATTTTCTCAACCAACTAAATGAAAAAAATTCAAAAAGGCTATTTCGCAAACGAAAGTTATCAGTCAATAACGATTTCTCTATTACCATCACGAGAATTGTGTTTCCTTCTGCTTTCTGCCTCCAGTCAAAGGAAGTAACATTATATAGCTATTTTCCTGTGGGAGCTTTCTTGAAATAAGATATTACTCTGCAATTATGCTTCCCTCGAATAAGGTCACATGGAGGCCTATTCGATGTGGGGGGGGGGTTATTTGCAAAAATGATTTCTTAGGTGGGAGCTTATTCGAGGGGGCATAGTCGAGGATTTACGGTATGCCAGTTCAATTAGCACTTTTCGTAAATTGAGAGCTAAAACAGCGCTTCATTATCACATAATGTACTTCCACCAAATCCTAGAGACATAAACCTTGAGCAGTTCAGTGGTAAAGATGGATAACTTTGAAGCAACTTCTCCTGGACATGAATAGCAGGGCCTGAAAAAATTTGTTCTTCCTGGCAGCAAAAACAAATTTTCAAACTTTCCAGCGGAACAATTGCAAAATTTCCTGCAACTAGAAGCACTGTATTTGATGTTTGTTATTCCGTTAAAAAGCTCAGGAGACTCACTTGATCGAAAGATGAAAAGGAAGAAACGCTTCACAGAAAACGGAGATGTGGATTATAAGTTCTATTAGAAAAATTCTCCTGTGAACCAGTTCAAAATTTCCTGCAAAAATCACCTTTCAAAATTTCCTGGCAGCGGCAATGCCGGTGCTTCAGGACATTTTCCTGCCCTGATGGACAGAATCTGAAAAAATGAAACAAACCTCTCTTCGGAAGTACGATCAACTGTTGTCCATCCACCAAGTAACGGATGATTCTCACTGTCATCTTTCTTGGCAAGATGCTTGCAATTACTATCTGTTCTATATGGATCTTGTGTAGCCTACAAGATAAAAATCATGACATGAAAATTAGGACCGTATTTAGGAATTCTCCTCGGAAGGGCCGTAGAAGCTCCATTTTGCTGATAAAATGAGGATGGTCCCAGCTTTCTGTTGCGCAAAAACATAAGTTTTCTTATTGAGTTCATAGGATAAAAATGGAAAAAAATGCAGATAGAGTACTTCTTGGGAGGAAGAAGTTCAAAAGCCCTGCATCCCCTTTATTGGAATGGGACTGATTGAAACATAGTACAAATGACACCACCCACAACTGAAAACACGAAAAATAAAGCAAATAGCTGAAATTGAACAAAAATGGTACATTGAAAATGGAAGAGCAGTGGTGTAGCAGTAAATTGCTAACTAAGAGGGTTCCTATTGTGCACATATTTTTATGAGAAGCTAATGAGTTGGAAAACACATTTAAGACCCCTCCTTTCAGTAAAGTGTAGGCATCATCCCTATCAGCAAAATTTTCACTGTCGTTTTGATCTCATTATTTATGAGTCAACTCCCCATCAAGCACTTCACAAGCCTTTTCAGGTGGAACACTGTCTACCATTCCATCAAATTTTGCTTAACACCATCTGGTGGGATCATCAACTTTTCTTCCTCCTTCAGGCTTAGTGTGATTTTCCTGGTAGGTCATTCTATTACTACCCCTCCACTTTATGAAAATCTACAAAAATATCCACCCTCCTACAATTAAGAGCAAAAAGTAATAACTCTGTGTGAAACTGTGCATTAAGAATTTTTGTTCATATAGTCTCTAACTAATAAGATACATATGGAAGAGGGTGGCTTTACCTCCTTCAGTTAGCAGTTAGGTGGAGGGTTGATTCATGTTATTTATACATCATAACCTATAATTATTTTATATTTTCATAGTGAATTATACTTACTGAATGATCTTGGTTATTTTTCGGGTCAATTTCCGTCCTTAAATGAAGAATGGAAAAACAAATATTGCTAGTTAACATTCTGAATCAAACTTTAACACAACACATCAGGGTCAGCTAAAAAGCTGCATTATGTAAAGCTGCACATCATGAAAAGTTGCATATTATGTAAGGAGCAATGTAATAATGCACAGTATATCAGTTTTGCAAAAATGACACTGAATACATACCCTGGGAGAGCATTCAATTGATAACACTATCTAACAATTGTTAGTTCTCAAGCTGAATTCCTACCTTTCTTCTTTGACTTTTTCAATCAACTCTGCAGGTTTTTCCCATTGTGACTCTAAATATATGAGCATGAAGACTTTAGTGAATGCCAGCCCATGCAAATGAGCTACAACCAGAGAGGCCTACCATATCATTTATGACTGGGCAATGAACTCTAGAGGTCATCTACATAAAGCCTGTTTGAATCAAATAAGCATGAAATTAATACTTTCCTTATCTTACTTGACATTTATTCTAGGCATATTTCTGGGGTTCTAAGTAAACTGGAAACTTCCTCAATATTATCTGATTTTCAATATAATTTCCTATCTGAGGTATGTAAAAAGGGCAAAAGGTTTATCTTATGTCAAAAAATGGTGAAAATAGCATAAAGTCTGCAATCAAAACTAAGATAACCAATCCTTAAAAAGCACAAGTACAGTTAGGTATCCTTCAAAAAGCTGTCATACCTCCAGTGATCTGATTATAATAATATGTATAGCCTTGTGGAGCTTGGCATGCAATCCAAGTGGTGTTACTATTTACAGGATCAGCTTTAACACTTATATCCTGAGTCTTATTTGAATCTACAAAAGAAGTAAGAAAATTAGCTGAAGGCAACTGAAAGTATGACCTAGTATATTCTACTGTAATTGTCTGAAGCATACAGGAAATCATAAATTTGAAAGCATAGGGGGACAGTAGAGCTGAAATGCTGGAAACAATCTTCTCTAAGTGGTCAAAAGTGGCAACATTCTTTTGACATACTTAAAAGAATTTTCATCCAAAACTCATCAGAGTATAAAAACGTTGGATAGTGACCTAAAGGTTAACGAAAATATATATCCAGATGCTGTTGCATGTGATAGGATGTGTCCAATTGGCCACAAGAGTGGCCAATTAGGACCTATTAACCATTGTCTACTTGAAGAGTCCCAGTGAGAAAATGGACTCTTTTTGTTTAAACAAGACTAGGTTTTGAGTCTTGATGTAAACAGATTCCAGCACTTGAAGCAAAAGACAATCTTGCTTGCCCAATGGTCCAAACATTGTCATATGAATATGTTTTGGCACATTCTATATCTGCTATTAGGTGTTGTCCTAAGGATTTACCTTTCACTAACATCTTGAGATCATTTGTCCCCACAATACCAGGATCAGTCATTAAATCTTTCTGGACTGCTTTTAATGCTGCCTGTTGATAGAAGGCAATGAACGAGTGAGAAATTTGAAGATCAAAATGATGACAAAAGGTGGCAAGGACAGAACTGGCCACTCTAACTCACATAACAGTCCTCTCTAATACATGGTCTCTATTTGCTCTAAATTATATGGAACCCTACCTTACATCTTTTGCCAAATGACATACCTCATTGGGAGAAAAGTAGAAATATGCAGATCAGTAATCAAGGATGCATTGCAGGTTGAATAAATGGATCTAAATGTAGTAAAAACATGAAATATAGCCAGGGGCATTCCAAGGCTACTTGTGTGATATTCAGAAAAGATTTGAGAAACCATTTTCTTTGCATTGTGTTGTTAATGCAAATTGAAAGAAATCTTTCTAAAAATTTAGGTACCATTACTAGTTTGCAAGACAATGTATGCCATAGAGCTTTCTAGCTTGTAGATTAAGCAACTTATAGTCCAGAAAGGTCTGGTTACGTGTGTGGTGTGCAGTGGAAAACTTTTTCTACTGCACATCATGTAATTCACAATTCCTGTGAAGTAAGCTGTTTGTATGCAAAAGATGTGGCATTGTGAGATACCTTAGAAGATGGGATAGAAACAGGTATAGGCATAATTCAATCAGAAGGAAATGAGATAATTTGAAGACATAGCAAGGTGGATGAATACTGCTTATCTAATTTAAAGGACATATCCAGCACTCAACCCATAAAAAGATCTTCAACATACTGTTGTTATGGTGTTCCAAGTTGAGTGGTTAGTGGGGGCCTGGCAGGTTGTTATCAACAATGCTTCAACCAATGCCATAAATAATACCTCCATCATGAGAAGAAGCAAATTATTTCCAAGTGAAGTTTTTCAAGTAATTTTCTAACAATTGCCAAACAAGATGCACAATATGTGAGGTTTTGAGTTCTGATGATGGCCAATAAATTCCAATGAACTTGTCTATGCCTTGCATGTTTTCATCTTTCAACAAATAGAGCTCAAGTAAATGTTCAACTACTACCAACATTTTCTCTTTTTCTTGGTTCTCTCTTTCAGAGCAAAATAGCTAAATGTCAGTTTCCCATGGAACATAGTGGCAGCTGTATATTAAGTAACAATACCTCTTGACCACAGAGCACTTTTCACCTCCTTCTTGTACTCACATTCATATCCCATAATGAAATCCAGCTGCAGTGACCTAGCCTTACAATTTGATCTGTCTTTTTCAAACTGGTCTCCCTGAATTCTCTCTATACAAGCATGGTTGCAAATATTAGAGAAACTTTGCTGAAATTTTTCAAACACTTCTTCTATATAGAGGATGGCTGTGTTGTACTAGAAGTTTGCCAAAGACCTTTTATCCCAAGCATGGTATATGATATATCTGGCCTGAAGAAATTCTCCATACACTCCTTGGTTTCATCAGAAAGCCCTTGCACCCTTGGTATATTTCTCTCCATCTTTCCTTCTACATTTAGTCCAATGTGAGGTACCCAGCCTGCAAAAACTACCTTTATGGGGATGTTAGGAGCTTTGCCCTGTAAGGGCTAAGAATCAGAATGGATGTTGCTGTTGAAGATGAAAAACCTCATGTGCGTGGTTAGCTGTTGGTGCTATTAGAGTCCAATGTAGCTGCTTTCTGTTTCACTTCAGCTCAAAAATGTCTTTTCCATTCTTCAGCTCTCCTTCTATACTCTGCTTTCCTTTCAGTTGTCACTTTTTTGATTCCTATTTTTCTGACCTTCTTGATTCTTCTACTTTTAGATTGTTTTTAGGCCCAATCAGTTATACATTTGGCACAGTATCTTTTCACTTTTTAGCACTACTTAGTGGCTTCCTCTTTGTTGATATCCCCATACTTGCTAGACTAAATAACTTCTTGAATCCAGAGACATATGGGGCAATGTGACCTTTTTTGACTGTCAGAAGTTGGAGTGAGCTAAGGCACATGGTTTTCAAGTACAATGTATTGTTAAGATATCACAATCCACAATGCATTGTACCAAACAATAACTTTATGTCACAGACATAGCTGGGTTAGTTACATGTGTGACATAATGAGAAGTGTCTATTTACTAAGTTGCCAGAAGGCAATTTTGCATAATCATGTTTTGCCTTGCTATAATGAGTAAACCTAAATAGAATATGAAGATAACTTCAAATCTATCAAGTGATCTCCAAGAAATAAAACCTTTTCAAAAATTTGGTTACTTGTGTGACATCAATTTTGCATCATGCATACCTCCATATAGACTATGAAACTGATTAGACAATTTGATTTTGATAATATGGCATAAAACTACACAAATTTTGAAGTATATGGTAAACTGAAACCTTTTGGAGAATGTTGATTTAAAATGGCAATACACTCATTAGATAAAAATGCCATGATGGACTACCAAATTGTTTCACCAAAGAAAAAATATTAATTTCATACACTTAAATGACATCAGAATAGTTTCAACCAGAAAGTAACTGAAATCTGCCATATTAAAAATTTGCGTGTTGGTTGACCTCTATATCAACAGGATGGAAATGATTCTAGGATCCAAAGAACAGGCAAATCCCTGTGACACTATGAAAACATGGAGCATTCCATATTCAATTTTTGCTACAATCAAAATGACTTTAAAGCAAAACTCAAAATAATGTTCCACAGAGATGTAGTATTAAACTCTATTCTCTCATTCTAAGCCATCCTACTTCTTTAACATGTGTGCACATGTTAATATTTTTTGAGGTTATTGGAATGCTTCTAACCAGCCAATGTATCATCAAATGCAATTGGCATCAAATGAAACATAAGCAAGCATTCAAGAAATAGATAGAATAGAAGTTGCATGATCCAAAGTTCTTTGATGAAGGATAATTTTTCAAAAGATGTGCCAATTGACCAGAAGTAACCTGAAACTTACAGCTTCCATTGCAGCAAATTCTTTGCCAAAGCTCTCATCAGCTTTCCTCTTCTCCACAGCTTTCTTTTTCACCTTAAAATAAGATATAAAAAGCTGCAAACTTATGAGGTTTAATAGCACTTAATTACTGCTTTTTTGTAAAACTATCAGATACTTTCAAACTCAAACTAGGATACTATTCTGCAAGAGCCTACTGAAAGGTTGTGAAAAAGAATATCAGGAAATTATAGAAATGAGGAACATTTTAGCAAGAGAATAAATAAACTGAGAAATTTGTAATAACTTCTACTGAAATAAAATGCATCTTTGAGTATTGGAGAACATCATGTGTTGTCACTAGATCAATATCAACTACACAAAATACGAGAAGCAGAACCACAGACTAAAAAGTCTCTAGGATGTTCCTCTGCTTGTAAGAAGTCTAGTTAATATTGATGTAGTTACAACATGCATTGATGTGGACACTCCCCTGCACTCAAGCTGTATTCAAATATGCATATTATCTCATAACAAGTTACTGCAAACTTAACAATGTTCAAGAAGCTCTTTCAATGGAATCTCCTTAGAAATTTCAAGGCTAGATCAAAATGAAATGAGTCACAATCTAGAACTAAATGTTATCCACTTACGCAAACTCTCATAATAAGATAATCTCTACAAAGATACTCATACTACCTGTGCTAATCTTCTCTTTACATTTTCTTTGTGGTTCTTTCCTTTTTCATGAAACTCTATACTCTGAAAATAGCAAACCCCATATCAAATTCCCATAAAGAACCAAATCAAATCAACATCTTAGCACATAAGTTAATTGAGGATACAAATATAAAAATGAATAAAATCAAATTATAACATATGTAAAGTCATATTACAATTCAATGCTTACAACATATTCCATATCAGTTTGGAATGAGCACCAAATATTGAGTTAATGGCCTCATTAAGCCCAGTTTAACACCAAAACAAAGGGGTTCTACATAAAAACATTAGCAAGCAAACATCAGTATCAAAATCTTGGCCTGAAAATAGGGAATTCTACTAAGCAGGCTGTTTGTGGGGAGCCTACCATGGGTGGGTTGTTTATAATGCTGGAATAAAATTTTGCTGGCAAATTCACTTTGATCCAACCAGTTTTCAAATATAGATGGCAATTCTTAGGCTTTGATCTTCAGCATACTAGTTCAGAAAAGATGTCAATCAAATCAGCCCAGCCTAAGAACAAAAACTTTTAACCACCAATGATGATTGTATTCAATAACATATTAAATACTACTATTGTAAACCTCTCTCTAAAAGGTAGTCTACAGTTGGCTAGTCTGATATGATGTGGCAGTGATTACAAATTTTTAATGTCATCCTCACTCTGGATAGCGGAGCAAGATGAGGGTTAATTTTGATAATAATGATGAAAATAGTGGTCATGAAAATTATGATGACATTAATGATGAAAACTGTTTTATGTAATCTTTAGGATGTCAAAATTGTGCAATGAATATTTTAAACCAGGTCCATAGGCATGGGGTGGGAAATGCCACCCTTGGCAAACAGGAAGCCAACTTTTTGCCACCCCCTGGAAAATTTTTTGAAACTTATTTTGCTGCTTTTTCTTTGCAGGAAAGAAGAGATCTCTGGAAATTTTGATTGAGCTAAGCCTTGATCTTTGTAACATACCAGAAATTTCAGTTTTTTCTGGACACACATTATCCATTTGACTTTAATAGCATAAAGTATTAAAAAAGTTCTCAGATTATGTACCACGTGACTCCAATAAGACAATTTTGCCACCTCTGCAACACAGGCCTGGCTATGGGCTTGTTTTACACAAACACAAACAACCAATTCTTTTTATTTTGTCATAACATTTCATAAAATTATTAGACTTGGCAATTTAACTATAATACTGACAGCTCTATTATCAGCAATCCAACATTTACAGAATTCACATTGCCTCTTTGGGTTTGATTTCCAAAAATCAGTCCTGATAAAAGAATCAATAAAGCATATCTATTATATATGGCATGATTTGCATTTCATTATCTTCAAACTGGAAAATTAATAAAAAGAAAAAGTATTAAAACATAAATCAAGGACATTAAAGCTGAGGGCACGTCTTTCCCCCTTTGTTCATGGATTTTATGGATTTGTATGCTAAGCGTCCCTTTTTGGCTTACATTTTTCCT
>WIPJ01002082.1:273852-311414 GCA_018155075.1 Cassiopea andromeda
ATATGAAAATTAGGACCGTATCTAGGAATTTTCCTCGGACGGGCCGTAGAAGCTCAATTTTGCTGATAAAATGAGCATGGTCCCAGCTTTCTGTTACGCAAAAACACATACGTTTTCTTATTGGGTTCATAGGATAAAAAAATGGAAAAAATTGCAGATACAGTATTTCTTGGGAGGAGGAAGTGCAAAAGCCCTAAATCCCCTTTATTGGAATGGGACTGATTGAAATATAGTACAAATAACACCATCCACAGCTGAAAACACGAAAAATAAAGCAAATAACTGAAATTGAACATAAATGTTAGATTGAAAATGGAACAACAGTGGTGTAGCAGTAAATTGCTAACTAAGGGGGTTCTTATTGTGCACATATTTTTATGAGAAGCTAATGAGTTGGAAAACATATTTAAGACCCCTCCTTTCAGTAAAATTTAGGCATCATCCCTATAAGCAAAATTTTCAATGTCATTTTGATCTCATTATTCATGTTTCAACTCCCTATCAAGCACTTCACAAGCCTTGTCAGGTGGAACACTGTCTACCATTCCATCCAATTTTGCTTAACACCATCTGGTGGGATCATCAACTTTTCCTCATCCTTCAGGCTTGTTGTGACTTTTCTGGTACATCATTTATTACTACCCCTCCACTTTATGAAAATCTACAAAAATATCCACCCCCCTACAATTAAGCACAAAAGAGTAATAATTCTGTGTGAAACTGTGCATTAAGAATCTTTGTTAATATAGTCTCTAACTAATAAGATACATATGGAAGAGGGTGGCCTTGCCTCATTCAGTTAGCCATTAGGGGGGGTTGATTCATGTTATTTATACATCATAGCATATAATTATTTTATACTTTTATAGTGAATTACACTTACTGAATTATCTTGGTCATTGTTTGGATCAATTTCAGTCCTTAAATGAAGAATGGAAAAAAAAATATTGCTGGTTGACATTCTGAATCAAACTTCAACACAACACTGTTAAAAAGCTGCATATTATTGTAAGCAGCACATCATGAAAAGTTGCATATTATGTAAGGAGCAATGTAATAATGCACAGTATACCAGTTTTGCAAAAATGACACTGAATACATACCCCAGGAGAGCATTCAATGAATAATACTAACTAACAATTGCTAGTTCTCAAGCTGAATTCCTACCTTTCTTCTTTGACTTTTTCAATCAATTCTGCAGGTTTTTCCCATTGTGACTCTAAATATATGAGCATAAAGACTTTAGTGAATGTCAGTCCATGCAAATGAGCTAGATCCAGAGAGGCCTACCATATCATTTATGACTGGGCAATGAACTCTAGAGGTCATCTACATAAAGCCTGTTTGAATCAAATAAGCATGAAGTTAATACTTTCTTTATCTTACTTGACATTTATTCTAGGCATATCTCTGGGGTTCCAGGTAAACTGGAAACTTCCACAATATTCTCTGATTTTCAATATAATTTCCTATCTGAGGTATGTAAAAAGGGGAAAGCTTTATCTTATGTCACAAAATGGTGAAAACAGCATAAAGTCTGCAATCAAAACTAAGATAACCAATCCTTAAAAAGCACAAGTACAGTTAGGTATCCTTCAAAAAGCTGCCATACCTCCAGTGATCTGATTATAATAATATGCATAGCCTTGTGGAGCTTGGCATGCAATCCAAGTGGTGTTACTATTTACAGGATCAGCTTTAACACTTGTATCCTGAGTCTTATTTGAATCTACAAAAGGAGCAAGAAAATTAGCAGAGGGTAAATGAAAGTATGACCTATTATATTCTACTTTAATTGTCTGAAGCATACAGGAAATCATAAATTTGAAAGCATAGAGGGGCAGTAGAGCTGGAATGCTGGAAAAAATCTTCTCTAAGTGGTCAAAAGTGGCAACAATCTTTTGACATACTTAAAAGCTTTTTTGTCCGACACTCATCAGAGTATGAAAATGTCAGGTAGTGACCTAAAGGTTAACCGAAATATATATCCAGACATGATTGCATGTGATAGGATGTGTCTAATTGGCCCTAAGAGTGGCCAATTAGGACCTATTAACCATTTTTTACTTGAAGAGTCCCAGTGAGGAAACAAACTTCTTTTGTCTACACAAGACTGGGTTTTGAGTCTTCAAGTAAACAGATTCCAAAATACTAGAATGAAAAGACAATCTTGCTTGCCCAATGATCCAAAAATTGTAGCCTGTATATGTTTTGGTGCATTCTATACTTGCTATTAGGTGTTGTCCTATGGATTTACCTTTCACTAACATCTTGAGATCACTTGTCCCCACAATTCCAGGATCAGTCATTAAATCTTTCTGGACTGCTTTTAATGCTGCCTGTTGATAAAAGGCAATGAATGAGTAAGAAATTTGAAGATCAAAATGATGACAAAAGGTAGCAAGGACAGAACTGGCCACCCTACCTCACATAACTGTCCTCTCTAATACGTAGTCTCCACTTACTCTAATTTATATGGAACCCTCCCTTATCTCTTTTGCCTAATGAAATAACTCAATGGGAAAAAAGTAGAAATATGAAGCTAAATAATCAAGGATGCATTGCAGGTTGAATAAATGGATCTAAATGTACTAAAAACATGACATATAGCCTAGGGCACTCCATGGCTATGTGTGTGATATTCAGAGAAGATTTGGGAAACTATTTTCTTTGTATTGTGCTGTTAACGCAAATTTATAGAAATCTGCCTAAAAAGTTAGGTAGCATTACTAGTTTGCAAGACAATGTATGCCATAGAGCTTTCTAGCTAGTAGATTAAGCAACTTATAGTCCAGAAAGGTCTGGTTACATGTGTGGTATGCAGTGGAAAACTTTTGCTACTGCACATCATGTAATTCATAATTCCTGTGAAGTAAGCTGTTTGTATGCAAAAGATGTGGCATTGTGAGATACCTTAGAGGATGGGATAGAAACAGGTATAGGTATAATTCAATCAGAAGGAAATGAGATAATTTGAAGACATCGCAAGGTGGATGAATACTGCTTATCTAATTATTAGGACATATCCAGCACTCAACCCATAAAAAGATCTTCAACATATTGTGGCTATGGTGTTCCAAGTGGAGTGGTTAGTGGGGGGCCTGGGAGGTTGTTACCAACAATGCTTCCACCAATGCCATAAATAATACCTCCACCATGAGAAGTAGCAAATTATTTCCAAGTTAAGTTTTTCAAGCACTTTTCTAGCAATTGTGGTACAAGATGCACAATATGTGAATTTTTGAGTTCTGATAATGGCCACTAAACCCCAATGAACTTGTCTATGCCTTGCATGTTTTCACCTTTCAACAAATAGTGCTCAAGCAAATGTTCAACAAGTACCAACATTTTCTCTTTTTCTTGGTTCTCACTTTCAGAGCAAAGTAGCTAAATTTCAGTTTCCCATTGAGCATAGTGGCAGCTGTATATTAAATAACACTACCTCTTGACCACAGAGCATTTTTTACCTCATTCATGTACTCACATTCATATCCCATAGCGAAATCCAGCTGCAGTGCCCTAGCCTTACAATTTTCTCTGTCTTTTTCAAACTGGTCTCCCTGAACTCTCTCTATATGAACATGGTTGCAAATATTAGAGAAACTTTGCTCCTCCTACATAAGGGATGGTTGTGTTGCACTAGAGCTTTGCAAAAGACCTTTTATCCCCAGCAGGGTATATGATATATCTGGCCTGAAGAAGTTCTTCATACACTCCTAAGTCTCATCAGAAAGCCCTTGCACCCTTTGTATATTTCTCTCCATCTTTCCTTCTACATTTAGTCCAATGTGAGATACACATCCTGCAAAAACAACCTGCATGGGGATGTTAGGACCTTTGCCCTGTAAGGGCTAAGAATAGGAATTAATGTTGCTGTTGAAAATGATAAACCTCATGTGCTTGGTTAGCTGTTGGTGCTATTAGAGTTCAATGTAGCTGCTTCCTGTTTCACATCAGCTCAAAAAAGTGTTGACCATTCTTCAGCTCTCCTTCTATATTCTGCCTTCCCTTCAGTTGTCACTTTTTTGATTCCTATTTTTCTGATCTTCTTGATTCTTCTACTTTTAGATTGTTTTTAGGCCAAATCAGTTATCAATTTGGTGCAGTATCTTTAAACTTTTTAGCACTCCTTAGTGGCTTCCTCTTTGTTGATATCCCCATACTTGCTAGACTAAATAACTTCTTGAATCCAGAGATATATGGGGCAATGTGACCTTTTTTGACTGTCAGAAGTTGTACTGAGCTAAGGCACATGGTTTTTAAGTACAATGCATTGTTAAGATATCCCAATCCACAATACATTGTACCAAACAATAACTTTATGTCACACACACTGGGTTAGTTATGTGTGTGACATGACAAGAAGTGTTTATTTTGCCAGCAGGTAATTTTGCATAATCATGTCTCACCTTGCTATAATGAGTAAATCTAAATAGAATATGAAGGCAACTTCAAATCTATCAAGTAATCTCCAAGACAGAAAAATTTTTCAAAAATTTGGTTACAGTGTGACATCAATTTTGCATCATGCATACCTCCATATAGACTATGAAACTGATAAGAAAATTTGATTTTGATAATATGGCATAAAACTACACAAGTTTTGAAGAATATGGTAAACTGAAACCTTTTCAATAATGTTGATTTAAAATGGCAATTCAACTTGGAAAGATATACTATTAATTTTAATGTAGTAGGTGTACACACACTCTTTAGATAAAAATGCCATGATGGACTACCAAATTGGCTCACCAAAGAAATAACATTAATTTCATCAACTTAAATAATATCAGAATAGTTTTAACCAGAAAAGTAACTGAAATCTTCCATATCAAAATTTGCATGTTGGATGACCTCTACTTCAACAGGATATGGAAATGATTCTAGGATCCAAAGAGCGGGCAAATCTCTGTGGCAATATGAAACTATGGAGTATTCCATATTCAATTTTCGCTACAATCAAAATGACTTAAAGCAAGACTCAAAATAATATTTCCACAAGAGATGTAGTATTAAACTCTATTCTCTCCTTCTAAGCCATCCTATTTCTTTAACATGAGTGCACATTTTAATATATTTTGAGGTTATTGGAATGCTTCTAACCAGTCAATGTATCATCAAATGTCATTGGCATCAAATGAAACATAAGCAAACATTCAAAAATGGATAGAATAGAAGTTGCATAATTTAAAGTTCTTTGATGAAGGATCATTTTTCAAAAGATGTGCCAATTGCCCAGAAGTAACCTGAAACTTACAGCTTCCATTGCAGCAAATTCTTTGCCAAAGCTCTCATCAGCTTTCCTTTTCTCAACAGCTTTCTTTTTCACCTAAAAATAAGATACAAAATGCTGCAAACTTATGAGATTTAATGACACTTAATTGCTGCTTTTTCATAAAACTACCAGAGACTTTCAAACTCAAGCTAGGATACTATTCTGCAAGAGCCTACTGAAAGGTTGTGAAAAAGAATATAGGGAAATTATAAAAATGAAGAACATTTTAGCAAGAGAATAAAAAAACTGAGAAATTTGCAATAACTTCTGCTGAAGTAAAATGCATCTTTGAATATAGGAGAACATCATATGTTGTCACTAGATCAATATCAACTACACAAAACAAGACAAGCAGAAGCACAAACTAAAAAGTCTCTAGGGTGTTCCTCTGCTTGCTAGAAGTCTAGTTGATATTGATGTAGTTACAACATGGATTCATACACATTGTGCAGCATGTAGTTACAACATGCATTGATGTAGACACTCCCCTGCATTCAAACTGTATTCAAAAATGCATATTATTTCATAACAAGTTACTGCAAACTTAACAATCTTCAGGGAGATCCTTCTATGGAATCTCCTTAGAAATTTCAAGCCTAGATCAAAATGAAATGAATTACAATCTAGAACTAACTGTTATTCACTTACGCAAACTCTCATAATAAGAGAATCTCTACAAAGATACTCATACTACCTGTGCTAATCTTCTCTTTACATTTTCTTTGTGGTTCTTTCCTTTTTCATGAAACTCTATACTCTGAAAATAGCAAACCCCATATCAAATTCCCATAAAGAACCAAACCAAATCAAAATCTTAGCACATACATTAATTGTGGATACAAATATAAAAATAAGTAAAATCAAATTACAAGATATGTAAAGTCATATTACAATTTAATGCTTACAACATATTCCACATCAGTTCAGAATGAGCACCAAATATTGAGCTTATGGCCCCATTAAACCTGGTTAAACACCAAAAGAAAGGGGTTCTACATAAAAACATAATCAAGCAAACATTCGTATCAAAATCTTGGCCTGAAAATAGGGATGTCTACGAAGTGGACTGTTTGTGAGGAGCCTACCATGGGTGGGATGTTTATAATGCTGGAATAAAGTTTGCTAGAAAATTCACTTTGATCCAACCAGTTTTAAAATATAGATGGCAATTCCTAGGCTTTGATCTTCAACATACTAGTTCAGAAAAGATGTGAATCAAATCAGCCCAGCCTAATAACAAAAACTTTTAACCACCAATGATAATTGTATTCAATAACATATTAAATACTACAATTGTAAACCTCTCTCTAAATGGCAGTCTACAATTGGCTATTTTGATATAATGTGGCGATGATTACAATATTTAATATCATCCTCATTCTGGATAGCAGAGCAAGATAAGGGTTAATTTTGATAATGATGGAAATAGTGGTCATGGAAACTATGATGACAATAATGATGAAAGTTGTTTTATGCAGTCTTTAGGACGTCAAAATTGTGCAATGAATATTTTAAACCATGTCCATAGGGATAGGGTGGCAAATTCCACCCCTGGCTAACAGGAAGCTAGCTTTTTGCCACCCCTGGAAAACTTTTTGAAATTTACTTTGCTACTTTATCTTTGCAGCAGCAAGAAGAGATCTCCTGAAATTTTGATTGAGCTAAACCTTGATCTTTGTAACATACTAGAAAGTTCAGTTTTTCTGGACACACATTATCCATTTGACTTTAATGGCATACAGTATTAAACAAGTTCTCAGATTATGTACCACATGACTTCTATAAGACAATTTTGCCACCTTTGCAACACAGGCCTGGCTATGGGCTTGTATTAAACAAACATAAACAACCAATTCTTTTTATTTTGTCATAACATTTCATAAAATTATTAGAATTAGCAATTTAACTATAATACTGACAGCTCTATTATCAGCAATCCAACATTTACAGAATTCACATTGCCTCTTTGGGTTTGATTTCCAAAAATCAGTCCTGATAAAAGAATGAATAAATCATAGCTATTATAGATGGCATGATTTGCATTTCATTATCTTCAAACAGGAAAATTAATAAAAAGAAACACTATTAAAACACACAAATCAAGGACATTCAAGCTGATGGCACATGTCTGACCCCCCTTTTTCATGAATTTGTATGTTAAGCGTCCCTTTTTGGCTTACACTTTTTCCTCTTTTGATGTACAGCAACGCCCAGTCAATGCAAAGCCAACTTATATGAAAAAGCTTCACAAAGGGAAACTGTCACTTATTCCAACTGTGTAGAAACTGTCACTTCTAAACCTATAAACATGTACCACATAAGGAGTGAATATCTAAATAGATTTTAAGTCAGTGGTTTAATATTCCACTACACCATAAAACGCTCCTCCGCTATAAAACATAAAGAAATTACACAAACTTACATCTTATAACCATTTGTTGATCAATTTGTATCTTTAGGTTTTTCCAAAAGCCATAATTCGGCCATGCGGAGGAGGCGGAGGAGACGCGTAAAAAGAACTGGGAAAGAGTGTTTCTTAGAAAGAAGCTGCTTGCTTCCACTGCTTCCACAAGCAGTAGCTTGTAATTGATGAGCATAAATTGCTTGTAATTTACAAGCCATTTATACAGAGATGGATATTTTATCATCACTGGCTCAAGAATTGCTGAATAATGATAATCCAGAAAACACAGAGACCGGTGGTTATGACTTTGATTTTGTGGGTGACATTGACAGTGAATACGAATGCTGTATCTGTCTTCATGTTTTGCAAGACCCTTACCAAATTGTACCCTGCGGACATCGTTGTTGCAGATCTTGTCTGGGTGCTCTTTTCAGGTATCTGGTAGCTGATCTGACTACTAGTATTTCGCAGTACTAATAGCAATTTGCTATTTGAGAGGCCAACTTGGTAAATCAAAACCACTTCCTAAATCTCATTGTTTTTGTCTCTATTGTTAGGAAGTTTGGTGATAAAACAATTTGCCCAATTGATAGAGGAAAGTTAGCTATTGAGAGGGTATGTATATTTTGTTTATCGTCAACTCATATCTTTGATTTAAACTTTTGGGCTTTCATGCATCAGTTAATCAGTCATACTGGAAATCATGGTAGTTTTTGACGAGATCTCGCGTGTGCAAGCAAGGTTTGGTCGCGCATACGCTCATGCAATCACTGCTGAAATGTTCAATTGTGCATGTGCACATGCATAGAAATCTGTGTCCCTCCTACTTCGATGCCACTAGGAGACAGTGACTACACTCATGTGTGTGCACACTTGCCTTCTCTACGTAAATCTGCCCTTCAAAATATACATCTTGCGTGTGCAACTGCCATACTTTCCAGGGGGTCACCCATAAAGGATGTCTGCACATTTTTGCGAGGTTGAGCCCCCCGCCCTCCCCCTGTCTACGCTTGTCCATTTTTTGCTTAGCGGCCCCTCTCCCTTGTCCATGCATACACTGAGATGGAAAACCAAGAAAGAGCTGCAAAAACTATGAAAAAATGAACTCTTTGAAAAGACATGCATACAGTATTGGTTTCTTGTTTTTCAATCTTTAGCACAAGAGGATGATGATAAAATGGCCTTTAAATGCTCTCTTCTCTCTTACAGAGACCAAGCTGATAAGGATGTCCACTTACAGCTAAACCCCCTCCCCTGTCCACTTTTGTCTGAATTGTTACTAGCCCCCTCCCTCCTCAAAAGTGGATGTTCCCCAGTATGGTTAATCATTAAGTCATGCAACCATTAAAAGCTGGTTGCATCTCATTTCAAATAGGCAGTCTATTCTGGTTTGCAAAAGGGCACGTGAAGTTGCGTTTGCTCAGAATATTTTATTTATGACCATCATTTGCCTGAACAGTGAAGCATACAGCAATAGAAAGTGAACCATAATTGAGTACTTTTGTAGGGGCATGCCAATCTAGGGGATGCGGCACCCCCAACTTGTTGCTGAAGCTGTCAGTAATCATTTGGCTTGTCAGTAATTCTTCTGCTTATTGGTGAATGCTGGCATTGCTCCCAACCTGTCACTTGTAGCATACATGTGCAAAGCCCTTAAGTAATGCTAAGAGATTTAGCAGCCTTCTGCTACACCCTGCACCCCCACTCAATGGTCCTTTTGCATGCCACTGACTTAATGGCATTAGTAAAGGTTGCCAAATTTTGAATAGTGACCATAGCTGTTCTTGCATCATGACAGGAAGCTGGTAGATTACAGTAGACCTTTTCTCAGTTGTTGAGATTATGTAGCTTCTCCTCTAGACAAGTGGTTCCCAATCTGGGGTCTGCGGTCCCCTGGGGGTGATACATAAGCCCTGTTTACACTTCACAAACTAACCTGGGGTGAACCTGGGTTAGTTTATCCTGGGTTAGATTTTTTGTATTTTAAGCACAACTAACCCAAGTTTGCCCTGGGTTCAACCCACTTTAAACTGACCCTGCAACAGAGCTGGGTTTACCCCAGGTCAGTTGCTTTAAACATAGTGTAAATACTTATCAGGGTTGAACCTGGGGGCAGTTTTAGTATTTGCACATGCATGTTTCTAAATAGTCACCACTTTGATTCAACAGTTTTTCACTGATTGTGCTTTTAGACTAACAACTCTATTGGAAATCAAAAACATTTTGCTGAAGTGAGTACGGAAGTTGTTGAAAGAAGTTCAATTTGGGTTGATGAGGCAGTTCTACTCCCGATGAGAATTTAGGCTAACAAAAGGATCCTTCAGCAGTTAGATATTTGTTCAAAAAAGTCGGATCTATGAGAAGATGGCCAAACTATCTATACATCCCTTGATTTTCTCTAGCAAGAAAGTAGGAGACATTAACAGTTTGTTTGGAAAGAAGCGAAAAGTGTTTATATTATTTCACAGTGTAAACAGAGCATGGTTTGCCCCGGGTCCACCCCAGGTTAAACTAAGTTGGGTTCACCCCAGGTTAGTTTGTGTAGTGTAAACAGAGCTATAGTGTTTTTGAAGAAACAAGTGAAACTGCTGAAGCTTGCAAGTTGTAAAACCACATTCTGTTAATGTTTTTCTGTGAATGTATATTTGTTACTACAGAGTGATTGGGATTTCCATCTTGCAGCTAATGGGATATGGCCTTAAATTGCCAATGCCATACCTATCTGTGGATAAAAAAGAGTATGAAACAAAATCAATTAGGAGTCAAAGTCAATTTACGGATGTCTGACCAAGATGCTTTCTTTCAAGTTCTATGTCTTTTGAAAAGCTGCCACAAGCTATCAAAATTCCCTGTTGCCTAAGCAAGCTTAATAATGGGAGATGCATTCTAAGCCAATATAAAGGGTATGGCTTCAAAATGTTTTCTGGGGTTCAGCCCCCAGACCCCTCTGTTCCTCATCATACATGGATCTGTATTAGAGGTGTATATTTTTGGGCATTTACTAACATTCTTAAGGACCAATATCCAGAATTTGGATTCTAAAAGTAGGAATGACAGATCTGCAACAATTGAATGTATTTTGCTGAAGTTCTTACAAAATTTGGGATATGGTATAAAAAACTTTCTACCAGCCACACTCATTTTGAAGACACCCCTCCTCCTGAGGACTGTGAGTAGAAAAATCATGTAGTAAGGGACTGCCATGTAAAATATTTTGAGAAGTTTGAGAACTACTGCTCTAGACTGGCTTACACCAAGAAATGCAGTCAAATGTACTACTGGAAGATCAAGGCTTGATTCCACATGCCTCTATGAGATTCCTTGGATGTGTCTTTACTGATTTTTACCAATATCTGTATTTTTTTAGCCAAGCAGGCATTTTCTTTTGTTTTTAATTTGATTTGTTGAGGTTTTATGCATAATTAATTGCTGTTTATTCAGATCTTCCCTGATAACAGTTGCAAAAGAAAGATTGTGAATATGAAAATAAGATGTAAAGAAGTTGCTACTGGATGTGACTGGCAAGGGGAACTGCATAAATATGATGTAAGATACTTTCCTTCTTCTAGAATATTTCACTTTACAGTTTCTTTATTCTTTTATGTTGATTTTTCAACTTTCCTTTTAGTGTTCAATTTATTCTTTAAAACCCATATTAAACAGAGGGACATTGATAAATTTTTGTTGATGTGAAGACCCCCTGATCTATACTATACCCCATTCATTAATTTTAGCAATTTTGGAGCTGCTTCAAGTCTGTGTAGACCATTTTTTCCAGACACTTGAGTTTTCAACAATGCTCAAACTCTAGTAGTCCTCAGGTTTCATGTTTTAGTGCTTTAGCATGACATTAGAGCTTTGTAAGAACAGATGTGTTTTGATGATGTTTCTCACATTTTCTCATATTTACCCTCTCCACTTATTTTTGGACCATCCCCCTCTTATTGTAGCCCCCCATTTATTTTGAGTTTTAGAGTAGTTTTTTAATTGACCATATTGAGATATTGAGATATGATTGTATTCCTTACACATGCTTCCATTGGTGTGTTGAAGGATTTTTTGAAATGGTGCTGTAAAAGGATTTTGCTTACAGATAACAAAATTTCCTATATTTACTGGCATGTGATAGTTGTTATGCCAGTTCTAACTGACAGGCCTACAAATTGTTGCACTCCAAAGCCCAACTTGGGCACAGTACTATGTGCTACCATCATATCCATTCACTTTAGAACAGAGATTTTGTTAGGTTATTTGTATGCTTGTCTTTTATTATAGGAACATACCAGCTATTGCTTGTATGTATCAGTACACTGTTCTAGTAAAGGCTGTACAGAGCTTCTGTTAAGAAAAGATAAAGATCAGCATGAGGATTCATGTATGTGGCGTGTTGTTCAGTGTGACAAATGTCAGGAGAATGTGCATGCTTATGAGCTGGAGGTATGAATGTTAAACTGAATTGTTGTGGCATTTTGATCTTGCTAGAAAATAGCTGTAAAATTAAGGAAGTATTAGCCCAAAAAAACTTGTCATGGAGTGCTAATTTGAGCATTGTATACTGTTTATAGGTGCTGAAATATGACTGTTTTTTGCTGTTGGCATTGGAAGTCAAGCATGCAGTTGCCAGCAGCAGCCAGTGGCAGAGTGGCTGGGGAGGAGTAGCCAGCTAAAGCCCACCACAGCACTAGACCTATTGAAAATTCAAAGTTATTATTGGATTTTCTAAAGTTGACTAGGGGAAATGTGCAATCAGCCAAAAATACCATTGTGGAATATTGTACTTGGAAATTATTGGAAAATTTTGGCTTTTTGTCCTTCCCAAAAATAACCTACCAGGGCACCTCTGGCAGCAACTGCTAGAAACTTGGGAGCAAGAGATTGAACTGCACTTTTGCTTCACCCAATCCTCATATTGCCAATGCCTCAATAATCCCAAAAACAGTACACTGTAAAATCACAAATATACACTCTAGGCTCATAAAGGTTCATAAGCCCTTTTTGGTGGGCTGATAGTAGGGAGGGCTTATGTTTACAGGGTCTTTTAGGCTAGCAGGTGACTTGTGAGTGCCAAAAAGTTCACCATAGCCTGGTGTCCAATCAGAGAGACTAGTAACAACATTTATTGTATACACATCACAAAAGGACAAAAGTAAGTTCTGAGGCTATATATGCTCTGTCCATGTTCATGCATTATTGTAACAAACCAAATATAAACCATAGGCTTATATTCGAGGGGCTTATAGTCAGAAGGGTATGTGGATTAGTTAATAGGGGCCTATATTCAAGTGGGCTCGTATTTGGGGTTTTGCAGTATACTGAAATCACATTTCCACAGTTCCTTTTGCTTTAAGGCCTATCATAATTAATCTGTCATCAGCTGGAAGAGTTATTTAAGACTGATTCTCAACCATTTGCTAGCAGTCGACCCCAAAGAATATTTTCGTTATGGTGTTGTTTCGTCATAGCCCCCAACAAAATTTATGTTTATAATGTACAGCGTTATAGAGATATTTGTGCATACACATGCCAATTTTGAAGTCCTTGTGCACCTTTATATGTCTTTGATTTTCTCCCAGAAGGGGGCAATTCGTCCCCCATTGAGACCCACTGATCTAAAACTTACATAAAGATATCACTGAATGCCAGCCATATCCTTTAACATGACTAACCTGTTTAATGCCCTGCTTACAAGATCGCACTGGCTACAGGCCTGCAGGGATGGAGCAAAGGGAAGGGCAAGGGGGCTATAGTCCCTGTAAAAGTATGCTAGTTCACACCAGAAGATTAAGAACTCTCTTCTCGGAGTTTTTTTTGCAGGTATAATACCCTGCTTGCTGTATTTTGGCCTCCTCATTGGAAGAGTCATCTCCCCTAACAGAAAATTCCTGGTGCGACCACTGAAGCCCACCCTTGTCCTGGTAGTCACTGGAATCCCTATGTAAGAGCCTGTGAATGGTATGCCTTGTAGATAGGTTTGGAAAGAAGCTTTGTCCTCTATTTGATCAACCAGGGTTGGCAGATGTGGTCAAATTGCAATATGTCTTGAAACATAACTCTACATGATTTTGTAGATACAAAAGCGTAATGAACTATATAATATTAATATAAATGTTTTCCTTCTATCCTCTTTGCAAAAGCGGATACTCACAGTATTTTCACTATGTTAACTTGTTTTGCAGGATCACAAAAGGGATACATGCCAACATGAAAATGTGCCCTGCACAAATGGATGCCTTTTTTACCTTCCCAGATTTCAGGTATTGCATAATGATTCTTTCTTGACTCACAACTTTCGTTAATGCAAAGATTTCTGACATGATGCTGGTAGAGCTTGCCTTGTTTGCAGACTGTTTATATGTACGGCAGGACCAAGGCTGGAGATACCGCTTTATCAGGGGCATTGTGGCTCCAAAAGTAGCCCCGGGTAAATTTGATGGTTTTAGGGGCCTATTCATTGCCCGACTAGCCACATCACCAATAAATCCCACGCTGGAGATCCATTTAATTTCAGAAGATTGATTTCAGGTTTCAGGCAAGGTTGCACAAATGTTCTTTGTGTCGTATCGTGAATTATAGTCAGGACCTTTTTAGCGTAGAAACTCAGGGACATTTGCCCCCTATTCTTCAAAATTAACCCCGTATTTAGTAGATTTTGCCCCCAGAAAATTATCCCTTTTTGTCAAAAGCATTACGCTAGAACTGAAAATTAAATCGCTTTTGACTAAGTCAATTGTGGTTCAAATTGTGATGGCATGTGGTAAGTATGGGGATGTGTTTCATATTGAAAGATGCCTTTGTATAAAACAGATGCATTAAACTTTGAAAGGTCCTTATCCACTGTTTTACCATTTTCTGTCGCTAAATTATTGTTTTACAACTCCCCAGAAAAAACTCACGTGACGCCACTGCAGACAGGAATTAGGGAATCAACGATATATAGAAATTTTACAATTTATGATCAAAGTTTCTCTTTATCCTATGAAATGCATGATAACTCATTATATTACACGTGTTTCAATCTATTTCAATTTCGTTTGTGATTTCATAAATAGCACCGCACCGCTTCTGGTATTTTTCCTTGGACCACGATATTATCAACAAGGGACGCAACATCAATACATTTTGGGAGGTGCCAGGAGTGCTACCCTGCGAAAATGAGATTTATAACTAGCGAGTTAACCACAGTGCTTCCTGTGACCTGTTTTTAGAAGCTGTAGTTGGTTAAATGGTCCTGGCTCCAGTAATTTACCCTGCAAAAATATATTGTACTACCATTTTTACCTTGGGAAATAGCAAATCTTCAAGGTTAGGGGTGTGACCCCCATACTTCCCTTAAAGTTTCGTCCCACTTGTCAACCAGTGCCAATGTAAAAATTTTTGCAATTCGTCAAGTACTTGTCTACTTTGTGGTGCTGCGGAAGCACCTTTGCAATTGAATGATTGGAGTTTGTATATCTTGCGAAGTCTAAATAAAGGCATACCTCTTTCCTATTCATACTGCTCAACTGTGTTCCCGACTCACTGCATCATGTCTTCTGCCAGTTTATAATGCCTACAATATATTTGTGTTCATTATTTCTCTCTCATTTTTTCTTTGCTATCAGAAGTACACGTTTATTCTTATAAGATTTCTAGCTCAGGGCCTAGTACTAAACGTTTTTTGATATTTGGCCACATTTTGATTCTAAAAGTTTCTTAAAAGTCTATAAATTTAGCGAACTAAATTACTGTGAATGCGTACGCAGAACGTGGATGTTCAAACTATTTGCCCTATATATAGCAAACAAAATGCGTCAGTACGAGTTAAATTCTAAAGCAATGCCGTATTCATATTGCTTTGGTACAGCTTTGCGTTGAACCAGGTAAAAATTTCAGTGTGCTCTGTGTCAAAAATTTCTTATCTCTTTCCTTGTAAGTCTTCATTGTTACAATACAAGACAATCTTCAGGCCTTGGTTTCTCCCTACAAGCAATATCAACCAACTCTAAAAGAAACTTTCTTACATTTGACGGTATTAAACTTTGGAACTCCTTGCCAATAGATCTGAAGACAGCCAACAACAAAATATCTTTTAAAAATAAAATGAAACTATACCTTTTAGAAACCTGACCTAATCAAATATGATGAAAATATCAGCTCATACTATGAAACTATTATTCCCACTTTATGTTAATTTTTGATCCTTTTATTAGTTTTTCACTTTCTTCATCCGTTGTGTTTTATTTTGACTTCTGTTGTGCATTTCTATTATCTTTCTGTTGTTATTCAAACCAAAATAAATTCTAATGTTTATCGACAAATCACGTCAACTGGGCACATGGCTTTGATAGCTCTATCTTGAGTTTTTTCCATGTGCCCGTCAGCTGATTTAGTTGTATTTAAGGTTGTTTTATTTTCTTAATATGTTCATTGTAATTTGCGAGTTAATATATTATTGTAAAATAACTATTTTAATTGATGTATAATGTAATTAGTTAATTTGCTGAAAAAAATATTTTGAGTTTGAGTTTGAGTTTCTGAAATTTCTTAAATCTTACGCCGTCTAGTACTAGGTTGTTTACAAAGTGGTTTCTTATAAAAAGATGTGTACATTAGGTGTGGTAATGCCTTTGTTAGCAGCTTCGACGTTTTTTCACGTTCTATTGATTCCCTATAATCGTTTTGTTTAATTCGTATATGAATTTCCTTTTCAAGATGTCACAGCATATATCTAGTGCTTGCCCGGAAACTGTCGTCAAATGTCCTCTAGAGTTATTGGGCTGTATTGAACAGGTAACTCAAAGATTTCGTTTATTTGATCATTGTTTGTAAAAGTAGACACACGTGTTTTTATACGAAAGTTTTTTTTAACCTAGTCCATCCATCAGCTGCCTTGCTTCGTAGCATTGGCGATCATTTTTCTCCACATATCTCGATCCTTGGCAGCGCTCAGCATGTCTGTCACTTTTTCCACCTTCAGCCACGACATCAGGCCGTCCAACATCTTCTCTCGTGTTCTTCCTCTACTCTGATTTCCTTCAAGCATTCCTGTGGTAATGTCGTACTCGATCTTTTCCCGTCTCATAACATGCCCAAAAAATGTCGCCTGTCGTTTCCGTATCCTATTTAAGGGCGACCGCTCTGTGTCCGCCTCCGTCAAAACTGAAACTTTATTAACTTTTTCACGATTCCAATATCAAAACTTTCTTAAGAATTTCTTAGCACCAATTTTTGAGTTCCAATGTTTTGCGCATACACATTAATGGAAAGTGAAAAAGCTCCATGTACAGTTGAAATGATGATAAATCTTGGTAAATAAAAGAAGTTAAACTGCTAAAAGGTAGCCAACATCACATACATAACATTTTGTACGCAGATAAATCGAATTTTAAATTCATAAACACTGAAAACTTTCTTAAGTCTCAAAATTCCAGTGCTGTACTTTCTTAGATTTTTGAGCAGCTGAGTACTACTATCTTATTAAAAAGCGTGTAAATTTATAGTGTTATTTTATCAATTTGACACCAGATTTTATCTGCCTTCTTTTGGAATTACTTGCTTCTAATTTTTATGAACGCTTTGATGGCGTTTTTCTCATTTCAGTGTAAGTTTAGAGGCAAAATAAGGCAATCTGTTTATTTGATTTTGCAGTCTTTTATTTTTTTGTTGTGTTGTTATTAACAAATTCATAGGTATCTAATTTAATTCTTAATGTTAGAGCATCTGAATTTATCCTAGGCAAATACTATCTCCTTTTTGTATTAGGCAGCCATAAGGCAACGCAATAGGAAAGCTCTTTGTTATTTTTCTGGCTCCTGTTCTTACTTTTCGGTTGCTTCTCGGTACCCTATAGGGGCCAATTTTGGGTTCAATATATGAGCATTTGATATTACACGCTTTTCATTTTATAAGACCAGAGTGATAGCCCAGTGGTAGAGCGTCTGCCTCACAACCGGTAGGTCGTAGGTTTGAGCCCTGGCCTAGTCATACCAAAGACTTTAAAAATGGTTCTCACTGCCCTCTCGACTGGCGTTCGGCATATGAGAATGGAGTGGGGAAGTTAAACTCGCGGAGCTACCAGTGGACCAGCCCCCGCTGCAGCTCTCACTGCATTCGCAGACGCGTGGCCTAGGGCTATAGAAACGAAGATAGGCGCCACCCTATGCGCCATTGGGCGCGGGAAAGGACTTTGACTTTTTTGACTTGACTTATTTTATAAGGAACCTAGCTCAAGGCTTAGTTCTAAAAGTTCCTTATTTTTTAACCTCTTTTTATCAGTTGCTACTAAAATTCCTTAATAGTTCCTTAATTGTCCATGCAAGTTAGTGCCATAAAAGTGGTACAGACACAAGGAGCCTTGAAAATTCTGAATTTTGCATGGAAATCTAGACTACAAATAAAGTAGGAAAGACATTTCATAAATATATCGATATGAGTTGCAGCTGTAAGTGAATGGAACCGGCTTCCAAATTCTTGATTATTTGCAGTTTTAACAGTTTTTGAAATTACGACGTTCCGTAGCTTTTTGCCCGTTAATAGGATAAGTTCTTTAAATATTTTAGCCTTCTACATGTAGGTTCCTTGTAAAGTGGTTCCTTATAAAAAAGCTTTTACCTCAAGACATTAAGCAATTTTAACTGCTTCAAAAATGTGAAGTTATGTGCAGAATTAATTGCAAACTGAAATGATGAGACTATCTTAGCCCAGTAATACCTTAACTGTGAATAATTCGCCCAGTTTTTATCTGGAAACAATCATTCTTAATTTTCCTAACCTTTTGACGTCATGTGCCTTTAATTTTTTCATACCAACAGTTTTTTACGCTTGCTTTTAGGTGCCAAGAAAACAGCTGCAGATGCATTTAGAAGGCAGTCAAATAGAGCACCTCGAAATGGTAGTGAGCATGAAAAAGGAGTTAGATCGTTTAAAAGCCCAAGTAAAGAAAATTCCCGCTAGTGATGAATACGATCACTTTATTTGGAGCACACCCCCAGTTTATGAGATCATTAGCCTTGGTGAGATCAACAGTGCTCCATACTCAACCGGGCCCCGAGGCTACTGTTTTACAATAGCGATAAAGAGGCGGGAGAATGACACAGTTCTTTCAATAAAACTAGTCCCCGGTTTTTACGATGATTTGCTTCCATGGCCGTTCAGATGCAACTTCTCGATTGTGCTCCTTGACCAGCACGGAGGAGGCCCAAGATATCATTTAAAAAAGCAAGTGGATTTCTCCGATTTTGCATCAGATTCACAAGTGCCACAGTTGTACCATAGGCCCATCTATGGCGAGGAAAGATCTGTTGTATACCCGTTACTGACTATTTTAAATGATACCCTTGATGAACAGCGCTACTCTCCAAACGGTGTGGCTATGATCCTTGTCAAGATAAAACGGTACAATTGCGAAGAGAATTTGGATGTTTAGAAATATGGAACTCTGAGTGGTAGATATCGTCATTTCAAAGGACTTTTGTCGGCTTGTGCTGGGGCCGTACCTGCAGGGGGCACGGGGGAGCAATACCCCCACATGAAAAATTTTGCATGGTTTCGCCCCCCAACAGAATCATTAACCCGGAGATTTATATAGTAAACTAAGGCTTTTGCTCCTCCAAAGTGCTTTTATAGGCAGGCTCCCCCCAGGGCACGTGCTCCAGTTACGTGGTTGCTTTGTGTATACAACAGAGTTCCCACGCCTCCTTAGAATCCTTAAAACTCCTTAAAGGAAGAACATATCCTTAAAAGTCCTTAGAAAGCGTTAATTATTATCATTTTAACCAAAATCTCCTTAAATCTCCTTTAAGAAATACAGTATCTAGAAGCAAATGTGGTATTTTTGTAAAAAAAAATTGAATATGCAGAGTTTCATGCCAGTGTATTGCAGGAAGTTCTTATAGGAAAATTCTACTTTTTTTGGTTTACAATTTGACTTTATGGGATAGATTGGTGAGGTCGATCTTGTCGGTATGGAAGGGGATATTAACACGAACACTTCCTTAAATCGTCTTAATTATTATGGGTTTTTGTCATAATCGAGCCAAATTCTCCTTAGAAATTGCTAGAAAATCTCCTTTTTTCTCCTTAAAAGTCCTTATTTTTTGAGGTAGAACAAGCGTGGGAATCTTTTGCAAAAGTGGATGCTTAACAATGTTTTATAAGAAGTTTTATCGACGGGCATCTTCATAATTGCTCTATTGCCACTGTTAATTGTCAAGCTATATCAAGTTAGCAGTCGTTTTATAGTAAACAGATGGAACTAATTTGCGATTGATCTGAGGCCTCGTTTACACTATGCCGTTTTCGTACTAAAACGGTATGGAAATGTTCCGTTCTGGCCTACCGTCTACGCTAAACCGTTTTCCTAACGGGGTCAAATGAAGACTATTGCATAAGAAAATACTACAGTGCTTTAGACTATGCCGTTTTCTTAGGAAAGCATTTTCCATACCCTTTTTGTATGAAAACGGTATTGTGTAGATGGGCCTGAATAGCACTAATTTTATATTGTACAATTTCACTAATACAGTCACCTTTCACAGTACAAAGTTGGATTTATATTCGTAGTTATTGTCAGGGGCATAGCCATAGGGGGGGTGAAGGGGTGCCACACCCCCAGACGTTTGGTTTGTCGGTGAATTTGCAGTAGGCATTTGGCTTGTTGGCAAATTTGCAGTACACCATTAGTGTTTGTCTACGTTGGAACGCAAGAAAAACCTTCTTTGTCGGAAAATTTGCTTGAGGGAAGTTTTCCTTGTCGGCAAATTGGGGTTGGCACACCCCAAAGAAGCTTTCCCATGCCTACGCCCCTGGTTATTTTTTCCAGTGGAAATCATGAAATCTTAATAGCTAGTAGGATATGAGATAATAACGATATTTTAATTGCAAATCTGTGCACTTCCATTTCCAATAGTTCTTAATTTGCACCGTTTTGCTGTATAAATGCAATATATTGTCAAATTGTAATTTGAAAATATAATTTTTCATCTACTTTGGTGTCTGTTTAGAAACTGATTTACTTGTTTAGAATGTTTTTGTCACTTCCTTTTTGTGATTTTGTAGGATTACATCATTGAGCAGCAGTAGGGTCAATATTTACATATGCAATGGGGGTACGGGGGGCTTCATTCCCCACCAACTGCTTACACAAATTGTATTTGGGGGCGTTTTAAATTGTTCTTTGCCTCAGTATGGGTTAACTTTTGCATCATGATCTGGCATCCAGATCCCCCTTCCGCCCCCAAAAAAAACTCTCACCTGCCAATGAACCTGTCTCTGGGTTGTACGAAGCTTTGCAGTTGTTCTCTTATAGCTTTTATGGATCAAGCTAAAAATTTCAGGATTGATACTTAGGACGTTCACTCATGCTCTTTCGGAGAATGGGAAAGTCGTTCCTTAGATAACAATGAGAGTGTGCATAGCACATATAAACGTATACTTGTAATTATTTCAACCACGAGAAAGTTTGGCAGCAAAAATACTCATCGACCTGTTGACTAAGAAAATTGAAAGCAAAAGTTATTAGCGTGACCACCCCCCTCCCCTTTTTGATAGAAATGAAAAAAAATTAAAAATTGTCCCTAAAACTTATTTGAAATTGTCCCTAGTTAAAGGCTGCAATTGGTGGAGTAAAATAGTTTCTATTAACTGTTATAATCATCATCTATATTTGTGTTAAAAGTGTTTTCTTTTAAAAAGACTGCTTGGTGTTTGCATTTTCAGAGCTCTATCTATAAATTCCTAGGTGTGTGGGTTTTATAGTAAGTTAGTGCTTTATACCCCTTTCCCCAGGTAGCAAAGGCATGCTACGCCACTGTTTGTATGTTACGCCGTCTTTTTTCGCTTGAAAATATTCTTCCTATATTGCTTTCCCAAGTTGAAAGTGTTTTGCACTCTTGGGTACGGAGCCACACTTTCACAGCTTCGTTTGGGCACATAACCCTGGTGCTCCCCATCGATCCCTGCAATAAGTTGCATGAGTCGTGATAGAACTGCGCACATGTTCAGGGACGTAATTTCCGGTGGGCTAGGGGGGCTGAAGCCCCCCAATAATTTTGATGATGCAAAATCTTTTTATGTAAATTATACTGCGTTTAGAAGATCAGAGAATGCATCAACATCAATAACCACATGGTAGATTACTAGGGGGGCACTACAGTATTTTCACTTCATATTCTAAACTTTTTCTTTTTAATTTGGCCACACTTAGGCCAGACTTTTTCTATATTGCAGAAATTCTTTTAATAACGGCATTGTATTTTTAGATGCTTTAAAACTATAAAAAATGTACAATTCAATTCACAAAAGAAGCTTTTTATTAAAATTGTCATTAACATTACACATTTCGCATCTCAATTTCCAATCCGAGTCTCGAATCGAATCATCATGCAAAGAAACAACAAATTGGATTTCTCCTTGTACAAAATATAAGCGGAGAGAGAAAGCAGATCATTCTTCAAAATGGCATCTGCAGATTCTGGGAAGAGCTCTTCATCTACTGGCGAGTTTCCGGCAAAACCACACCAACCGAGATCAACAAAGTTTCCTATGAGAGACACAGGGAAACAGAAGCGAGCGTTCAACCCCAAATGGTGTGATCAATTTACATTTTTGCATTATCGGGAAGATGGTGATTCTGTCTGTGATTTGCCATACCTGTGCAGTTACAGACAACGGCTATACAGTAATTATTTCTGGTGTTTTTCTATTACCATGCAGAAAGAGAACTTTCGTGATCCTAAGTCAGTTTAAGGCCTCAGAGATGGTAAAATCTCTGGAGCTTCCGGGGGCTCCGCCCACTGGACCCCCTAGGTGGCTTACAGCGCTCCCCAGACCCCCAGCTGTTTTGGGCAAGGACCTACGGTCATTGCGATAGCCAAGGTTCACTAAATTACGCTAGAAATTAGCCCCCTCAAAGTTTTTGTGGAAATTACGGCCCTGATGTTAGTTTCTGATGAAGAGGCTAAAAGCTTTCACAAAAGCTTTCAGAACGTAAATCATTTCAGCGGTCGCGGCGACGGGGCCCTTGGCCCTCCACTTTTTGCTAAGATGTAATTTGCGCATTTGTATTTTACTGTTCTTCGTTAGTATGTATTTACAAATTTTTGTTCATAATTTGAGGTATAAAGGGCTGTTTTTGGGGGGTATCAAAAGCTCTTTGGGACGCACAATTTTATCTGTCATCCATGCATAGTGGGGCAGATTAACAAATTTTATCGAATGTCTGGCCCCCCCACTCAAATACTCGCGCCGCGACCCCTGCATTTGCTACTGTGTTTCAACAAGCCCTAAGTATCCAGTCTTCGCCCCTCTACCAGATCGGGGTCAGCCAAAACATTGCTCAAGGGATCTGGGGCAGACCATATTTCTTATTCTAACCAAATTCCTCGTTTGGAGAGCAAGATTGAGTACATTGCCAGTGTCAAAGGTTTTAGAAATGTTGAAAGCATCGTAATCAAGAAGTTAGCAGGTAGGATCACACTTCACCAAGCATTTTGAATTCATTCCGAGCACACTCTAGATATTTAGAGATTGCAGATGTATGTTATGCAAATGAGCCGTCGTTGTAAATGGTTAGGCCTAACAGCGAACATGTTCTACACGAAAGGAAGAATTTTTGTGCATTAGGTTCGGGTTTTTGGCATCTTTGACACATTTTCTTTCCAACAAGCTTTAAATTGATTATTTAAAATATCACACTTCAGTTTTATTAAATTGAAAATGAATGCCATGCACATTTGCATCAAACTTTGTTCCTAGAAACTTAATCGTCCTGGTTTTGAAAGTCATTTTTCCGGTAATTCGGTTGATCACAAGCTTAGTGTAGTGTTTACCCATTCAGTTTCATTATTCAGATTGCTGCTATTATTTCAAAGACATAAATTACAGTGTTGAGAGTTAGATTTTTACATGTACTGGAAGTTAGCCATATACACATTTATGATAGTTTAGTAGTGTGCTGCAGTAGGTTTAATTCTCAAGTTTTGCTTAGGTAGATCAAATAATTGATGGCTGGAAACAATTCTCCATTGAATTTTTTTATTTGACAAAAACTATATGGTTATAATTATGAAACTGCTTAAGTGTGAAGATTATTAGATCATCCTTAAAGTTATCAAACAAAATTTGGGAAATGGCCAACATCATGTCATGTACCAGAAAACAAATGGAAATAACCTAATTCAAGTTTGGAATCTACTCAAGATCTTAAAAATTCATGTTAATCTGTCATTACATTTCATCTTCTAACATTAGAAGGCATAATATAAGGCATAATATACTGACTTAGATGTTAAATGTGCATGTAGAACAAAGCAAGGACTTTGTTCTTGTCAGTGAAATGTAGTCAATAAGATTGTTGATAGAAGCAGAGATTTTGAAGTAGTACTTAGGTCATACAGTGAATTGGCATAAGTACTTAAAGTCCATGCCCAGAAGAAGTTGTTGTAAGAGCATCAATTTGCACGTGTGCCCTTGTCTGCATGAGTGATTTCTCTTACGTATTTGGAATGGCACATGTGATCAAAAATTTGTTGCTGATTTATGTCTCTGTATTCAAAATACAGAGTTTCTAATTGCTGAATCATGTTAAATATCTCATTTAGATGAAAACAGGATGCTAGTGTTGCAATTGCTGCAACAAAGTCTCCATTTGGCATGTATGATTGCACAGTTGATAGTGGTGGTGGTACGGGAAATTTTTGCTTATGCAGAGGATTTTGCACATGTGTGGATATGTGCACATGTGATCACACATGTCTTAGGGCATGGCTATAATCTGTGCTTATGTTGAACAATCTTCTTGACTAGATATCACTGACAAGAATCTAGACAGGAAGCTTTAGGAATAGCTATAGATAGCATGCTACCAAAGAAGAAATCTTGTAAGGCCATTGTACATTAAAAAGCAGTGCCTTAGTAATATCTTTAAAAATCGTAAATGAGAATGGTTTTTCGTGGGAACACAAGATATGTTTTGTGCAAGAAATTGATTCCCCACAATATGCAGAAAGTGCAATGATCGTATTCATAAAATATCTGCTTCCTTTCTTTTAACTAGAAGCATTAGAAATCTTCCTTGTGATAAGAGGCCATTCGCATATTACATCATGGAAGGGGTGGGAAGGGTCTTTTGTTTTTTGTGACAAAGTGCGACAAGGTTTTGATGGGTTGATTTTGGATAGTGATCTCACATTTTTTGAACAATTCAAGATTTAGCACATTAGGCCTCAAAAAAGCAAGCCTGGCCCTTTTTAGAGCAAATTTGGCTCCACATCTAGAAATAATATGGCAATCATGTTTTGATGCCATTTTGGCCATTTTTCACTTTTCCATTTCCACCATTTTCAATAAAAAGAGGCATAATAAACACATTATTATGAAAGCAGAAAAATATCCTATGATATTTCATGGTATCCTATGATATTCCTATGACATTGAAGGGAGGGTATTTTTGAATTTGTGATAGAGTGTGAAAGGGAGTGGGTGGGTTTCTGAAAATACCAAAATTATTGTGATGTAATATGTGAATTGCCCATCATGGCTTCAATTTGTTCTTTCAAAACTCGCCATTCAGCTGCTATTGTTAGCAACAATTGATTGTGTTTTCTGATTAATTTGGAACTAATATTGAAGTTACGATTAGCATTAGCTTCCTACAGTATTACATGTCCTCTTTGATGCTCTTCTGTGAGATATTTGAGATTCACTGTGTCATTTCTCCAAAAGGAGTAGAACTGTATTCATTTACACACAATGATGGATGCTTAATTATTTATGGGGAAGGGGGGTGAAACCTCCTAAATTGTGTCAATTGTTGAAATGGGGTGAGTGCCCCCTGGCTCCCCCCAAGTGTTGACCACTGTTTATGTATTGTTTTGCTAGCCATGGGGCCTCTTAAGCTAAATTGTATTAATGAAGTTTTAAAGAAGTCATACCTGAGTATTCATGTGATCTAAACTATGCAGCCTATGTGAATGCCAGTATATGAATTGTAATTGCATATGCCATTGTCTTGGCTTTTTTAAGCTTCATAAAGGAAGTTATCATTCACACATCTGCCAGATTGATATCTCCACTATTTTCATATAGACTATTTGCTGAAGACAATCTCAGAATGCCATCAGTAGTATCTGATCCTTGTGGCATTAGAGACACATGGCAGTCAAATTTAGAAGAAGAATTTAAGAACATCAGGCAAATTGTAAAGAAATACAATTATATTGCCATGGTATGTAGTTTATTGTATGTTTTTAATTGCAATTCAACACTTTGCAGGGAAGCAGTATTAGAAAGCCATTTTTAGGAAATATACGTTTGTCTGTAGAATCTCCTTATTTGTAGATATGTGAGATTTTGTAATTTTGATGTAGTGATTTTTTACAAAACAGTTTTGCAATTGTTTATTTAGCAGCATGCATATAATATGAGCTCCTGCTCAAACCCTGTCTGAGTAGAAAGGACAATCTTAATCATTTGTTGCTGTTAAGAGTAGTGAGGAGTTGATGTTTGAATTGAAGATAGACAGTATGCTTCCACTAAACTAAATACTTTTCATTTGTTTTTGTGCTCTTCAACGTTCCAAAGAACCTAGGTATGACAGATAGACCTAGGATATAAGAATATATCCATATCGACTCAGTATCTTGTTTTGTATAAAAAGAAATAATTGCTTTTCTGTCTTAGACTTTCTAGCCCAGGGGTGGCCTACCAGTTAGAACCTAAGAGCAATTTCCTTTACTGTGATACCACAAAGGGCCACATCAAACTTATTGGGATTGTGCATATCACCCCCATCCTTTCCTCTCATACAAAAAAATCTTATTGAAGTCAAGTGAAATAGACCTATATAAAGACCCATTTACACAAAAACTGATAGCTGTTGTCATGCCATGAGTTTTCTATTGGATAGGGGGTACCATTTATATCATGCCAAAGCTATCTGGTATGAGGTGACATGAAAGTCACACCATATTATTGTAACAATCTCTGGTGTAGTATAAATGAACATCCTATCTGGCATAGATCATTCCATGATGCAATGTGACAATAGCAACTGGTATAGTATAAGTGGGGCCTAAGAAACACACACTTTTTTGATGTGAGTGTAAGAGCCACGTGAAACCAGGCAAAGGTTCACATGAGACTTGTGAGCTGTGGGTTGACCACCCGTGTTCTAGCCAGACAGATAGCAAGTGGGCAACTGTTAACCAAGAAATAGTCAATAGACTATCTTTTGCATTGCTCATTTGATTTTAGATATCTATGTGTGCTGGATATGTATATGCACATTTCATTGGTTGTATTGTACTTTTGAGCCATGCTCAGTTTTGGACAGAAAACTAATTTTAATGTGCTAGATGTGTCTGCTGCATTTCCATGCAATTTTGAAATCTATAAATCTGGAAATAGTAAAATGCATGATTTGATTTGATGCACTGAGTATTTTGCAGTTAATTACATGGATTTTTATATCACTGCTTTTTTTTGAATGAATTTTCAAATTAAAAAACAGTCATACACTTATGACTTTTGTGCTATATTCTAGGAAACAGAAGCCATTCAGTTTGAAATATAATTATGTGATTCTCTTATTTTATTATATTTCATTGTTTGTGCTTTAGGACACAGAATTCCCAGGTGTTGTGGCAAGACCTATTGGTGAATTCAAGAGCAGCTCTGACTATCAATATCAACTCCTAAGATGTAATGTAGATTTGCTGAAAATCATTCAGCTTGGCTTAACATTTTATAATGAAGATGGAGAGCAGCCACCAGAAGGATCAACATGGCAATTCAATTTTGAATTCAATCTAACGTAGGTGTACTGTATAAACATATTCACCTCACTATACCAATGGCACTGCTTAGAGTCTAAGCTTTTATGTGTTGAAAATCCAGGGGAGGTATTGTAGAAGTACTCGTACAGAAATCAGAAACAATCTTATTCCATAATCAGTTAGAGTTTTCACTACATCCTACGTATTAGCTGTCCAGCTTGAGCAGCCAGCTTTAACTCCTCTCAACATGCAAAGAAGTGTAGATAGGCCGCTGATTTTGGTATTGAACGTGGATTGTTTTGTTGAAGTTTGAATGTATATTCTTCATCGTTTTCTGTTAATATCAGAAGTAATATTCAATTATTTTCAGTGAAGACATGTATGCGCAAGACTCAATTGACCTCTTGGTAGATTCTGGAATTCAATTCAATCGACACGGTGAAGAAGGTATCGATGTTAACCGTTTTGCTGAACTGCTTTACACGTCAGGAATTATTCTGTCAGATAACATCAGGTGGCTGTCCTTTCACAGGTAACAATATATGCGCACGTTTTTTTCATATTAAGCCGTTTATAAGCTACCCTGTACTGGACTCCTTGAAATTTAAGGAAATTTTAGAACTACAAGGAAGAAGTTAAGAGACTCTGTTCAAATGCAATATAATCTTGTTATAATGTACTTGGTTATAACGTAGTTTAGGATATTACGTACTATAGTGGCCGGTCCTGGCAAAAGGTTCATATAAACCCTAATAGGAATGCTCCGGTAGTAACATGCCAAGTTTTTACGTGCTTCTGATTAAAGCGTACTAGTTCTATGGTCCCGCAGGACAAATTCCTCTGGCTATGCCATACTTTGTCAGTTTTTTGGCTTTTTCTCTTTACGGGCCCTTCATATAAATCTGTGCCACCTTTGCAGTTGGTTTTATTACCATGCAAAGGAGTTACTGATCACTGTGAGAGTACGCTCGTGTGCTATTATTAGTAATCGTTTTCTCCCAAACTTCGTCATCGTTCTCCGTCCATTACAATGGCATTTATAGAGTCCCAAGGTAATCGTTCTGTCCAGGCCCTGATGTCATCTAGCCAGCACACGACCTTCTAGAATTAGTTTGGACCAGCGTTTCTCAAATAGTGGGGTGCGATGCAGACTAGAAGGAGTGCGTGTGACCCTGGGGAACAAGCATGCATATACAACTTTTATAGACAATGGTCTTATTTAAAGCGAGTGGGGGGCGCAAACTATTTTCTCTTTCCATAGGGGGGCCTTGCAAAAATAGTTGAGAAGCACTGGTATAGACAGTCCCATTGATGATCTTTTTATATAGCCATAAAATTTAAATTTCCTTTCTTTGATAACGGCTGATATAGGTTTCAGTTTCGTTTGGGATCTTAGACTCTTTATCGTGATCTGATCTTGCAGCTTGTGGCTGTGTAGTAGAGCTCTACATAAGAACTTAAGTAATCACACATTTGCGTCAGTTCTTATGTGTGCCATCTCAGTAGTGATAGAGCATTAACAAAAATGAAATTAGATATAAAGCCACTTATTGAGTCTAAAACGAAAAACCAACTGACATTGCCTGTTCAAAAACATGCTACGAACTTCTTTTATCTTTAAAGTTGCTAATTATGAAATCTCTAATCAAAGTGCACAATTGTAGATGTGTTTTAATTTTCTTAAAACTTCCAAATTTTTGTAGAAATAGCGTATCCGAGTCTTTGTCGCAATCATTTCAGCCTCTAGAAGTGGCAAAAGCTAAAAGCATAATTCATTCTAAAGATAGTGGCAAAGTATGGTGATCTGGTCGATAACTGTTTACCCCGGTTATAAAATAACTTCGGACATAATGTACGAAACCAGCTGTTCCCTTGAAGTTCATTTTGTTGTGTCCTGATTTTACTGTGACACATTGAAACCTTTACTTGGTTTAACGGAAAGCTGAACCAAAACAATGTGAACATGGCATTGCTTTTAAATTTATCTTACACTGCGCATTTTGTATGTTGTAGTACAATAGTACATTAGTACAATATTAAAATGTTACAATATTACAATAGTACAATAGTTTGGTACATTTACGTTTGTTTATGTTTTAGCTGCAATTTAGTTCATAAAATGTAGAAACTTTTGAAAAAATTTTAGATCTAAAATGTGGCCAAAAGTTAAGAAACGTTTAGTACTAGGCCTTGAGCTAGAACTTGAGGTTGGATCCTTATGGAAAAAAGGCGCGTAGACCAGTGTACTAAGATGTAGTTTTACGTGTGCCACAAAAATTGGAAGTCCTATATTTCTCATAGGGATGTTATGTGTTAGCATACTGAAAAATTTTCAATGTGTTATTATGTAATATGAATTTATCTGCATACGCTAATGGTATTGTTTTAGTTTATGGTCATTTGAGAGAGTGTGAAATTACCCATGTTTCTTCAACAGTGCATATGATTTTGGATACTTGCTAAAAGTGCTAACTGCAGATAACCTTCCAGCAGAAGAATCCGATTTTTTTGACTTGTTGCGGTTATATTTCAACAACGTATACGACATAAAATACCTGATGAAGAGTTGCAAGAGCTTAAAGGGTGGATTACAAGAAGTTGCAGAGCTTTTGGAGGTATGTTTTGATTATAGAATATAAATGATATTTTATCCATTGAGCCAGTGCATACCCAGAAGAAAATTATACAAGAGTGTCATATTGCATGTGTGCTGGTTTTTGCACGAAAGATAGCTCTGAATTATTTGCAGAGCGCGTGCAGTTCCTTTAACTACTTGAATAGTGCTGAATTTTAAATGTCATTTCAAGGGCACTTGAAACTCATTGAAAAAGAGAAATGTGCCTTGAAATTTGTGGATGTTTATTGTTTACTTCGTTCACAGCAATAAACAACACAAAAAGTAATTTAAAGAAATATCAAAAAAAGATTTGAAGAAAATCGTACAAGACAACTCGTGATATGCCAAGAAGTATCTTTGTTTCGGCATTTTGTGGTTCCTGTGTATTCACGCATGCACTGTGAATGTTACTTTAGAGCTTCTTGAAAATTTTTATTTTAGTCCTTGAATAGTCCTTGAAAATTCCTTGAGTTGGCATAACAATGTCTTGCACATACCCTGTTCATGCATGCAAGATCCCAGTATCCGAGATGCCAAACAAAACGAAACATGGCTATTTCTGCCAATTCTATGCTAAGGGTATCATAATAATACGAAGCATGAGAGTATTGAGAAATTGAGAACAGTAGCCTCTTGGGAGTCAAACGAAATACAATATGCAGGAAGTTCTCATTTGACCAGTGCGGTTGCACGGTGGAAAGTGATGTTGGCACGGACGATCTTTCGCTCGTGCTGTAGCTTTTGAACGTGCGATCGCACGTCTCTCCGGGCGTGGACTGTTGCACACTTTATTTTCCTTCGCCGTTCGTTGCTAGGGTTTGTAGAATATGAATCCTCCCTTGTCTATTTTGAGCTACATTTCCCTGAGGAAGGTTTTTATCTTCTGATGGTTTTTTAGGCCTATTTGCATAACTGACAAAGTTGCACTCTTACACCAATTGCCTCTTTGCAGTTCAAAATGTACTAGTATGACAATCACTGATTATATTTTTTTGGTGATTATATATTATATTAGGTTGTGGAGTCAACTGGGATAGCATAATTTTATGCAAAAAGTTAAAATCCCTCTTTTTTGTCATATGTCCTAAAGAATGATATACAGTAATTACAACAGAGAATGGGTTAGCTTCATTTTGCAACCTTTACAAAAGCATACATACTGGGCTGATTCCAAATAAGTTTTGTTTATTTCTTTATGGATTTCTGGCCGCTCAATTACGATATATTTTGCAAGGCTGCCAGCAGCATATTCTTTGATTGAAATGCTTATCTTATGGTTCTTTTTTGATTCGTTCCAAAACGCTTGGCAATACATGCTTGTTATAAGGAAGTTGTTGACAAGAAAGTTTTCCTCGACCGTTCAAAGAAGTTGAGGAAGTTCATTGCTGGACTATTGAAGCCTAGCAAAGTGGATAGGCTCGTTTGCATTCATTGCCTCAGTTGCACGTATATAAATTGTTTTATCTAAAATTTTAGTTTTCTTAGACAGTTTATCTCAGGCTGTCCAACCGTCCCGCTTTCGGCCTTGTTTGGGAGGCAGCTTGTAATCCACACAAACTGCTGTCATGAAAAACTCTAGGTGGTCGTCTACCTTGATGTTGTCCTTCTTTACTTCATATCGTTGCTCTTTAAGACACTTTCGTCAAATCTCTTGCTGCTCGCCATTGTGCTGAAATAGTAGGATGGTCACTTTCTTGCAATGAAATAGACGTGGCAGTCAAGGGGTGTGGTCATTTTAGGTCATAGAGTTCGTTAGTGATGACATTATAAATATCTATTTTTAGAATTTTCATGTTTTGACCGCTAGGGATTGTTATATCTAATATGGTGGTTTTCTCAAATGGTTTATTTTCTGTTATTGCCTACGATTGTTCATTATTTTAGGTTTTCACAACTTTTTCCACTTTCTATTAATGTGCATGCGCAAAGCATCGCAGCTCCAGACGGTTTTGCTTGGAAAGTCTTAAGGAAGTTTTGAATGCATATTGAAATATCCTAAAAACAGAATTTTAATGACGTCACATAAATGAACTCAATTTTACTCTGGGTATCCCATTTTGACATGCTGAGTAGGTTGGAAAGTCTGTTATATTCTATTGTTTACTAAAATTAATCACCATTGTAGGTATGGATGCAGCTCTTTTCATTTGAATTTAAAGGGTATTGGGACTCGAAAAGTTTTGCTTGGAAAATCTTAAGACAGTTTTGATTCAGAAATTGTGCATGGGATAGGAGAGTTTGAATACCGAGTCAAAAACTCTCTTATCCGAAGCATCTATTGTTTTGGTTACTTTTGTAAATACCACTTTATTCTGTTGTCATTGAAAAAGTACTAATGTTTTCGTTGTACAGTTGTATTATCTTTATCCTGCGATTTAAATTGACATAACAAGATATTTTGGAATATTTACTAAGGAAATATCGCGTTTTCACATGACAAACGGTTTCACATAGAATCCTAGTCCTTCCAACCGCAATGAAATTATTGCCCAAAGCTTTATTTATCCCTTGAATATTTGCAATTTCCCGCGAGCCTAATGTTTGCTCAAAGTGTTAGCTATTAGTATTCTTCTCTGGATAAGGACAGGAATTGGATAAAATTACCAGAGCGGTCGAGGGGGAACAGGGGGGCAAATTGTCTCTGGGCTTCAAAGGGCCCCATGTTTCTTTCTCTTCTCAGTCTCTCAGATGCCTGTTGCTGGCCCAGTAAATGCATAGATTGAGATCCGTTCCTACAGAGTACAGAATGTAGATTTAGAAAATACGGTAAGCTGGCTAAACCCAGTTAGTAATTTCAAAATGCTCCAATGTTTAAACAGCTGCTAAATTTCTTGTGGCTTACTACCAAATGAATAGGTATCTTGCTATCTAAGCTAACTGGCATTGCATACGGTGATTCTCCTCATCCTTTATTTAAAAATATGTGTTGTGATAGGAGATTTCCCCTCATTCTAACTGCAGAATTTTTTGCAATTTTTCCCATTTTTCTAGCTGGAAAGGATTGGACCTCAACACCAAGCTGGAAGTGATAGTTTATTAACTGGTGCTGCGTTTTTCAAAATGAGAGAGGTATGGCAAGTGTTTCTGTTTTCTCTAGCTAAGAACTTTACCATTGCCAATTTTCCCTACCTTGAATACGACTGTTTAAAAGCTTCATTGTCTTTATTATACCGAGATCTCATGGCTAACCGGTAGGCCAGGCGATTTCCTGCTTGGTGCTTTTTGGGTTATGGTATACTCAATTTCTGAATTTATTTTGAGTGGCATCCGTCTGATGTTAGCGAAGAGCCGTACTACAAGAAGAATTGTGCAGTTTGCAGAGTTGCCCTTTTCTGTTTATCAGAGTGCTTTAGTACATACCGCCCTCTTAATGAATGTTTCTTACGTCCCTGACTCGTAACTCATGATACTTAGGATTTAATACAGAAACAAAGTGACATGCTAGATGGCAAGCAATTTTATCCTGGATAGTTCTTATATGTATGCCAGATGTGTGAGAAACACTCTATAGCACCGATATGTTGGACTGTTAGACGCATTTAATCTCGCTTCCATATAGCACTAGAGCCTCGTTTATGTTGACATTAGCCCCTACCTTCATATTTGATTCTACTATTTTTTGAGTTTTTACTGGAAGTCAACTCTATTTCTTTACTATCACTCGGAAAAGTCTTGTACTTCTTTCACACCAAATAGTGGGGAGGGGGGCAGAATAAAAATTTTTGAAAATTCTTGATCCCTAATCGAACTAAAGATTTCAAAGTATTAAAAAGGATAAGTAAACAAAATACATTGGCTTTGTTAGCATAAATCAATATTGACAAGTAAGGAAATCAAAACAAACTGTACCAGATAGTAGCAAGTACAAGTGCACACTTGTGGATACGTTCTAAAATCAAGTAGGTCTATCTAACGAGTTTTGGTACTATAATGAAAATTGATATCTTTTACTTATACAATGTTAACAAGCAAGCAGTGACGTAGCGTGACATCTTCGACTGGGTATTCTATCATAAGTGTCTAGAAGTTTTTTGGGTGTGGCCTGGTATGACTGGGTGTGGCTTCTTGACCCTGAGCATAAATATGGCATAACAGGTTGTTTAGTAAACATCCCGTATGGAAGGTCGTTTTATCGGATAACAGGAACTACACATCACAGCGGAGGTAGTAGAAAATGACTTTGTCAAAAATATCAACTGAACAGTACACACATGTTTCGAACTTTAAAAGACCAATGATTTTGAGAAGTCGAGGGAGCTGTTTGAAATCTATTAGCATTCACCACTTAAGCAGAAATACACATTATAGTGCCCTTCCTAACCAAGATGAGAGATTCATAAGGTGAATTAACTGGCCTAAGGCGCCTTAGGTCAGAGATATTAATGAATGACTTACCTTTAACTGGTCTTCACAATTGCTACTACCAGAAAAATGGCACACATATGCAATTATAGATTGTTTACTGAAAAATGTATAACCACGGAACTCTCTTTTAATTCTTCTATAAGTACTTTTGCATCCTTTTCGACAACAGGCATGATCGTTTTCATGAACTTGGAAGTGAGACTACGGCTGCGAGCGACTGTTGCTCAATCACTAACCGAGGCTGTACGCTGGAAAAATTTCTGCGTCCAATCCTATTGTCTTCGCAGATTAATGAGGAATTTATTGATTAAAATGGAGCATTTTCATTGATTGAACACCATCCAGGGTATTCACTGCGTATTCGTGACAGATTTAAGTTTAACATGAAGTTCTTCTTTCTCTCTTACGGCCTTGCAGCTTCAGTGTTCACTATATTGAAATTTAGAAGAGCTAAGGTTGAAAGGGAACTACGTTTGCCATTAGCATTGCAGTTTCTTGTTTTTTCTGAAAATTGTAGGGTATTCAATGAATACCTTGAATACCCTGACGCTACGCCACTGCAAGCAAGTGTAATAATTTAGAAGTGTTTAGGTCCCCATACTATCTATTGAACATTGACCTCCCTTCTATTAACAACCCCCCGATTTATTGTTTTTTAGCAAAAGTGCCAACACTCCTCCTTTTGTACCTCCTGCTATTCGGTGCCAAGGAGTACATTTGGTAAACAAAGCATAAAATATTGCAAAAATCAATCACAATATAACAGATAGAATCACAAGAAATCACCGAATTCGCAAAAAATCACAGGAAGTCACATTAAACAGCCACAAAATCACAAAGATCTCGTGCATTTTTTACGAGTAATATACCCTTCGGGCTTTGATGTGTTTGTGCAGAATTTAATTTATAATTTCTTGTATTGTCTTGCTACTTTGTAGTTTAGAAGTAAATGAGTTTTTGACACCATTCGATGGGTTCTAGATGTTTTTCGAAGACAACATTGATGATGACAAGTACTGTGGTCACCTCTTTGGTCTTGGGACCCCATATGCCAATGGTTCAGCCAATGCTTACCAAGGTACACCTGGAAATCCAGTCAGTTAGCAGCGTGTACTTTAAGATGATAGTGAAATGATGGCTTTTGATGAAGAAGGTATCGAAATAACAGATGGTTGTAGTCAAGATATGAATGGAACGGATGGGTTTAATTATATATGTGGGCCATATTGTATTTCCCAAATGTCCAAGACAAGGATGATGCGACTGTTTTAGAAAGCAGCAGAAGAATTGTTAAATGGCATGAATATTTATTTGCCAAAGAAGACTTAAGAATAGTAGAATATCTTGGCTATAATTTGTCATTCTTTGAACATCTGCGTAAAAGTATAGAAAGGTATTTGAATATTTTTCTCCGGTGCGGATAGGTCTTGTCAACAATGCAGAAGCCATCCTTGTTTTGCCCTTGGATGAACTAGTATTTTTGGCTCCATGATACCCACACTTGAGTCGCTTAAGGTGTACTGTAAACTCAAAACTAGGGCAACATGAAGACCCAAACGCATCAGACACACCTGCCATTTATCTTTGTTTTTGCAGCAATTATGAGCAGAACAGCAACTAGAAACATACCTTCCTCCAAAAAATAAATTATCATTCAAACTGAAAGTGTTGCTCAAAATGACACTTTGTCCCTGTTTTGTGTCAAATGTTGCATAATTGGCAGTCAAAGTTATTGACAAAAGGCTTGCCATGGTGTGACAGCCAAGCAAAAAAGTAATATTATACCCCTCACTAGAAAAGTTGTCAATCTGTTATTGATTGGTCTTGTTTTCCAAACTTTTTATTACACGAATATTTTACATAATTCCAGGTACATCTATGACCTACCTTATACTTACATAGTTTCTAAAAAGTGGGGGCGTGGCCCCATTGGGGGGGCGCAATGCGATGGGATACGATGCTAGAGGGGGCGTGTATGGCTCCTGGGAACAGATATTCATACAATTTTTACAGATATTGATTTTATTTGTAGTGAGTGGGGGGCGCGAAATCTTTTCTTTCCCATGAGGGTGAGTTTCTCAGAAACTAATTGGGAAGCACTGACTGAGTTAGAATTTAGTGCGTTGATGTTTTTAAAAATGTTTATAGTTTTCAGTTTGGCACCAAATTATCGAAACACTTTGCACATGCCTCTAGGAAAATGTGAGCCAGATTCCCCTTAGGCTTGCGTTTACATTTAAGCTGACTAAGGCTACACTATTTTTACGAAGAACCTAGCTCAAGATCTGGTTCGAAAAGCCCCATATTCTTAGAATTCTGAAGACGAAATTGCTAAGGGGTACACGAGTAATGGCAATTGGTAAAAAAGCGACAATTCGCACGCCCTCACTTTTCTACACGAGCGATTGCTCTTAGTTATTTGGAAGTGGGCATGTGATCCAAGATTTATGCATCCAAAATAAAGAGTTCTTTGTTGCTGAAGCATGTCAAATGTCTAATTTTGGATAAAGCAGAATTATGAAAGCAAAAGGTGACAGTCACTAGTGTTGTAGGTGCTACAACGAAGTTCCTATTTGGCATGTGCGATTGCATTGTTGTCAATGATGTTGGCATTTTTCGCTCGTGCTAGGAATTGTGCACGTGTGAAGACACCCGCATGTGCGATCGCACTTGTCTCCGGGTATGGACTGGATAGTAGAAAATGTTGAGATTGAGCGTTACGTAACTGTTGAATGGCCCCTAGGATTTTGATTGTGTATTTTCCACCGAAGTCGTTTATCTGCAGGAAAAATCGGCTGAAATCTTTGTTTCATTGAGAAATTACAACAACAGCACTGAAGAAAAAAACAGGGCTCTCAACAGAGAGTTAATTGTTTGCCGCATTTGACATTTCAAACGCAGAAACAACTGTGCTTGATCAAGCGTATGAACCATTCGTGCCTTAATAACATTCGAAAAAACTCAACTATGTACTAGTGAATTTACTGCCCACGTCAAAGACGCCACAGAGGGAGGCACGCCGCAATCGAGAAGCAACGGGGAGATGACCTGCCTAAAGATGTTTTAAACAGTTCACTCTGGGCCGTGCAGCTTTGCAAAAGCATTGCTCCCAACTTTTCGGAAGTCATAAGAGGGTCAGGTATTACTATA
>WIPJ01002082.1:313631-337151 GCA_018155075.1 Cassiopea andromeda
TTGAAAGCGAGAGGCGCAGCTCCCTTCTTCTCGCAAGGGGCTCAGCCCTGGCACGTTCCTGCGGGGGCACGGGGGAATGCTCCCTCAAACGAAAAATTTTCATGGTTTTGCCCCCAACTAGTCATTAGCTTGGAGATTTACTTAAGAACATAAGGTTTTTGCCACCCCAAAGTCCTTGTACAGGCAGGCTTTGCCCCTTAGGGTATGACCTACAATTACGTGATTGGCTCTGCCCTCTTCTCTTTCGGAAGAATTGTGACATATCGCAGCTAAAGCAGTGGCAAAGCGGGACATTCGGGTCCTTAAGATGTTAGCAAGATTTGGGTCATATCTTAGTTTCCACTTCAAACAATACGAAAAATTTGCCTTTTGCAAACCTCAGGGGGTCCCCTTTAGGACATTAAACGTTAGAAGTGACTTAGGAGCTGTCCTAACCCCAACCTACTTCGGTTACGCCACTGGCTAGGTTTATAGAAAGCCCCCAATCTTATCATTGACCTCATCTACTACTTTCTATCTACGTTATATGAGCAATGTCCCCTGCTCTTTTTATACTCCTCGCCTTCCCATTTTATACTCATAGTTTGTGCTCCTCCGCATTCATATCTAAGAATTACCGAATTTTCCAGTAGGGGTTTACCTGTTTTATGCCGCCCATTTTATACCCCTCACTTGCCCATTCTATACTTGCAGTTTGGGCTCCTCCGCAATCACTGCTAAGAATTACTCATTGAACTATATACCAAACATTCCAATTGGGATTTACTTGTTGCCCCCTCAGCTGCCCATTTTAGGCCACTCACCTGCCCAATGTACAATGTGCTGCATAGTTTCATCTCAAAACTGCATTATGATGATGCACTATGCGTTGGTGAGGCCCTTCCAAGTGTATCGTAGAGAAATGAACATCAATGTGGGTGGAGTTGTGGAGGAAGACATCTATCTCCCCATTTATTGTGCAGTCAGAAACGATTGAAAAGAATGAGTGGTTGGAAATAAAAGGTATTCATAAACAATATATTCAATTCGATAACAAAATTGTTATTGCTACATCCTGGCATGCAAGCTTCATAGGCGTTGCCATGTTAATGTTTCTCTTGTTTTTTGCGTCTATGTAGTAAGCCACTGAAATTATCCAGATTTCTCTTGCTCGATGGCTAAGAAGAAAATACCATTTCAGAATAACAAACCGATAACACTTTAATCTTTGGTAAGCCATTTAATTAAAGGAACAAAAAAGAAAGGGCCTGTCAGATATATCCATTTCCGTTTCCATCTACCACACCAACCATTTCCGTGTTCATAGTTAACCCTTTCATTTCCGTGTTCTTCGTTACAGCTCCAATGGATGCTACTATTCTGTATCTGAAGATAGTTTTGACAAATGACAGGAAATGATAGAATACATTCTAAGGCGTTCAATTCCTCACTGGAAATGTTATCTGACTTTAGAGTTCTCGTGGGTGCCATTACTTTTTTATCATACTGAATTATTTCCTGATCCATCGTGAGAGCAAATGGAATTATAACCAGCGACTTAGATCTAGATACACTACCCTGGGAATTTTATATCCCCATTTTCGTTGTAGTGCTTGTTCTAATGAAGGCCAGAACCATGATGCAAAGTCTATTAGGTGGAATGAAGTCAACACAAGTAGCTGTATTTTGCAAGGCATTTAAAAATCTAGTACACAAACTGGCACAGAACTTTTAGGCCTATCAAAGCTATCAATGACGTTTTATTGATTTGAGTTCTATTGGATGAATATGACTGTTTGGGCAAGACTTAAATAACATTACTACATTACGAACGTCACAGTATTGTCTCAAATCCACACTACGAAATAGGACACCTGAAAGACTGTTTACGAGTTGAAATCCAATTGTTTTGCTTTAATCTTGAGCAAAGGGAAAAAACTACCACAGGAAAAGGTTGATACGTATTGAGACTGGAGGGCTAGCATGCTTTTACAAGGGACCCTTCAGGATGTGAAAGACATTGCACCCACGCCACGCCCTGGACTCCATAAATTTCGTGTCCTTTGGCTACCTACAAAAAGCAGCCATATTTTAAAGTAATCTCGAATGTACAAAAGCAGACTTCACAGAAATCTAACAATGTGCAATATATTTGGGGACGTGTAGCTTCAGAGTGGTGCCACCAAGACGCATGTAAGTGGCCTATTTGTGAAGGTGAAATAATAGTAAGGTTAACTTCATCTTACATACTATGTAAGGACTTACTTTCTTTAGTTGGTAGAGGGTTCTTTTCTTTAGTTTCTGCGTGCTTCAACTTGGATTTGTCGAATTTTGTAACTTCCTCGAGATCTGGCTTGTCACCCATTGTTTTGACAGACGAAAATTAAACCTGAAGAAATTAATTTAAAAACAGCTGATCACAGTCAAAAGCTTGAGGCGTTAATAGATTGGCGCAACAGCGAAGAAGATCATCAGAAGAATGTCGTAAAACCTTGTTGGTACTTACCACCGTGAATTACCCTGTGCACTCCTCTACAACAACCAAGACGGAATGAAAATGTTGTCTAGACCCTTGAATTTGTATTCTTCTGTTGGGAGTGGTTAGCGCATGACTGCACCTTGTATTAACGTTTGGCATGTTAACAATACTTATTTCACGTGATCTTTTGTTTAGGATTGTTGATGAAGAACATTACAGGTGTCTCAGCAGGAGGAAATGAAAAGGAGGATTCCCACGAGAGATGCCCTAAGTCCTTCCTGGCTTACCTCAAGACATGACACGTTTCACTAAAATTTTCCACACTGAAGTGCATCACAGGTGATTATAGTATTGGCTGCGTTCCCGAGTTTGTCAGAGCCTGTTGTTAACGGAGGTGTTGATTATGCTTCCTCTGTCCTCAAGGGAATGCTCCTTGTCAGAAAAGTACTTACCATGCAAAGATCCTGCTAACAAACAACATTTCAGTGACTTTAGAACGCAAGGAAAAAAAATTTCCACAAAATGTGACACTTAATCCTATTTGCTGAAGATTTCCCAGAATGAGCATTAACAATTTGTTAACATCAAGTCTCAACGCAAGGCCTAGTACAAAGGTTCTTGTTAAATTACTTTCTCATTTCGCTTTCCTTATCAGCTGATTGTTGCATAAGATAGCAAACATTTGATCAGAAGTTTAACACAAACATGCTAATTGCCAGTGTACCATAATTCCAAACAAACACAATCGTCATCAGTAGTTTGATAGGAGCAGGCACGAAGCCAGGGGTGGCATGGAGACAGTGCCCCCCTGCTCAGCGATTTTGCCCGCCCTTGCACACCCATGACACTGAATCATGATAATCTGGTGTCTTGTTATTTTCTTTTCTATGTTAATTAATTAATATAGATTGACGCCTTCTAATGCTAATCAAATAATGTTTACAAAGGGGCATTGTAGGAAATGCTATCTTGAAAATTTTGTCGGGGAGCAAGTCTCCAGACCCCTTTACTGGAGTTATGCCACTATAAAAGACAGTGGTAGCATTATGGTCATAGCGAAAGTAGAAGGCGTGGTGATCAAAACAATTCTGATCGGAGCCTCCAAACTCCTTCTTATCCCTGTGCGTGCAGTAGGCACCATGTTTACATTCAGGTGTGGCTGTCACACCCATCTTGCCTGATCACCCATCCATTCTTTGACAGTTGATTTAGTAACTGGCTAGGAGACATCTTCTGGGGGGTGCCTTCATTTAAACGCTGTGGCGTCCCTTAAAAAGTGTTCTCAATGGGGAACGTGCCCCGCCCCACCCCCCAGTCAATACACCACTGATTATCATGGAAATAATGTAAAAACAACCTTAGGCTGAAAGGCATAAAAATTCAAGAATATTGAGGTTCAATGACAAGCTAGGCATTCGTTTATAAAAAGAGAGTGTAACGGTGGAGACCAACAATTTAGGAAGCATAATGGCGTTATGCCATCACACCCTTAGTTTAAATGTTAAAGTTTTGTTTTTTTGTGGATTCACGAAGTAGACCCAAAATACTTTGCCTTCTCTTTTGCTTCTTCATGGTGTTGAAAGCAGTAGAAATAGTGCTCGTCTGTTCAAAAAGTTAAGATAGTTCAATACTTGTTTTTTGAGGCGTAAGATTCTTACTAAAACAGTATGTATTATGATTTCAGCATAAACTTTCTTACGTCTCAAAAATCCAGTATTAAATAAATGTATTTAAAGTCAGAGCTATCTGTATATAAAATATTTCAAGCGTACATGAAGTCTTTCAAGTTGATATGACAGTTTTGATATTGGAAACAGGGGTCTTTTAGGGAACTGTCACTACTGGACCAGTCTCATATGTAGGCCCAGTTTTAATCACATCTAAACTCTGTCTGCATGCCACATGATTCCCTAAGCACACCAACATTGAATGCAAGCAACAATCATATTTGCCTTTGTTTGTAAAAAAGTTACAAAAATTAGGGGTCAGTTGTTTACTACTCTGGGTGCTGGGACGGGTTAGAATTTGGGAAGGTATGGAAACTTTCTGGAGGGTTTGTGAGGGATATAAAATCTTTTGACCTAAAAGTTTTGGAGAAAATCAGTTCAATGATGAGCCAAGTATATTGGACACTAAGTGTATCTAAACAGTGCCACCTTGTCCTCTATAGCCAAAATCAATAAAATACTGTCGCTGTTTAAAATTTTCTGCAGTGAATTGTATACAGTCTAATTTGTTACTAATATCGCCTTGTGGGTAATGAAAACTTTCAGACAAATATGAAAGGGGTTACAAGACTTTTGAACATTTTGAAATTTTCAACCCTCCCTTAGGCCCACAGTTGTAACTGACTGACACCTTGCAGAATTTTGAGCCAAAAACCTTGGATTTTTCTGTTGTCAATTAAAGAAGTGAGAGGGTTTTGGGGCAATACCCCAGCAGTGACAATGACAGATACCCTAACTGGAACCCTGAAAAATTGCTTATAAAATTTCAATACTGGGGCTGAAAGAGATTTTCTTGCAAAACAACATGTAATTTTACCACTTTAACAAGACATCTGTAGGTAATATATCCTAAACTTTCGGTGAGTAAACGAAGGGACTAGAGGGGAATCAATTACATGCCTTTTTATAAGACAGTGGTTTATAAAAGAGTAGTACACGTTTTTTCTTATCAGAAAAAAGTTTGTAAGAAATTGAGGCTCAAATTGCCAAAATCTTAAGGAAATCATATGAAAATCACGAGGCTCAATTTTCAAAATTAAACATTTTTGTTGGGCAAAAATTGATAGTTCGTCATTATTGCATTCAAAATGTTAAAGATGGAATTCAAATTCAAGTATACAATATTAATAACGAATGTGTAACCCATTTTAGCCAGTTTATGTCAGAAAACGTTAAGAAAATCTCAGGCTCAATTTCGAGAAAAGTTTAGAAAATTGAGGCTCGGGCATGGTTTATGGTTTTCTTATAAACAAAGCGTGTATTCAGCTGCTGAAGAAGTCAAGAAAGTTCAGTACTGGATTTTTGAGATTTAAGAAAGATTTTTTCGTCTCTATTTATTTAAAATTCGATCTACCTGTGTACAAAATGTCATATATGTGATCTTGGATTAGCTCTAACAGTTTAACCTAAGTTGTTTACTAAGATTTCTCATCATTTCAAGTGTACATGAAGCTACAGCGGGGGGCTGGTCCACTGGTAGGTCCGTGAGTTTAACTTTCCCACTCCATTCTCATATGTCGAGCGCCAGACGAGAAGGCAGTGAGTACCATTTTAAAAGTCTTTGGTATGACTCGGCCGGGGCTCGAACCTATGACCTAACGGTTGTGAGGCAGACGCTCTACCACTGGGCCATCGCTCTACTACTGTAATAAAAGGCAAGGTTTTTCTTAAACATGCAGTTCCACACCAAAGTGCAGTTCTAAAAAGAAATTAAATAAAAGTAAAAATGGTAGATTGTGGTATGAAATGATAGGCGAAACACAACTAGAATTGGAATTGTTAGAGGTAGCAGCATTTATCTACCCCCTTTCGCTAAACGCAGGGAGTTCAATTCCATCTGCAACCACAATTTACTTCTTAAACTCAGCATCGCTGACTTTTATGTGCAGTTCTAAATATTTCTTTAAAAAACCCTGATAGAAGGTAAAGCAAAGGGCATCTGATTCAAGTAATTGTCTTTTTCATGCCAGAAATTTCTTAAAACTCTTCTTTCCTATGGGAAATGTTACCGTTTGAGAGGGGCCATTGCACGATGCACGGTGCAATTACAACATTATGACAAGAACATCGTATTTGACAAGACCAATAAAACCATTTTCAAGTACATGAAAGTCTTCGCAATTGTTCTTCGCAAGGATGCACTCATGATTTTGAGGCTTGTGGATTCACTGGTGCCATGGCCTCTCCCATGTGAAGGAGCTATAATGCTGAGAGAAGGCACCTGCAGACAATAGGCACCAGCTCTATTTGCACAATATGAAACAATCATGTTGAAAAGCACCACCAGAAACGTTGGGGGTCTCAAGCACGTGTGGTCTAATTCTACAATTTAGAAAGGACTAAATGATCTTGAAGTGAATTATATTCATGTAGTTTCATACCTTAGGAAAGTTTAATGAAACCATAATTTTTAACACACATAAAGACTTAAACACTTTGAAGTGGAAAATGTAAAAGTGAGCTTCATTTTTTCTTGTTTGTTTTTATTTCCATTCTGAACCTGTTTTTAAAAGTATACCAATTTTTTGCTGAGCCTCAATATTTGTAACTTTTTTAGTCCAAGTTTATTCTTAAATTACTGTGTAAATGCATATGTAGGGTTTCGCCGGAAAACAAACTCGAAAAATTCAAATCTTTTGCTGATATCTTGCTTCGTAAAAGCAAAAGACGAGTGAAGCAAAACAATAATTATTGCATAGATGGCAAGAGTACATCTAATTGGATTCTATTGCGTTCAGGCATTGCTTTTAGAAACAGCAGAAAATTTTTGACCACGCCCTTTCTACCGCATGAAGACGCCCTTTTTGAGCGCAATGATTAGCCCCTAATAGATGACAAAGCTGTGAAAAGAAAGAGTAACAGTGAAGCAGAGTAGCTAAAGTGATAAAGAAGTAAATGGAGTATCTTCCTTCAATTTTCAAGCCTTTCAAGCAAATGTGCAACATTTGTCACTAAAGAATGCAAAAATAATTTACTGCTCGAAATCAAAGAAATCTAAGATAATTGAGCCTCATTGAGAACGTTGTGTATTCGTGTAGAAAGAAAAGTGTGTATTTTAATAACTCTAATGCAAAAAATTTCTAAATGTTGACGAAGCAAGGCCTTGCATTATTTTAAAAGTTATTCTTTACTTTCAACAATTCTGCGCCTTAATTCTTCATTCTTTTGACATGGAACAATCATGGGTCTGTGGCAGCCATCGCAGATTGGAAAGTGTTGATACCACGCCCTAAAATTATTACGCAATCTGTTTGCCACACCCATCTCAAAATCCTGCTAGAGTACCATCACTCCCTAAAACATTTTCTCTTCGAATTTGGACGAATTAGAAAACTAACCTTAGTGAGAAGTGGGGGAGGGCGGTATGTTCCCCCAGTTCCCCCCCGTGGCACTGTCACTGGGAACAATCAACGAGATGAAGCGCTTCAAATGTTTCGTCTTGATTTTTGCTTTTCAGACCCTCCTCAGCATGGTGATTGCATGTCTGTTTTTCTTGTTGCCTCTTGATTGTGTTGGGAATTTTTGGACAGTATTCCCCAACTCCTTTGCTTCAATGTGTACATGCGTTACAAAATTCAACTTTTTGTAGCTAAAATGGTTTCAAAAATTCAAGGGGTATCATATTGGGTGTCAAAATGACTTTCAAAGTGGAAGGGTCTGGCCTCTAAAGACAGGGATAAATTAGGGTAAAAATATTGAAACATGCTATGTTCTGAAAATTTGGGAGGGGTCAGTATCCCCCTGGCTCCCCAGTTTCGACGCCCCTGATCACTATTCTTGATCCACCTACATGGGGTGTCTAAGGGGTGTGACTGCCACACCCCTCAGCCTTCATGGAAGCTGTTCGGTAGATTTGCATCCAATGATGTTCAACAGAGTGTACAAATGCCCTTTTCAGCATGAATGCATCACATAAGAAACAAATTCTGTCGGTTAATTTATACGTTTGTAAGTGAAATTCACAGTTCTATTAATTTCTGTAGAGAAGTCATTGCTTGGCGCCCCCCCTTCCCAAAAAAAAGAGGCTACGTGACTCCACTCTCCGTTGTTTGGTGTATTTACGGACCTGGCGTTAAGTGTCAAGTGCTATATTTATAAACCTATATCTGGACAGATACCATACCGCGCCCGCAGCCCCAATTACCCACTAGGGAGCAATTTTTGACAAATGACAAATGAAGTAATAGAGGTTTACTGAAAATAAAGTATCATGTATTCTTACTCCACGGCGTTGTGGAAGAGTAAATCTACAGCTCCGTGTGGAGGAGAAAATACTCAAATGATATAACGAAAGTGTGATGTCTATTCAGATCAATCATTAAATTCTCTTTAAGTAAGCCAAATGCGTGCGCAGAAAAATCTGACATCCATAATATGCATGCATTACCATCTGATTAGCATAATTTGTATTGTTTCCTTAGTTAAACAGCCTGGAAGTGGACACGACGTACCTACAGCACAGCAATTGTAGTGCTAAAGGGGTGCATGTAAACTGCCTACTTGTTAGGATGACCATTATTCAAGTTATGTTTGTTCTTTTCCAACCTAGTTGATTCTATAAGTCTCAAATTTAGACAGTGAGAAGTATGGTTATGGGAACTACATCAATGGACAGCCCAGGTAAAATATTTTATGCCATGTTTTTACTCAACCACATGTTATTTAGGCCTAGTTGGCTAGGTTCTCTATTTCGTGTGCCATGGGATAGTAAAGTGTTTGTATAACGTGTGTTGGGAAGAACGAAAACCTTCCACTCTTCTGATGGCTTGTGATAAAGTATTAATGTGGAAACTGGTAGAATTTCTGTTTGGAAAAATTACGTTGTTTGTTTTTATTTTCAAGCACTATCGCTTACTAACACATGTATTCTTATGAGGTTGGATCCTTTTCTGTACATTCTCATATCAGAGTATGTTATGCCTCTATAAATTACTACAGAAAAAAATGGCGTATAGAAAAAGCTAAATTGAATAAAGTCACAGGCCTAATCAATAGCCTTGCTGCACGTCGCTTCAAGACTTGTATTTTTGTTACATGTTATTATCCTTCTTTACTTAGGTCCTCTTGTATTTTTCTTCTAGTAAATAGCGTATCAACTTTGTCTTTGGCTGAAATTGCCCATCGAGAGTATCAAAACGGTAACTACGATCGTGCACATAAAATGTGCCATCAGTGGTGGAGAAGAGAACCAGAAAACACCGGATGCTTGTTGTTGTTGTCATCTATTCATTTTCAATGTAGGAGACTTGACGAGTGAGTTGATTGTCTAAATAACCTTTTTATTTGTACGGACTCTCCATAACTTTCTACGGTGCCCATTTGCCAGTATGTTTATATTGGCTTCAAATCAGTAAGTTTGTGCAGGACCAGCTCGGTATCTTTACTGGACAATCAAATGCGCAGAAATGCGCGTTGCTTGTTTGTCCAGAGTTATGAAAAGAAAGGGCGCTATACGTGAGCCTAGAGTGACTCACAACCCTTACTGTAGCCAGGGGCATAGCCAAAGGTACTGCACCTACAAAAATTTATCAGATTTATGGTATCTGTGGACAAATTGAAAAAAATTGTTACTGATAAATCTCAAAAAACCCTATTTTGTCAGCACATTGTGTGTCTACATCCCCAACAATGTCCCTAAAGATTTACTCCTGAATGTAGCACTCATCAGACCAATTAAAACTCAGCTCACTCCACATTATGGATATAGCCTGCAAATGTGGGGTCCAGTGAAAAGCATATTTTAGTACCATAATGTGTATTTTTTGCATATGCTTATTTGATGGCTTTGTAGAGTCTCTTGTGAAAAATTAATTGTTTCTACCTAACCTGGTAAGTATTGCACAGTGACCCATACCTATGATATGTGTACAGATGTATTGGTTTAGTAGTTGAAAGAAAAGCTTTTGCAAATAAGGACAAGAGAGAAGATGAGTAACAGGTGGGTAAAGAGGTGAATAACACCTTTACAGCCCAACCTGTGCAAGGGAATTTGTGGTTAATTGCAAATGATATAGGGCAGCAACATCCATTGGTTTTAGCAGATTTGCTTGTTTTTCCCTCTTGGCATCATTTTGAAATGATAAATTGATATAATGGTCTAGAGATGAAGACTGAATTCTGCTTGAGTCTTGACCCAGAGTTGGAAGAGTATTGGCCCATAGACTTTGCTAACATTAGCCTTCTAGTATCAAGTTGTTTTCCATTTCATGTTTATTCGTATATCTGGAATAAAGCCAGCTTTTGGGATCTTGTTATGTAGCAGTTTCCAGGGGATGGTCAATTTTTTATTGTCAATTATATACATTATGTACTGTAAAGTCCGCTATCAAAAGTGTAAGTCTGAACTTTCGGTCCATATTGCCTATTCCCTCTAGGTATTTTCAGTAAAAGCAAAATTTTTTGTTATTGTCCAATCCTATTTTGCAGATGTTTTCATTAGGGAAAGCATTACTTGTGTTTAGGTGGTACCTATTGCTAGTGTTATATAATGTAGAACACAGATCCTTATAGAATGAAAGCTTTGATTTCAGATGTAATATGAAACACACCCATGTGATGACAAAGTTCATTTGTATGATACACCTTTGGTGCCTTTGAGCCAGTCTCCTTTCTCTTAAAATGCTATTAATTATTGAGTATTCAAACCTATGCTTATATTAGAATACATACATTTGGATCATATTGGTTGTGTCCTGATGTATGTTGTAGATAGCTATTTTGATGGAGTAGCTCCATGTTTTGGTATTTCATTGACATTTCACAACTTCCTGTTAATATTAGAAATAGCATGAATGAGAAGTGAACCTGTTTTGTAGATATTCAATGCCCAAATCTGGTTGTTGATATTGAGTTTGATGTTTTGCTAATTTTGTGTTGAATGTTGTGTTGCTTAAGACATCTTGTTGCATGCTTCATTTTAATCTTGCATTCATGTTAAATTTTGTTTAGTAAGCACACATTCTAGGTTGTTATTGTTAGTAATCCAGAAATGGTTCTTACTAGATGAGGCGTAACATCCTATTGTAATCTGCCCTGTACTGTGTTGTTATATAACAATGTTTGTCTTGAGTACTCACTTTGGTTAACAAAAGAAGGATCAAAAAGTTCTTTCACTTTTACCATTTCTCTGCATTAAGTTTATGTGTAAGGTTCTACTACAGGGCTTCTTAATTTGTTTAAGCTGGGCTATACATTCAATGTTTTTAAAATTAGCTATTGGCCTTTGCATCTGACAATAGTTTTTTGGTTTGTAATGCCCTCTTTCCCTTGGGTACAAATGATTTTAACTTTTACATCAACCAATAATCCCTTGACCAATCAAATTTTATTTGGGCTACCTCATCTGAATCAGTGCATTCTTTTAAGTGGAAACTGGCCTTTAGTTTTTGTTAATGCCTTACAGCTCCTACTCAAATAAATGCAATGCCTACTATAAAAACTGTTAAAAATACTGATAATTTTGAATGCTTATCAGAATGATTTTAGGGTGGAAAGGAAGTACCAGCTTAGTTTTTTGTGAGTGTTGCAGTCTGTGTCTGATAAGCTATTATGAGTTTTTATCCTTAGACTTGTGAATAGTGTTCTGCTTTTTTACTAGAACATTATAATTCTAACAACTGCTATCCATCACAGTTTTTCCTACATGTTAAAAAGCAGCAATCTACTTTGGTTTTTAGTTGGCTGTTATCAGATCCTTCTTGTAATGCTCCTATTTGCTTTACAGCTTAATTGTCAGCAAAATTAGATTTGTTTCTTGCTCTTCAGCATTCAAGCTTTTCTGCCACTTTTTGAGACTTGCCATTAACCTCAATGTTGCAACTCAACTTGATTTATACCATATGCATTATGGAATTTTCACTGGTAATTCATCAATTTGTTATTTTTGCTGAAGGTCTGCACATTTCAGTACCCTGGCAATAAAGCAGAATCCATTGTTGGCAGAGGCATATTCAAATCTGGGAAATGTCCTGAAGGAAAAAGGACAGCTCAAAGAAGCTCTTGCAAATTATAGACATGCAGTGAAATTAAAGCCTGATTTTATAGATGGATATATCAATCTAGCAGCAGCTCTTGTAGCTGCTGGTGACTTGGAAGGAGCAGTACAGGCATATGCAACTGCCCTACAGTATAATCCAGTAAGTAGAATTTGTAACCTTTATGAATGATTTATATATATATATATATATATATATATATACATATGTAATAGTTTGGATCCATAATGTTCAATGACTGTATTATATTGGTGTGGACAATTTCACAGAGATAACATATAGATGTGACAATGGCCTTAGTTATCTAGCTAGCAACCGAGTGTTTCATTGAAGCAACTAGAGTGCTGATGCTTTTATACATGCAGTAAGTGTTTGTGCAAGGACCTATCTTCTCCAAGGGAGTGGAGCAAAAATAAATTGGGAAATGTAGCCTGTTAAGAGGGGTTATGCAATGGAATCTGTTGCTTATGATGCTTGGGGAAGTAATTCTGCTTAGGTATGATCTTGTTGTATGAGCAAGAGATCAGTTATCAGTTATGTTTTATTTTCCTAGGACCTCTACTGTGTAAGAAGTGATCTTGGTAACTTATTGAAAGCTCTAGGGAGATTAGAGGAAGCAAAGGTAGGTAATTTATACCTGACAAATAGTATTATTTTAACTCAGTTTTGCACTATGCATGTTTTTCATAACAAAGTGGCTCATAAAAGAGTAGTAGTTGACTGCTCAAATAATTAGAAAGTTCAAAATGACTAGAAAGTTTAGGATTGGATTCTTGAGATCTAAGAAAGCTGATAAGCTCACATGTAAGTAAAACGTAAGATATTGTTGTAGAATATTAAAAACATGTCTACTTTTCATGATGCAGCTTAAGTTATTACAGATTTGACTCTTTCCTTTAATTTGCATGCATACCACATTGGAACACAACTTTGTCTTTAAAAAAGTCTTGCAAGAGTGTTGGTACTTAATCATGAAAAGCTAAGAAATTATGATACTCAGCTGAAAAAAATTCCCTAATAAAAATGTCTTCAATATTTGTTGGCACTTCCTTTGGGTAGTACCAGCATTGTACTTGTAAAAGAGTTAATTGTTTCCAGTAAATGCAGTTCTAATGTATGTCAATTTTTGTGTATTGCAATATCAGTATATTTGAAGACCTGGATTTTCTCCTATTTAGGCATGCTATCTCAAGGCCATTGAAACACAGCCCAATTTTGCAGTTGCCTGGAGCAACCTTGGTTGTGTTTTTAATGCACAAGGTGAAATATGGCTTGCAATTCACCACTTTGAAAAGGTAAATCAAGTTGCATGTTATAGTGCAATACATTTGATAATTGCATTGGACGTAGTTCTATGGAGTTGTATTTAGTTAAAGGTCTTTAATATTATACACTTTTATAATACCTGAATAGTACATTTACAAACTATTTTCCCAAAATCAAAAATTGATTTAGTCTCTTCTAGTGTCCATCCTTGAACATCATATTTTTCAGTTCCTCTATTGCAATTTCTGTTGACTTACACCAGTGGTTCCTAGTAACCTTTTTGGAGGTACTGAAGCCTGCAAACTCCATACATGCATTCATCTAGCCCTTTGTAGTTAGAAAAGTTAAAAATGTGCTTTTTTCTTCAAATTCAAAACATATGTATGTAGCTATATATTGTATTAGAGCACAAACTGTACCATGCATCATTTGCATGCAAAGTCAATGTTCAAAGAACAGAACTGCAGAACCCTGGAAGCTGACTCACCAAGCCCCTTGGGTTTGATTGAACCTAGGTTGGAACCATTGACTTACATTCTTGGCAGCAAGGAAATGCAAAGTAAATACATAAACATTTTGTATTTTCCAGGCAGTTCAAATAGATCCTAACTTCTTAGATGCTTATATCAATTTTGGGAATGTATTAAAAGAAGCAAGGATATTTGACAGGTAAATATATGTATCTACATTGAATATTCAATCAGTTGAGCTCCATTGACATGCCCATATATGGAATGAATCGTGTGCCCAGTATAAAAATTAGTTTAATTTTCTTGTTATTTGTGAGATAATATACTAGAAATCCTGAAAGTGTCTGTCAGAATGAAAATAAAAGGAAAAGCTCATGGAAATTAAAAATTTTGCAGCTTTTGCTTTGTGCACTTTTTGGAATTGTGAATGGTAAATTCTACATTTAAAAGTTCTTTTTCTGAAATCAAGGATTGTTAATTTTGACAAAAAGAAATTTTGTTTAGGGCTGTAACAGCTTACCTCAGGGCTTTGACAATAAGTCCAAATCATGCAATTGTACATGGAAACTTGGCCTGTGTATATTATGAACAAGGGTGAGTCACAATTTAAAACACATATTTCTACATAGACTTCACTTCAAATGTACGTTTCTTTGTGTTTGCAGTATATCTTCATGTGATCTTCATTTGTTTGGGGAATGCAAAGTGTGCTCATTCTGCATGCCCCTTCTTATTTGAAATATTGTGTCATTATTCTACAACATCTTTGTTGAAGGCCTATTTTTGCCTGTTTCATCTTAGCCCGTGACCAGATTTAGCCCTTGTGTCTTGTTTTGAGTTCAATCATTAGGGAGTATTTGTATTGTTAATATATGTTTGATGTGGATGAATGTGTGATTATGTTAATGTGCATAGGTCCCCAAAATACAATCTGGCAATGCTTGGATTTATTTGATGAGAAATTGATGTTCGGAAATACAAATTTTTCCATTCTCTATCTCACTGTACCAGAAATGTTCAGTTATCTGGCCCAATTAAAGAATATTTGATGGCCCCTGTTTGTGTGCTTTAATTTAAACTTCTGCATTAAAAAGAAGCTGGCATACAACACCATGTTTAAGTAAGGCTTAGGTCTTTGCAGCAAAAAAATTCATCATTTCAAGCCTTTCAAAACAAAATTGAACAAAAAGTCTTTGCTAGAAATGGCTGGGAGAAAATATCTAGCCAGTCCTTTTGAAGTGGGGCTTTTAATATAGTCTGTATTGAAAATCTGGGTATTTTGGATGAATCTAGGGTCTTATCATATATTTTAAGCATAGATTGAATTCTGTGATAGATAGCATCATTCACCTAATTTGTATTATTGCCTTTGTGTTTGAATTTGCATCTATCTTGTAATATGGCAATCTCTTTTTAAAATTCTTTAAACCAATTACCTTTACTTTTCCTTTCACTGGCATCTCTTTGTATATACATGCATGACACTTACAATTTCAGGAACTGAAGATAACAAGATCTTCAATCTTTGGTTTACTTCTTGTAATTTTCAACATCTTTTGTTTAGTTCAATTGAATTTGGTCTTCCCTAGGCTTATTGATCTCGCAGTTGATACATACAAAAGAGCTATTGAGCTACAACCAAATTTTCCGGACGCTTATTGCAACCTTGCCAATGCTTTAAAAGAGCAAGGAAAGGTACTGTCCGTTCTTATGCCTAAGTGTATAGGAACGAAAATTTGAAGCATTGGAGCTGCATTATTATGGCTAGTATACGTAGTAGCTAATTATTGAACCATCATGGGTCTTTTTTTATTGTCCTTTGGGGGGTTTGGCTTTGTGCTGTATCACCAGCCAAGGCTTTTGATCAATCTTTGATTAGAGATTGGCTGCTACTCGTATTAGCCATAAATGAATATGAGCTTGCTTGATAAAAACTGATAGCAATTTAATAGATAGTGGCTACTGAAAGCAGATTTGCCATGGCGTCTTTTTCATAGCCAACAATGAGGAAACAGCATGCAGAAGCTGATTGTGGGGGAAGTTGCTGATAACCAAGATTTCTATTATTCAATGCCATAGCAGCATGCTGCATGTTGTTTCCCTCTCTGCTCAGTGTAAACATATAGTTTTTCTTTAGCAATAAATTACTTTTTTCACTCATTAAAATACCAACTTTAATGTTATAGACTTAGCTGTAAGTAACCCTCATAGTCTTTTTAGCGTTGTTAAATATTCTTGACTGAGATGAATATGAAAGCTGATGGTCTCCTCCATAGCTCTAGTGAGTTTCGTTCTTGCGCAGCTACTAAGTGTAGATGCAACTCTGCCTTATCATTTTTGCTATCTTCTCTATCCGTAGGATATTTCACTAAAAGTCAAAATATTAAGGGGGAAGGGGTAATTGCAAAGCAATTCATTCCCTGTATTGGACTAAATATTGATTATTTTCATCATCAAGATCATCTGCATTCATATTCATCAATGAAGCTTTTAGATTAAGCAAGTTCATGCCCTTTCAAGCTTTCGTTCCTTATGCGCTTAGAATATAAATGAAAACGGCCGGAAGTATACCAAAGTGGGTTATTACTTGCTGAAGTGATTTCCTGTACAATTTTGGCTTCAGTTCTGATTACTTCAAACCCCATAAATCTTCATTCCTCAATTCTTCATGCATTAGGGATACTTATAAAGAGTACAGTTCTAGCCTTACTGCTACAGTAATACAAAAATAAAAGAGCTCTAACCTTTGACTTGAATTAGCTTGAATTACTGCTGAAATTTGTGTATCTTTCATTTTTCTTATTTTTAGGTGGAGGAATCTGAGGATTGTTACAACACTGCTTTACAACTCTGCCCAACCCATGCAGACTCGTTGAACAATTTGGCGAACATCAAAAGAGAGCAGGGGAAAATTGAGGAGTCGATAAGGCTGTATTGCAAAGCTTTAGAGGTATTGCATTTTTTACTTTGCGTGTTTTCATATAGAGGAGAGAAAACTGCGATCAACGGTTCCCAGAATGCAGGGAAGCACTTTACAGAGGGTGTTGCATCCCCTCCTCTGTGAGTAACTTTGTCGGTACAGCTACATCCAATCTTTTTCATCGGTATATGACTGGGATATTTAGTCATGACGCAATCAGAAGAGTGTTGAAAATGTCGTTTTTGCACCAACGCCGCAAATACATTAGAAGCCATTGCTAGGAAGATACCCCCTTATGCTAAATTCACACTGCTGTCAATAAATTCACAACTCTATCGATTTATGTTAATGAATTATCACTTTGCACCCCCCTTCCAGGTAAAGAGGGCACACTGCACCATTGGTAGAATGTAGCAAAATGACGGCAATAGCAATTTCACTTGTATAAGAAACCAGTCATGTTTGGCTTTCAATGAAATGCGTGTTTGTTTAATTCCATCCCAGGTTTTTCCAGAGTTTGCAGCAGCTCACTCAAATTTAGCTAGCGTGTTACAGCAACAAGGAAAATTGCACGAAGCTCTTATTCACTATAAAGAAGCGATAAGAATTCACCCAACATTTGCAGATGCGTACTCTAATATGGGCAACGCCCTTAAAGAAATGCAAGACATAAATGGTGCGATCCAATGCTACACACGGGCCATTCAAATTAACCCAGCCTTTGCTGATGCGCACAGTAATTTGGCTTCAGTGTATAAGGTACGTGGCAAGCTAATGCTAGTTGGAAATTTAAAAAAAAATTTTGTATTTAATTGCAACACATTGGCTTTGAACCGGTTTTATGTAATCAGTTTTGAATGCTAGTATATTTCTTGTGGGACTTTTGTGTTTTGCCGTTTCTACTGTTCATTTTCACATCCCTACAATAGACAAAGTAAAAGATTATTTTTGAATATGCAAGTATTGTTTTCTTTTGAAAATTGCGCGGAAATGTTTAGTTTAGGCGCTGCTGATTTTGATTCGATTAATTTTGGTTCACAATTGGAAGTTTCCTAAAGCCGTCGAGCGACACATCTCACAGCAACTTTTGATTTTCGATGCCTACTTTCCCTTACGTAAATTATATGATAAAGAAAGTTTTTGATTAGCTTTAGATTTACAACTTCTTCTCAAATAAATGCAACTCTTACTTCAAACACTGTTGAAAATACTGATAGAGTGAAAAATTAAAATTAATCACATTTTTTTTGCATGCGCTATTTATATAGATCCGGGCAAACTTGTTTTGTTTCGCTGTTAATTGTGTCTTTCCAGTTATGTTGGTATATTATTTTGTGCTGAATAAAGTACTAGCCTACGTATTCTTAGAAATGGCGCTTGTTAGTAAGGCTGATGAAATATCCCATATTGCTTTTTAAGTTCAGTAAGGTTACTGTCGTTAGCATGGTTTGTATTCATCGTTGACACTTATTTTGCTCGTGTTTTAGGACTCTGGTAATATCAACGAGGCCATCCAGTCATACAGAACAGCTTTGAAGTTGAAGCCTGAATTCCCAGATGCCTACTGCAACTTGGCACACTGCTTGCAAATTATTTGTGACTGGAGTGATTACAAGTCCCGTATGAAGAAATTGCTCTCGATTGTTGAAGATCAGCTTTCGCGAAATCGGCTACCATCAGTCCACCCACACCACACTATGCTATACCCTTTGTCAGCGTACCAGCGAAAGGCTATTGCTAACAGGCATGGTAACCTCTGTGTTGACAAGGTTTGTTGTATTGAAATTTTGGTATTGAAAGTATGCAATTACTGCTTGTTTGATTGGTTTTAGAGCAGCACCTATGTCTTTTCATAATCCATTCAAGTAGGACTGGATGACATACGGAGCTGATCAGTGATATGGAAGGGTGGGTGACGAGGCCTGAGCCCCCTAGTTGCAAACTGATTAGAGAATGAGCCCCGGTTTCCCACAGTGGAAGCCTTGGAAGTGAAGGGCATTTTGTGCAACACAAGCATCTTAATATCCTGACTTTTTTATCATGAAACCCTGCTAGTGGATTATTTAGAATCCTCACATCCCGCAAGTGTTCGCTTCTGTCACAGAGTTTAAAGTACACATTGTTTGTTTTATAAGAAAATGTTTTGGTCTAATGCTGAAACTTTCTTGATTTTTTCACAATTCCAGTATCAGAACTTCCTAAAGATTTTCTTGGCATGTTTTTCAGATCCAATGTTTTTGCGCATGCACAGTAGAGAAAAGTTAAAGGCTCCATGTACACCTGAAATAATGACAAATTTTGGTAAATAGCAGAAGTGAAACTGCTAGAGGACAGCTAGTATAGCGTACACAACATTTTATGCTCAGATAAATTGAAATTAAAATGCATATTCACTGATGAACTTTCTTAGGTCTCAGATATCCAGTACTAAACTTTCTTAACCTATTCAGCAGTCGAGTAATACTTTCTTATAAACCGCATTCTTGTACTTAAAAAAACGTGCATTGAAAAGTCGTCAGTATTGGCCTATAGTGCCAATTTCTTACATAATTTCTTGCAGCAAATTCATTGTTTCTTCCAAAAATATTTATACGAGAGAGCCCCCTGACAATATACTTCTACGCCATTGGATCTAGTATTTATCGTACCGAGGGGCGCTAGACCCTTGCTAGGGCAGGGGGTAAAGATAAACACTTATTTGGTTGCCTTTTTCTTCAACTTGGCCTAACTTGACAATGCTTTTTCTAGGTTGCATTACTGCACAAACAGCCATTTAGTCATCCACGGGATGCTAGAAGCAGCAGGAGTAGATTAAGAATTGGCTATGTCAGCAGCGATTTTTGCAATCACCCAACGTCTCATTTGATGCAGAGTATACCCGGTTTTCATGACAGACTAAAAGTAGAAGTAAGCCATTGAAATTTTACTTTCTTACAACTGCATTCGCTAGTCTCTTTTTCGCTAATGCTTTTTGGCACAAGGCAGGGATGTGCCTGGACACTTTCCTTTTTAGGGGCCATTTTTGACCATTTGTCCAACTACTATTATTAAACAACAATGTCATGGAAAATAATATAATCAATGAAATGCTAAGTCTCTTGGAGCACGGCCAACTTTCTTGTAGTTTTGTACATATCTAGAGGGGCGTTTTGCAGGGCTCATTAATCTGCGCGAGCGGTGAGCGCTGCTCACAGGCACAAGATCCCACACATCAAATTTCTGCAGGCACTTTGCATCCAAATCTGTATATGACCATCTATTACATTCTATTTTTCCTGTAGGCACATTTTCTCAGATCTATGCTCGCAGGCAAAAAATAATTTTAATGAGGCCTGGTGTTTTGCACCTCCCCCCTCACCATGAGCACATCACTTGCATAAGGAGTCTCGATGCCTAAATAAATAGGAGTGTTTACGACTTTTTCCTTTAGGAATCCTGTTCATAAATTGAATTGATAATTTTGTATTTTGTTTTGTTTTGTGTATACGTTTCTTCGTGTTTTTAGAAGTCACCACTCTTGTGATGCAAGCTCTGAAGTAGTCATCTTTTTCAAATCTTCTGTTTTAGATTTTCTGTTACTCTCTGACAAACGATGACAACACTAGTTTTAGAAAAAAGATAGAGAAAGAAGCGGAACATTTTGTTGATTTGACCCAGTACACATGCCATGGCCAAGCGGCAGATCGAATTAACGCCGATGGCATTCATATTCTAGTTAATATGAATGGCTATACAAAAGGTGCTCGAAACGAAATCTTCGCATTGAAACCAGCCCCAATTCAGGTGCGTTTTTGAAATTCTAATTTTGAGTGCAGGGTCTAACAAAGGCACGGGCAGCTCCAGTTCTTGCAGGCAGCTTCAGTTTTTGCAAGCAACTTCAGTTCTTGCGGGCAGCCTCAGTTCTTTCGGGCAGTTTCAGTTCTTGCAGGCAGCTCACGCCAGCCATCGCTATTTTCTTGCGTCACCTTTATTTCGTGGTGATGACAGAAAAACCTGCGCCCGAAAGCAGCAAAATATTATGTCGCACTTATTTAGTGGGAGTTTTATAGACGTATGGGGTTGAAAAGTAGCAACCGGCCTAAGGCTTAATCCAGCTGAAATAGCAAATGCACCTGAGTGATCATGGCGACTTTTTCAATGCAAATTGCATCCAGGAATTACAAAAATCTTAGATTTCCTCTATGGGACCCAAACATGGTGGGTTCCTCAAAGAACAAAAGGCGGAATATGAAATCCTTATTTTCAGATCGGTTATGGAGTTGGTTGCGATTCCATTTGAAATTGTGTGTAATATTTGCTGTGACCAGGGACATAGGAAACATTCAGAAGTTAGGTGACACAAATTCATGGGCAACACTACAAGAAAAAGGAGCATCTCTGTAAGCTGCTGAAGAGCACTTTATATGCAAGTTTATGAAAAGTGGGGAGGAGTGATTTGCCCACATGCCCCCCCCCATTCCTACGTTCATGGTTGTAGTTGTTAATTAAGGACCGTTCAGTATTTACAAAGGGGTTGGTACCTAAGAGAAATAATTTCTTTTTCAAAATAGTACGTACACAAGAAGCATAGAGGGGGCTGGCAAACTGCAGATTTTTATATGCAAATATAGTCTAGACAAGGGCCGATATGCTGCTTCTCGAAAGACCCTCCACAAAAGCTTAAATAGCAATTTAAAATCCGTTATCCTCGATATTGCAAATAGGACTAGTAATGTTTTTTTGATAAATTATAACTTAATTCTGTTTTCAGTGGTCTATGTGCAGTATTCATAGTTACCCGTGGTGCTATTTTCAAGGCTTGCGGATTCTTTTGTCGTTGTTATCAGATCTTGCGTGTAGATCATACACTGAGCAGGTTTCCACGCTTCCTATAAATCCTAAAGTATCCTGAAAGCCCTAAAATTTCAGGAATATTTTGCTGTTCTCCTAAATTTTTCATACGTTGAATGTCTTTTCAGCAATTATATTGCTTAGTAAGTTATTTTGTGATAATTTATCATAATAAAACTGGCTAAATCATAAATTCTCTCATATTCTATCGTGAATGTATTATTTTTTGGATAGGCATAATTACTTTTCTGCTATACTAAACACATGATGACCATTTACCTTATGATGCCAGCTGAGTGACCTTTTATCCATTATTTTTCCAAAAATACCTCAACGGTTACTGAGTTTCTCTAGAATCTGCAGACAGAGCATTCAAGAGCACTTTTTCATCAAGTTTTCTCCTGTATCTGTAGTGATTTAGTCAGGCAGCCTACCAAATCATGGAATTCATGGAAGTCGGGGAAATGGGTTGTGCTTAAAAATATCAGGAAAAATGACGTAATTAGGCTAGTGCTAAAGATAATCAGGAAGGTATCGAGGAAAATTTTTGTTGTTCTTCAATTAATCGATTTCATGATGTGCTAGAAAAAAACTCGCAAGAAGGCAATTTATGTCCATAGTGAACTTGTTGGTTTTCATTTTCCATGATGGAAATAGAGCACACTTTGCTCAAGTAGGCGATGGTTTGTTTTTAAATAGCCTTGCCTTGTAATGATTGTAGTATGTGGTATTTGCTCAGAACCTTTATTGAATCGGGAAGTACTGTAGAAATCAGGGAAGAATCAGGGAAATATCAGGTAAACCTTATTTAGGAAATATCACAACTTAGCGTTTTGTACGGACATTGTTTATTTCAGTAGGCACGCAACATGCTTAACATTGTAAGCTTAGTTAAACGCCTTGACTGTGGGAGAATGAATGTCATTAATTTTTTCAGATTATGTGGCTTGGCTACCCAGGCACTAGTGGTGCAACATACATGGACTATATTATCACAGATCAAGTGACGTCACCACTGCAGTACAGCGACCATTATGCTGAGAAACTTGCCTTAATGCCCCATTCATTTTTCGTTGGTGACCATAAACAGATGTTTCCTCATCTGATTAGAGATATTACAGGCGATAAGCGTAACGAATCCAAGCTGAAGAGGCACGCATTGGTTCAGGGAGTTGTCGAGGCGCCAATGGAGAATGTGTCCGTCACGTGCACGGCCGGCGTAGCGAAGTTTATTTCGATGAGTGTGGAGAAACGAAAAGAGGAAGTCGCCGATACTAAAGATAGTGGTGAAAGAGTTCCTGACGTGATTCCAAACATGACTCGTGAGACTTATGGACTTCCAAGTAATGCCTTCGTATTTTGCAATTTCAATCAACTGTATAAAATTGACCCAGACACCTTTGAATCCTGGTGTAGCATCCTGAAAAGAGTTCCCAACAGTGTTCTGTGGCTCCTGCGCTTTCCTGCAGCTGGTGAGGCCAATGTTAAAGCACAAGCAACTGCTCATGGTGTGGAGCAGGACAGGGTAGTTTTCTCGAATGTTGCACCTAAGGAGGAGCATGTAAGGCGTGGACAGTTAGCCGATGTATGCCTTGATACTCCTTTATGTAATGGTCACACCACTGGCATGGATGTGCTTTGGGCCGGTTGTCCAATGGTAACACTCCCCTTAGATACCTTTGCATCTAGAGTGGCTGCATCTTTGTTAACATCAATCGGAATACCAGAATTAATTGCTAGTTCAAGAAAGGACTATGAAGAAATAGCAGTCAGACTTGGTGTTGATGAGGAGTAGTAAGTGCTTCGTAAAGTTTCTCTTTACAGTTCATATCGCAAGATGTATATATAAATCTAT
>WIPJ01002082.1:337374-355850 GCA_018155075.1 Cassiopea andromeda
TATATATATAAACGGTTGCTTACCTGTAAAGAAGTTGTATGATTGAAAAACTCTACTTTATTCTTAAGACTTCCATTAAAAACCCAGATTACGCATCTGTGATGCAAGAAAAAGGATGTTCAATTTTTTGAGGCATGCAATGGGTGTTCGTTCTATTTTCTTTCTAGTTTGATCAAAAATTTCTTGTAAAAACAGTTTTTCCAAATTATTTTGTGAAATTCAGATAGCTCGTGTTTTTTGAATGTTTATTAATTTTTACCTAATTTCAGCCAAATTTTTCTTATAGACATGTATCTTATAAAAACACATGTAATCACATTGCAATGTTGCAAAAATGCTGCCTGTGTACATCCATATTTTTAGTTTCCTTTTTGAGAATTCCGGAGGTTTTATGCTTTTTTATTCAACGCTATGTTTGCTTTGGTTTGTTTGGTCATGATAGGATTTGGTTTCCATTTAACATAGCTTTAACCTCCTCCTCAGCTACAACTACATAAAGAAGAAAGTATGGGATGGTCGCCTTCTATCGCCACTCTTTGACACACAGAAGTACACTCGTGATTTGGAATCGCTGTTCTATAGAATATGGCGTAGATACGAGAAAGGTTTGCCTATAGATCATGCATCATTGGATTAAGATTGACACAGCTTGATGGGTTTCTATATTCTTCGAAGACCCAGCTATTGCAGCTCACTTCAACGCTATTATGAATTTGTAAATAACGAGCAAACGTAGTATAATTTAATGGACCTCGGTTTTATAGTTCTTAAGCTCGTGTAGTGTGTATAGTGTTATTATAAACATCTTCCCTCTTTCTTTTCTCCTTACATTGTCTATTATAGCTCACTGTGCTCTCATAGTTATAACTACAGGTAAAAATGATGCTTTGTGGATATTGTAGGGTAAAAATGCCTAGGATTTCACTCTCTGCATCGCCTCAATTATAAAATTTTAATAAATAGCCATCTATCCCATCCCATAGGCCAAAAACCTTTTTAAATTGTGGAGTAGATAGCAAAGACTAGATTGATCTTTTAGCCCTTAAATTATGAAACATTTTTATGGCTTAAAGTTGCTGACACCTTGTGAAAATTGGCAATAGATTATGTGTACTAAATTGTTCGTATTAGCCACTTAAGCAGAGGTTTCAATAATATTTTAGAGTAAGCTGCTGATCATAAGTAATAGGGGACTATGCCCCATGGAGGACATGTATTGTACTTTTTTGCGTCATTTTAAGTTAAAGTAGGCGGCAGTTTAGCCAGTAGCAACCGGTTATATATCGCCGGTAGCCTTATATTGAAGGCTCTGGTTAAGTGGTCTAAATTAGACTATTTCAAACATCCTGGATGCTTCTTCTCCATAAGGCATCCAGGAGACTAGGAACATAAAATGAATAGCCTTATATTTGCTAGGTAGGTGTTTTCTATTTCCTTAGTTGTCTTATTATCAAACTCTTGGTGTTTACTTCAAAAAAGTTAGCGTGTATTAGCAATTACATCATTACTGGAACAATAACTGCAGCCTGAACAATTTTGAAATTCAATGTTTTTCGTAATGAGATTTTTCGAATAGACGTAAATAATTTATGTTGTGATCTTAATAGCGACAGTTATTCAAAAATTCCTTAACAATGCTTGGTACATTCCGTGTTTTGGTCATTGTCTTTCTCATCTCAATACTGAGCAAAACGGTGTAGTTCTAGTTTACTTTCAATTTTCTTTCGCGTTGGAATCCAATAGCAACTAAATATTACGTATGAAATATGGTTTGCTACCATTGTCGATTTTCCTTTGCGTGCTTTAACATTTCGAAGTTAGACAGTTCAGAAAAAGATGGAAAAAGAAGAAATTTCAAAGGTCAGGGTTTAGAGGATAACGAAAACAATAACTGTTAGAACCAGCTGTTTCGTCAACTTTGAATAGGTCTAGCCTATCGATATACACATTGATCCCTTAGTGTAGTGCAGGGTTGTCCAACGTTTTTGCTGTAATGGGCAAATATGGGACAAAACGCAACGGGCCGGGCCAGACACTAGAAGCAGTACAGTGATACGTTAATACTGTGTGGGTTTCTAGCTTGCCTGCGCATGTGATGTCAGAAACATTGTCCTCAATAGTAGCAGTGATGCTGTGCTTTGTACTTTTTATTATCAGACATTTCTTCAGCGTTTGCAAAAAATGGCAATATATACAGACAAATGAAATACAACTACATTTTCAGAAATTTACGAGGGCCAATGCTAACTGGATGGTAGGCCGTAGTTTGGACAACCCTGGTGTAGTTGTCCCATAGAGTTTTCCTGCAAGCCTTGTTCCAAACAGGAACGGTTCTGGTTCGTTAAAACAGTGTGCACCAGGATGTTTGTAAAACAGTGTACACCCGGGCTTTTTTAGCAAAGAAACTCAGAGCGGCAAATGCCCCTTATTCTTTGACATTGTAGTACATGGATTTTTGCCCTCAGAAAATAACCCCGCTTTACCACAAGTTTTACATTAGAGATAAGAAAATCGCCTTTGATTCAATTATTCATCGTTCAAATTGTGATGGTAAGTTGTAAATTTGAACTACAGGGATGCCTTCCAGGCTAAATTGAACAACGTCTCTCGTATAGGCAGATGCAATAAAATGCTGAAGGTTCTTATCGTGAATGGAAAACACTATTGGGAGGTGTATTTTAAGCCAACACCAAAAATTTCCTTAGGGCAGCCCAATATCCCCCATTTCTTAGAGACACTACCTAAAGCTAAAATTGCCTTTGTTATAACTATGATTTCAAAGAATTTGCTGTTAGGCAAGTCTCAATTTCCAATTAGAAAGTAGATAAAATCCTTTCTAAAGGGTGCTTACTTACACCAGAAAATGCTCCACATCCTCTAATTTTTCTTGATCTTTGAGCTAGCATACCCCCTTTCCAGCGTTTGCCCGAAGTAAATATTTTAAAAGGCTATGGTGTATACTTTGCTTTTACCCTGCATAGACTGAGACGTAGGAACCATTCACGCAGTGGAGACAAGCGTCTTCACGGGGCACACTCTCAATAAAAGAGGGTAAGTTTTTCAGCTGAAAAGAGACACTATATAAATTTGTACATACAAATACACACATGCAGACATACAAACAAACACATTTGTAAATACAAACATACATGCACGCATGCATAATATATTTGATAACGCAGGTTAGCATACTATGTGTCAGCTGTAGCTGATGTGGACCTACTTCTACACCATAGTAATATAAACTTAATTTACAAGGTAAAAGGGTAGTTAAGAGGAGGGAGTGATGGGGGAATAGGGATATATAAGTGGGGCATACAAAATTTACTATATAGCACTTATTAATTCTGATAACTAAAGTACACTCTTTTTCTAAGAATAAGGTTTATAAGAATATTTAGGCTCAAAATCGCTGAAATTTAAGAATAATGCGAGGCTTAAGCTTCATTTAGACAAGAATTTTTTTATCACAGTTATAATGCTACTTTCAGATGTACTTTTCATTATCGATACAAAATATAAACTCTTGCTTAATTTTATGATGTAGTAAAAAATCAACAAAGATTGGAGTATATTCCATAACTTTTTAGGTAAAGTCACACCTTTAGAGTTTAAGAATAAATCTAGGCTCAAAATCAAAGAATTTAAGAATATTGAGGCTCGGAAAAAATTTAGGCATTCTTACAAAAAAAGAGTGTAACTTTAGACTGGTAGAATGGACTTTGGAAAGGTGCTAACTTTTTTCCAAAAATATTGCAACTCTTATGTGAGTTTCAATACTACAGAGTTCCAATTCTGTAAGAGTTCTACGCAGAGTTCCATTCCGGTAAGAGTTTCATTCCACTAAACAATCCAGTCACGATTCTCCATTTCAATCACAATGTTAATTCTTGATTTACTTCTTGATTTTAGATTTCACTTCTCGAATTACTTTTCAGTTCAGTTCTCAATTCTTTTCTCACGAATGTGTCCAATAATCCATGTATGCTTGATCCAAAAACGATCAATCAATGAAAATTCAATTCAATAAACAATAAAATTCAAAAGCGGATAAAGAAAACAGAGGTTGGGGGGCTAGCGGCCACTTTTCCTACAACGTCCGCTCAGGAGGAGAGGTACTTCGAAAACGTGCAAAAAGTTGCCCTAATTATCACAGATTGCGTCATTCTCTTTACGATGTCGAGGCTCTTCCTTGAGAATAATTGATAGTCCGCGAGGACCTGTGATGTTTTGAGAGAGCTTGTAAATTTTACATAAGACAGCTTTTCTGGTTACCCTTTCGTGTTTTTAAATGATGGAAGAGTATTCACTTAGCTTACTGACGAAGTATTTCACAGCTCCTCTTCAAGTAATATGTCTACTTGCATTGGTATATGTGGTAAAGAGATTTTTCTTCAGACAAGCAGTGGAGGAAACTGAAGAAGAACCAGTGGAACCATTGGAGCCAATGAAGAAAAGAGATTTTACACTAGAAGAATTAAAGGAATATGATGGTACAAATAACCAACGCATTCTCATAGCAGTTAATGGAAACATTTTTGATGTCAGCCGTGGAAGAAATTACTATGGTCCAGGTTTGTTAGCTCAAATCATAGTGTATAGCAGCTCAGTCAGTTTCCTTCGTTTAAGATTTAAGCAAACATACTAAGGCCACTTTTCTTGCGCCAGTGTAGATGATATTCACAGGCTTTATATGATGAGAATGGTTGTTGCTTTCTCTTTGCATGTCTTTACCTTTTATGTATTTGCACAGGGTAGACTTAATCAATAATTTATATGACCCATCCACATTACTGGAATTGTCAATAGTGGGTATGGTCAGCCATTCAGCCTTTTTGACTTGCAACTTCGCTTCTAGGTTATTGCACACTAAAAAGAAGCATAAGTACAATTAAAAGTGAAACTAGGAAATTTTAATTGTATTGCCATGTTAATATGCATGGTCCGTTTCAATTTTAATAGCATCAGTAGAGGTAGTTTCTTGCTCCATTGCAAATAGCAGACTCTCATTTGTGAAACAAAATGTAGAAAAGCATACTAGTATTAAAGCTGTTCAAAATGCCCACCAATCACGGACATAGTCTGCAAATTAACCTTGGAAAAACAAGAAGTGCCCCCACTTGCCTGCATGGATTGATGACATTGCATATTGCTGCAAAGGACCACATGACCCCCTGTGGAGTGTGGCTGGATTGCAAAGTAAAATTGGTAGCAAAATTTGTGAGAAATGATTGTGACAAAATGATCGCAAACCTACACTAGGCTACATGGTGCAATAAAGGAAGGAAGGAAATGTGGAACCATTTGATGTTATCAGGGGGTCACATGGTCCTTTGCAGCAAGATGTGATGTTATCAAGTCATTCAGGGAAGTGGGGCACTTCTTGTTTTCCAAGGCTAAATTGCAGATAATGTCCCCATGTATCAGGCATTTTGAATAGCTAGTCTTTCATGTCTTCTATGTCTTCTTTCTCAGGGGGGGGGCATTCCCTACTTTTCTTGAAATGATTAGAATTAGTTAAATTCTGTAATTCTTGATAATTTAAGTTTTGATTGCAAAGTATTGTATCTGTATATCCAAGATATTTACTGCAGGTTTTACATGATCATCTTAAAAATGGGTATAGTTGAGACAGCACTGGGTGATGCAAGATATATATGTAGTTTGGAATTCATATATTTTATTCCTAGCACAGGAATTGGAACAGGCAAGAATGAGTTGAACTTATCTACCTACTGTAAATTACCGACTAAGTGCCAATAGCTCAAATAAGTGCCTAGGGCTCAAATAAGCGTCCAGTGTTGGAAAAATACATCTCACAAGCACCCAGGTTTGAATAAGCACCCAGTCCAAAAAAAGACACAGGTCTGAATAAGCTCTTAGTATATGTTGGATGACTGAAAAAGAAACAACGCCTTTTCAATTTTCTTTGACTTTCAAATTCATGTACATTTACACTCTTACAATTCAATAAGTATTACTGTTGACTTCATTGACTATTCTTAAGATTCTGCAATTTCAATTTTGCACTTTGATGAAGATGGTGAAGATCTACTGATCCATTGATTGGAACATTGTATTTCAATCTATTCCATAGAAAGATGATGCATCTTTAGGTATCTGTTCTTCCTTTTCTTAGTAAGTGCCCAGCCTGAATAAGCACTACCCAAATATTTTTGTTTTTACGTAAGTACCCAGGGCACTAGATCATTAATTTACAGTAACTCAAAGCTCATGTAGCTCAATGCTCAGATAGAAATTTAGGTAAAGTGTAAAATTCAACTAAATATTTGTTAGGGTGCATAATTTGTAAGTGCACACTTGCACACCTCATACCTTCCACTGTACACAGTGGAGATCTTGGTGAACTGTGCCTCTGCAGTCCAGCTTGAGGCAGATCAACAGGTAGTTCATCAGCAGGCAAAAATTTCCCTCATTGTTTGCTGTGTATAAATCACAACCATATGTCTTCTTCTCAGTTATTACATAACTGACAGGTTTAATCTTCTTGATAAAGGTTTGCAGATACTATAACTTGGCTACTGCTGATTGGACATCCTATAGTATGTATTGTTTAGGCCATAATTTTCAGATTAAAATGATTTTATTGAAAGGCAATAGAGTTGGAAAATAATTCATCTCTAACTTTGGTGTCATTAACTTTGCTTATTGTTCACAGATGGGCCTTATGGTGTGTTTGCGGGAAAAGATGCAAGCCGTGGCCTTGCAACATTTTCTGTTGATAAATCGGTCATAAAAGATGAGTTTGATGATTTGAGTGATCTCAATTCAATGCAGGTATAGTTGTTGAATACGTGTTGATTTTTTTGTTTGAGCAATATACAAGAGTTCTATGCTGCATGTGTGAGATACCAGAATGCTAGTAAGGAAAGATAGACCAGCTGTAAGATAAGGGCACCAACAATAGCTTAATGCCTGGATGGCAGTTGGGTGCAAAGAGGCAAGTGGAACAAAATGTCACCAATAGTGCATTGATGCCAGAATGATTGTAAGTCAAGAGAGGGCAATGGGAACAAAAGGGCACCAATAATGCCAGAATGATAGTAGGGCACCTTAGGTAAGCAAAGCAAACTGAGAAACTGAGGACTCACAAAGCACCTTATTGGTAAATTTTCATAACTACCCTTTTGTATGAGCATTTTCTCATAATTATATTATTAGTTCACTTTTCTAATCAAATTTTGATTGTGTAGTTCACTTGTTTGATCTCCCTTATGTAAATTTATGTTCAAAAGCAAACTATTATAGAGGGCATGCATAGAGGATTTCCACACCTTGGGGAAGGGAGGGTGTCAGCAGCAATGCAGACAAAAGTGGACCAGGGGAGGGAGGGGGTTTAGCTGTAAGTGGACATCCTTTTTAGTGTGGTCTCTGTAGGAGAGAAGAGGGCATTTAAAGGTCATTTGATCATCATCTTCCTTTCTTAAAGATTGAAAAATGAAGGGGTAAACAAGAAATATGTACAGTATGCATGTCTTGTTTAAAGAGTTTCTATTTTTTCATAGTTTTTGCAGCTCTTTATTTGTCTTCCAACTTAGTGTCCATACAGACAGTGGGTGTGGGGATTGTCAAGTAGAAGGCAGACAGGGGTGGACAGGGGAGGGTGGCTGAAAACTGACAAAAATGTGTGGATATCTTTATGGATGACCCCATATTTCAAAATGGGTGCTTCTGCCTCCTTTGTCTTCTGCAGCGTTGAACACCACAAAACCACAAAAACTGCACACAAACTGTACACAAAAACCGCAAAAACTGACTTCTGGCAAAATCACTAAAATTAGCCAGAATTTCTACAAATTTTGATGTGTATGCAGGCCTGCCAGACTACATCCAAGAAAAGCAGGAAGAAATGGCAAGCTGCATTCTCATTGCACCAAGTACAAGCTGTGATTTATGCTTTAATTCCTGCCTATTGAACTCTTTGTTGTTCAATGCTCGTATCAAATAGGTGAACTCAGTGAATTAGCAGCTTATTTGTTTGATAGCATGAAACCTGCCAAAAGTGTCCAATATGAAGTTATGATACAAGAATGACTTTGGTAACTTATGAATGCAAGAATTTTTCGTCTGAAGATAATAATGCATAGGGGTTTCAGGGCAAGGGTAAAATACGGCAAATTTGGTAGGCTTTCTTTTGTTAGAATACTCTCTACATACATGAGTAAAACAATGAGCAAGTCAATAAATAGGGTACACGTTAGTGCAGAACATTATCTATCCAAGCGATATCGAGGTTGGAATTTACTCTTCCCTTATACTTAAACCTGGCAATGAGATACTGGTCAAGGCATCTTGTAAGGTGCTCATTGATAGGGTATTTAAACGTCTCTTGGTTATTGTAAAAGCTACAGTATTACTACAGTAGTTTGTTCTTTTGTCCATAAATTGATTTCATGCCATAAATCCCCCCAGACTTTCTAATCTCGCTTCCTTGAATATGTTGGTGTAATCTGAACTTGATCAAGAGCTTGATGAATCAAGTACCCAGCCTTTGCTAGTTTTAGGGCTTAATTAAGCTGTAAAGTAAAATGACAATTTATCACATATTCTATGATCAAGGTTTTGTTTGCGTTTTTGTGATTCACAATTTTTCTTTAACTCCACCGATTTTATTACATCTAGGTTACCCTCAAGAGTGCCTTGACCCACAACAGGGCCAGTTAGCTTAAATATACATATATAGATTTCTAGGCAATCCAAATACTCCAAATGAACGACTGCAGGCCTTCTTGTGATTACCAATCATTTCTATGCGTTAAAGTTTGTTTCATTAAGAGACTTTTGCTGCTAGTATACACGTAGAAAGCTAGCAACTTCTCACACAGCTACAGCACGTGCCATATATAGCATTTCATGAAACCCACAAAAACTGCAACACAAAACCACAAAAACCAAAATTTTGAAAACCACAGTTGGTGTTCAACCCTGGTCTTCTGTATCTTGCTCTCAGATGTGCCTGCTTGAAGTTTTTTCTTGTGTTTTAATGTAGGCTTCATTAATATAAGCTTCACACCTATTTAGTGTATGTCCACTTTCTTGATTTGTTTGTACCTTGTATAATTAGCATAATTTTGGTTGTTGCATTCCAAAGCTTGATAGGATTTGGAGCCTACCCAGTCTATAAGCTTGGTAGAACACAATGCTTGTCAGTTTGGCTTATTTTTCCTATTTTTGATATTTAGTTGTTACTCACTCTATTGTTTCTTATTATTCCTCATTTTTGTCTTTTGTATCTTTTCATTAAAGCCTGATGTATAGTTTTGTACATTAGTTGGCTTTTACTTTTAAGTTAAGCTAAGAGCTCAGATTTCAAATTGTTATATGCAGAGAAAACCACTGCAATTTCATACAGTAAGCTTCAAAAGTTGTTTCCCATCTACAGAAGTACTATTTTCTGTTAAGATTTTTGTTAGACTCAAAAAGTCATTGTCCCTTTATCACAATGAGGAACAGCTTCTACTATTTGTTATGGTTAGAGTCTACTTCAGTCCATGCCCAGACACACGTGCCATCATACATGTGCCTGTCTACACATATGCAAAATCCCCAGCACAAGTGAAAAGTTTCCCATGCAAAATCACTATGTAATCGCACATTCCAATTTGGAACTTTGTTGTCACAACTGGAATGCCAGTGACTGTCACATTTTCCTTTCATAGCTCTGTTTTATCCTGTTCCATACTAAATGAGACACTTAAACTCTATATTTCGGATACGAAGGTCTTGGATTGCGCATGCAATTCCAAGTAATTAAGAGGAATTGCTTGTGCAGACAAGTGTGTACTTGTAAATTGATATTCTTGCACCAATGTCTTCTGGGCATGGACTACTACTTTACATATTTTACTACACAGACTTGGGATTTGACAAGTAACTGGAGCTTAGTTTTGAAGTGAATGCTTTTTCATGTTTTCCTTGTTTGATCTTATTGATTTGTCATTAATGTTTAGTCATTGTGGTATTACTGTTTTTAGATGGACTCTCTTCGAGAATGGGAAATGCAGTTTACTGAGAAATATGTGCTTGTGGGAAAGTTGTTGAAGCCTGGTGAAATGGCAAGAAATTATGATCAAGAGTCAGAAACAGAAGATGATGAAAGCAAAACTACCAATAAAAAGAATGATTGACATCCCAATTTTGGGACTTCAAAGTATCAAACTTAAGTGAGGAACTATTTTATGGATATGTTACACATGGGTGACTATAGATGCATTGAAAACCTTAATGGCACCCAAAATTCCATACAATTTTCTCATTTTGTAGGTATTTGCTTTAGACCTAGGTCTTCAATTGCCGGGTGTATTCAAAAAATTTCTGCTTCATGAATTGGAAGCTATTAGATAGGGTGATTGCAGTGATGCACTCATAGCTATTATTGATTTAGTGTGATCCAACACCTAGTAACAGCTCAAAGTTTAGTATATGATTCAAAATTATCTTCAGGGAATCTTTGATTTTTAAATCTGAAACCCCTCTCCAATAACTGATCTTCTGCATTTGCTTGACTCATATTACAGATTACATATGTACATTACATATATACTCTCTGGTGCCAAATAAGTGCCTCCCCTGCTTACTAATTTTTTGATGTTTTTCCAACCCCCAGACCTTGTTAAGAACCCCATTTATTACTTTCAAGGAAATTGATTTCCTTTACAAACCCCTCATTTCATTTCCTTTCTTTGTTAGTACTATTTACGCCCAATTTTCATGATAAAATAGCGTACTGCTGTTTATATATTTTAGTTTTATGCTTTATGGCCACCTGTTTTTGTTCTTTTGGTCCTTGTATAATCATGTAAAGCCTTTTCTCAAATTGTATCCCCCCTGTTTAATAAATTTTGGAATTTTTTCCAACCCCCCCATCTATTAGGACCTCCCCATTTACTTGGCATTTGAGAGTACATTATTTTTTTCATGCAGCAGGTCAGGGTAGCAGAGCACAATGCTAATGTGGTCCTGCTATTTAAATTCTGATAGTGTATCTAAATGCTCTCTTCATTCACTGTTTAGAATGCCAGAAATTTGGTCAAGTTATTGCACACCCATCAGTACACACAGTATCATAGAAGCACACTTGCCATTTGTCACCATTCTTTATTAGAGATTGTTTCAGATAGATAAGACATATTTTCAAATCTTCTAAATTACACCACCAATAGCTTCCTATGAAGACTTTAAATTAGGCTATATTGGTAAATGTCTTACTTTTCTATACTTTCATTTCCTTTGCATGTCATACAACTTGCAAGAATTAGATTAGTATTTGATAGCTTTGAGCTTGTGCTACTGATATGCATATTGGTAGCAAAACAAGATTGAGAACTCATTTTATGCAATTTTTCTGGATGCATTATGTTCTTGGTACAGAGTTTCTTGTTTGTAATCTGCATAAATATGGTTCTTTTTAAGAATGGGATATTTCAATAAGTGTATTGTTTGCATTAATGGAAGGAAAACATTTTAAAGTATCTGTAATGTGGTAGTTCCAATTTTGTCATTCTCTCTATAGTTCATTGTACTTTCAGGATTGTTTGGAGGCTGTCTCTATAAATAAGCACTAAATCTATTGAGGTTGAGTACATTGTAGGACATCATTTAGTGGATACAAAAAAACTAAAGGCGGGCACTTGTAAACTTTTTATTTTTGTGCAACATTTTAGTGTTTGAAAATAGAGAAAAATACTAGCACTGCCAACACAACAAAGCTCTAATACTATATATTATACCAAATAATCAAAGTTATTTCAAACCATAATTTCAATACCACAGCTATTAATTTTCACCATTATTTCATATCAGAATGTAACATGAGCTGTTTCTTGATCTTCACCTATGATAGATGTGGCAAGGGATCCTATCAGTAGTAAACTTTGATTGTTACAATGTGTCATTGAGAGCATTGATTTATCTACAGTAGCTGATTTGTTTTGACAATTCATTTTGATGTAATTTCTTATGCTTGATCAGTTTTCATTTGAAGGGTTGGTTTAACTATTGTAAGAAAGCATTACTTTGATTAATTTAGTGACATGCTACTGCCTGTCCAATTTTAGAAACATGCTTATTATGGTGTTGTGAATGTTTAAAGCTGTGCTACACTTAGTTTTATGTAGTTTTTCTTTTACATTTCCTTCATGTACATTTATGATTTTGAATGGACACAGTTTTTGTTCTTTTCTCCTCTTGTTCTATGGCTGCCATACAAAACTTGTCTTGTCCTTGTACAAACTGATTCATTTGCTCTTTGCTATAAGTCCTCTTGAGAACTGAATGATCATCCCCTGAAAATTAGCTTTTGAAAATTTCCTAAGCCCTTTGAGCTATTCTTGACTTCCCATGTTTACATTTTGAGATTTTCATGAGTAAAAATTACTTTTTTCTTAGAGTTTTAATTGACTGACTAAACATATAGCATGTGCTAAATTTCCCAATCTCTCCATTTATTCCAACCCTATAATCATTTGACACTTCAGATTAGTCAGACTTGAAACTATGATTGAGTTAAAGCTTATCACATAGCAAGCTGAGACAGAAAAATGTAGAGAAAGTATTCTCTAGAAATTGTTGTGGAAAACACACAACTGATAAAATATGTATCTTACTCATCATTGGAAGATACAGATACAACAGATCCAAGGCACTCTTTGGAACTTCCTAGTTTCCTTCTCAGAAGTTCTCTTTGCATTTCCTTCTTAGCTTCCTCCATTTCTTTGACATTCTGTAGTATTTTCAATCTAAGAGTTTTCTCTCTACTTTCAAGTTCAGATCTCTGCCTATCCTCTAATTCTTTTCTCTTCCGGTCATCTTCCTCTCGCTGCAACCTTTTCTTTTCAAGCTCTTGCAACAGCTTTAGCTCTTCTCTCCTCTTTTTCTTTTCCAGTTCTTCCTGTTTTTTCTTCTTGGATACAATTTGCAGTATACTGATAATAAGCTTTCTTGCATCTTTCCTCCTTTCAACTTCTCTTTTCCTTCTGATCTTACTCAATACTTTTAACTGTTTACATTTCTCCTGTTTCAAGACCTTGTCCCTAACCCTGCTAACCTTCTTTTTTTCGATTTTCCTAATTTTCTTCTGTTTCTTTTGTCTTTCTTTCTCTTCTAAAATTCTCCTTTCTTCTTCTGCTTGTCTAATGATTTCAAGTCTCTCCATCTCTTTTCTTTTTTGCTCTTCTAGTCTTTTTCTTTCAGCCAACTCTGCTTGCTGTAAATCAAAATTAATCAGTTTTTTCCTTATCTTATCTCTCCTTGTAATGCTTCTTTCACTTAGATGAAATGTCCGATCAAAATCTACATCTAGATTTGCTGATGCAAGTTTCCCATCTTCTAAGACATGAACTAGCTTTCTCCCTTTGAAACCCTGCATTGCCTTTTCAAATCCAGTGTAATGTTTATACTGCACAAATACTTCAAAATATAGCTTTGAATCAAAAGAAAATGTCCTAAATCCTTCATTCTCTTCTAAATTCTGCAATTCCATTCTTGGTCGATACTTGTCTAGAATTGGGATATCCAAATTCCTCAAATTCCCAAAAGTTTCAAAAAAATCTTTTACTACAGTCTCTGATGGATTGTCTTGTATCTTATCATTTTCATTTGTAAACCACTTTAAAGGTAGGCCTTTAACATGAAGTGTATCTGGCCTTTCTCCATATTTTGATTCATCTAGAAAGTTTGACGAGTCCCTAAAGAAAGCTATCCAGTCGTGCTTCTTGGGGAAATTCGCCTTTGCTTTCCCTGCTTTTATCTTCAATAACTCTGATATTCCACCTATTTTGATACATTTACCATCTAGAGCAGCTATAAACTTTTGGAGCAATTCCTTTGATCCAGCTTCCGCTTCGAAATGTAAAAAATCTAATGAACTCTTTGTGACCTTTATGGACGAAAACAAATTAGGACATATAAATGTCTTAAGTTTCTCCATGACTTCCCAGTTTGATACAGAATAACCAGGTACTTTAAGCTCCGGAAGCTGAACTATTATGACCATTTTTGAAATATGTTTCAAATAGAGTCTTTTTGCATTATGGATAAGAGCCGCATCAGAAATATCGTCAGACGCCATCTTTGATTCGTTTACGTTGATCACTGTCTGGTTGAATTGGATTGATCTGAGATTTTGCTCGATCTGACTTGAGATTTGAGATTTGCAAAAGCATAGTACTTAGGATCTATGGCAAAAGCATAGTACTTAGGATCTATGGCAAAAGCATAGTACTTAGGATCTTTGAAGACCAGCTAAGAAATTCAACATTGCTGTGAATTAAAAAACGAACTTATAAAAGAAAACCAAATTCTAAAGCTTTACTACAATAAATATATACACGTTTTTTATTTTATATAAAACACTTTCATAAGGAACCTACATGTAGACGGCTAAAATATTTAAGGAACTTATAGGGGAAAGTGGGGCATGTTGTCGCAAAATTTATTCAATTGGTCACAGGTTTTGATTGGCATAAGTAAAATCTGAGATTTGAAGTTCTATGCATAGCTTATTCATCCCTCTACCTAAAATGATTAGCACTCTTCACTTAATGATGTGTGTCAAAAAGTTTTTCAAACTTTTGTAGAATCTTTCCACTATGACAACATGTCCCAGTGATGGGGCATGTTGTCTCAACTGGAGGGGTAAGTTGTCACACATAAAAATTGCAGAAAATAACACAACAAAAACAAATTGGAATGGTTATATAATGCAAACTAGGCAGTATAGTTCTAATTGTTCATTCTATGCTGTATGCATCCAAAGCAGGACAGTGAAAGTCAAAAGATTTTGCCACTCTACTTGTCGTACCAGTGGTTGGCCATGGAAGTTTCGTCACAATATCTTTAACCAAATGTGAGCAGCTATCTTCATGGTCTGGGAAAGCAAATACTTTTCTTCCATCAGCAAATAGTTTGCTTCGCATAAATGATGTTTCCACTTCATCATCATCAAGATCATTTTCAATGTCTTCATTTAACCCTTTCGATACCGACGGGACCTCAATGTCCCAGTACATTCATAGCCCTAAAAAGCATAAGTTTTGAAAAAATGCAATCCGAAACCTGTTGGGACATCTGCGTCCCTTCTCACTGGTATGGAAAATTGGCAGCCATTTTGAATTATGTGGAATGGAACCTTGCTCTGGATTCAGTTGTCAGCTGTAGAGCGTGATGACAGCACAGAGTCAAAGGTATGACCTGTTAACGTCAATATTTTACTTTTTGTTATAAACATGAGCTTCTTAAATTTTCGGCTGTTTCATGGACATATTACAAGCCTTCTCAGACGTTTTTGCAGAAATATTTTTCAACATGTCTAATGTTATAGTGCTTAATGTACCTGGGACTGTGAGGTCCCGTCAGTGTTTGTGAGGTGCAAATTCTTTTTAGGCCAGTATGATTCATGTCAACAAATATGAAACCATATTGGTCTGAATCGTTGATTAACTGTTTATTTCTGTTCATAGACAATAATTTACGAAACTAATGGAGAGGAAGAAGAAGTATACTGTCGAAGAGGCAACTGCAATCATCCTGATGGATGTGCCTCTAGGCAAGATGAATCAGATGATTTAGATATATCAAATATAGAACTGCTTTTCAATCTTTCACAATGTACTTTAACTGACCATTTACATAATAATGGACAAGCTGTAATAGAAAATTAAAAGAAAGTAATTTATTGTTTACTTTTGCTAGTGTTTTCATAGATTTACATATATTTCATATTTACAACATACAATGTTATATATAATTTTGAATGTGTGAAGTCTGAGCATTCTTGTCAGATGTTATGTTGCACAGTATTCCATTTATAGCACTAATCTTTCCTTTCAAGTAACAATTTTGATGAATGGACCTAATTATGTTTCAAAAAAATGTTACTGGAAAATGCTGTCGGGACCTGTATGTCCCACTTTCATTTCCATGGCAACAAAGACAATAACCAAAATTTTTTAAGTCAGTTTTGGATACCCATTCCCTAGCAAGTAAAACCAGTGAAAACCTTTGTAATAACTATGCTTTATCAATGCTTGGTATCGAAAGGGTTAAACATAACCTGGCTTTTTATGGCCAAGGTGTACTCTTTCCAATGTTCCACCATTTTCTTCCCACTCTCGTAAATAACGTGCCAAAGTCCGGTAATTGATGCCATGAAGATTTGCCGCTTTCCGTATACTTAGTCCTTCCTTTACTGAAGAAATACCAGAATTAAAACTTTCTTTTGGTAGCTCCCTTCTATTTGTTTTTCGTTTGTAATTTCGAACCATGCTGAAAAAATATATAAATTACTATTGATTTTTAACTAAAATTCATATATATATTATTTAATCATTAATAGATGATTTAGTCATAATATTATTCTCAGCAGTTGTTTTGAAAAACTACATAACAAAAGTAAGTTTCAAGTTTGGGACAGCTTGCCCCACTGGAGTGGAGTCCATGTTAGGCCAATTTTTATTGTTATTGAAGTTAGCTTTCTCATTGAACATAGCTGTGCATACAATAAACTAATATGTCCACAAGTTGAAACTAAAATGTTACTCAAATACATGACACAACAATAGGCATACCTTTTTTCTTCAATCTTAAAATCGTCTTCGAAGTTACGAATTCAAGAGCGTTCAGTATCTTGACGTGGGAAAGCAGTATAAGGTCGCACATGGTATCAAACGAAAGCTTACATGAACTACTTTCAGAAAAATTAATTTTCAACTTGATTAGTAAGGGTTTTGTGGTCAAAAAGAGGCTGTGACAACATACCCCTGTGACAACTTGCCCCACCTTCCCCTACTACTAATGGAGAAGAACCCAAGGTACTCTTCAATTTCAAATTTTTAATGGATACATTTATGAAACTTCTTTCCTACCCTATTAGTAAAATTCAGAATATTTATTTTTTTCTTCTTATGTCCCAATTTTATGACTATATGTGCAGTGAAAATTAAGGAACTATTAAGGAACTTTTAGTACTAGAAATTGATAAAAAGAGGTCCAAAAATAAGGAGCTTTTAGAACTACTCCTTGAGCTAGGTTCCTTATAAACTAAAAAGTGTGTAGTTGTGATAGTCTTCTGTATTCAATGGAATATTGTGAAAGTCAAAAATAGCTATATAATAATATGTAAGGCCTCGAAACGTTGAGACTCAATAGTTACGGTTTCTCAAAGTTGTGACAATATTTGGGATTCAACAACAAATTGCTGACATTGTCCCCTTATAGAATAGTAGGGAGTGCCCCCCCTGGGGAGAGTGAGAACCAGTAAGAGCCCCTTATTTTTTCCAAATTTATTTGCTCTCTTACTTTAATGGATTTGTGGCGGTAGCAGGTGACGCGTCCGTAGGTGTGATGTTGTCACAGGAAATCAAATCCTCTTTGACTCAAACAAAGCTTTTGTGGGATTTTGGGTTTAAATTCTAATACCAGTACATTATAGTATACAAAGGGGCTGCCAATCCAGGGGCTTAAATGACTTCGGATCAGGTAATTTTGGGAGATAAAATGTGGACCATGTTTCCCATCTAGATCTGATCGTATTATTATTTCTCTGCGCTTTGATGTTCAACCCTCACAAGCATAAAGCTTTTTAAGATATCCTGTAGTTGCGCATTTGATTGCGATGAGTTTGGTAGATAAAATAATGCATTTTGGTATGTTCATTTCGAGTGAGGAGTTTCCTTGAAAATAGATAGAAGAAGCAAGCTGACCGTCGTAGTAGGTTTCAACTTGCAGCTTTGATGCTAGATAAAGAATCCTATGAGATCAAAGGCAGACATTTTCTCAAGCTCCAGGAGTTTCCTTTTTGAAGGATTGACTAGGTGACCGAACCTTGAACTATTTATGATAAAAGCTGAACAAATTACTACATTTTCTTGTTTTTATTCAACCAAAGTCATCCGTAAAATCTCACCGTAAAAACTGCTTAATAAATTATTTGCATAATATCTCTTTCATGTCCAATCTCTAGTTGAACCAGAAAGTTGAACCATTTCTGACACTCTGTTATTGTCCATTGAACGACTGAAGATTGGTCCGTATAATACACCTATACCTAAATGACGGATAAGATTTCTTTCTCCCGCGGAACAGTCACATCTGGATTGTAAAATGTTACAGCTCGATTGTGTCAGCTTCCTCAACCCGCGTTTTTGAATGCAAAGTACTAGCAATATCCCGCAGACTGAAATTTGTTGAATTCAGTTAAAGGGTAAGGGAGTCAAAGAGCGATGGGAAAAGAGTAGTTCTTTGGGATTGATTATAGAACGAAGGAATCGTTTTTACGATTCAATACCGGCCCTTTTCTGGTATGTCGATAACTTTGATTTAATTACTGTTACTGCTGTTTACGAGAAGTTATTTGTAGGTGTGCTCCTTAATTTGTTTTGAAGTCACACTGCAGTTTTTATTTCGCAACGATGCCTGCTGCTGACAGATCAATTTCACATGGACTGATTCAGAAGGAG
>WIPJ01002082.1:408942-424167 GCA_018155075.1 Cassiopea andromeda
GGGGGGGGGGCATCATGCTTGTTTGAAATTGCCAGAAAGTTAGTCAATAGACCATGCTGCAGGTGATTTACCATCCCATTGGTCATACTGCACGACCTTTTCTTCTTTTTGGTGAAAGTGGTTGATCAAATTGTCAAAATGCCCCCCCCCGCAATGGAAAATACTTCGGTACACCCCTGGTCTAAATGTTGTTATACCACACTGATAGCATGTTCTTTTGCGTGTTTATGATTGCTGGTGACCTACATCTACTAAACCTTGGAAGCATTTTCGATCAGAATTGATATAAATCTGAATTGATTTATTGCAGTAAATAAGCCGTGCTCACATTACGTGCAACAAAATAGCATTATTCTTCTTTTCTTTTTCTTCCTCTTCTTCACCATCTTCTTCCACTTCTTCTTCCTCTTCCTCCTCCTCATCTTCTACTTCCTTGCCACCTTCCTCTTCTTATCCTCTTCTCCTTCCTCTTCTTCATCTTCTATTTCTTCGTCTTCCTTTTCTTCTTTAGTATCTTGGCATCTGATGCTGTAGACGAGTCATAATTGTACACTCACTCTCCACTTCTAGCAATTTTGCTTAGTTATATTCTCTCTGTAACCACCAATCATTAAAGTAGAACTAAAGATTTTTAAATAGTCAAATTCTGTGAACTTCTTTTTGCCGTGTAGATTTAAACACTTTCAGCCAGAAGCAACACTTTTTAAAGCAGATGAAAAGTTGTTTGCTGTTTAAGTCAATAGTAAGAAAGCAGCAAATCAAAGCAAACATTTCACAGTTTTCTTCCCAATACTAGATAAGGCTTCTTTGGTTCGCTCTGGATTCAAGGAAAGTAAAATAGCCTGCAATAGTGATTGAAATTGAAGTCCTTCAGAATGGAGTTTGGGAACTAGAGAATTTGAGCGATTAAAGTGTAAAAATCTCACATGTAGCACCAGCGGTAGACCCTTCAACTATTAATAGAAGAAAAACAATGAAAACTAATTGCATTTGCTTTAGGCGCCATTAGGAAAGGTTTGTCTTTGCATCTTAAACTAAGAAAGAACATGATTAGAGACCCATGAAAGCATTCCCACATAGCGACCTCATTTTTTTGCACTTTAATCACGAATTAAATCCACACCGTGTGGTTTTAAAAAGCTTGATTAGACTTCAGCAAAAGCGGTCTGTTCCCACCTCCTTGTTGTGAGATGGGAATGGACAATGCACTTGGTGTTGATCCTCTTTAAGTCGGGTTTCAGCTCAAAAGCAGCTGCACCATCTTTCCATGTTTATCAAAAAAACTCTTGCTAGCTTAGGAGAAAAAGTACTCTCGTGTTTGTTATCCGATTCTAGCAGCGCTGTACTACAATTAGCATATAGCTCCTTTTAAAGCGTCCGACATGACAAACACATCTTACGTATCTCTACGTTAAAAAATTTTTCATGCAAGAAACGCATCCAAAAAATCATGAGGATGAAATTAGTCGAATTTTAGGAAACAGTAAAGAAACACAAGCAGGCTGACCTTCAAATGGTAACCGGCAAATGCCATTTTTATAAAGAAATTTCTGATCAAATTATAAGGAACATGGAAAACAACATTCACTATCTGCTTAACTAAACATGAACAATCTACTTCTTGTATCCAAGTAGCTTAATACGGTTCGTTATTGCTATTGGGCGTTTCAAGTATTTAAGAAACAGCTAAGAAACATTAGAGGTTAGGTTTAATAAGGTATTGAGAAACATCTTAGTAGAAGGCAAATAGTTTACTTCTGATATAGAAAACGTGTATCCGCTCCTAACTGGTGAGTCTTCACTAGGGCAAAGTTTACACCTCCACTTCTTTACAAAAACCGCGTTCTAAAAGCTTCGACTTTGTCAAATCTTGTCTGATTCCGTCCAGTAGTCCCGAATTTGACCAATTTCATGCTCTTTTTTGACAAGTGCATCTTCCGCTTGATTGTGGAATATAGGCCCTTATTCTTGGACCTCTGATGATCAAATTGCAGTACTGAAAGTTTCTTGATTGTCACTTAATTTTCATTGCAAATATAGTGCCATGAAACTATAGACTATACAATAAAATTATAGAAAGAGACAGTATAGCCGAAAACTGTTCAATGAAACACAAGCATAGCATGCAGTCTATGTTATAAAGTTTTAGCTGCAAACCGGCTTCCATACGATTGATTCTTTGCAGGCACACAAATGTTTCAAATTGAAAGGTCCTTGCAGATTTTTCCTCAGCAATATAAGTTCCCTTATATAGTGGTCCCATACTTAAATCTTACATAAAAAGCGTGTAGTGTAGAGCTCTGAATAAAGTTTTATGCCAATTACTGCACTGTACTGTTGGAATCATTTGCATTCCTGAATTTACTAGGTGCACTTCAATATTATAGAACGGCGAAAAGCGCTTCGGTGCACTAATTTCTTCCTTTGTGCTGCAGTGACTATTAAAATGGCGATCCTTTAAAAGAAAGTCTAAAATTTTGATTAGAGTATATGAATATACGTCGTCTGCAATTGTTCTCAATCAACTAGATTCCCCGACAGCATACCATTGCTGGTTTAATTTGCTCCACACAGTTGGTTGATGTGCTATTTTGGTGAAGAAATCTGTTGAAGAGAGAACAAAAAAGGTTGATTGCTGAGCTAAATAAGCAGATGCTCCTCTAAGTTAATGTCAAATCTACAACAGTCTGGTTACACATTCACCAATTAATAATATTATCCACTATAAAAATACGCTACATCATTTAGTCTTAAAGCAACAGAATCACTCAGTAGTTATGTCTCAACAATATTTCAATCCAGAAATTTGCGTTGTTACGCAAGGGGTGATGCTCTTTATTTTCAGGGCAGCAAGGATTTGATTACATTGGCGTATCACGTATTAATTTTTAAGTAGCTCCCCGAAGATTTGCAATGATAATGAATGGCTTTACTCGAAATGGGAACAGCCCGTCCCGATCCCTCCGTTGTAACAGGCGTCATTGCTGCCACGTTTATCAAGGAAGTTTTGCTTCACAATGCTGTAACTTGTAACTTGAATAGCTGTTTTTCCTATGCATTCTATGGATGAAAACAGGTTATAGTTAATGTTTTCTAACCAAGGTTTGTCTTTCTCAATAGGACAATAACCTTGACAAAGGAGCACGCATAAAACTCGTCAAGACATAATGGAACCGACGAGCTAGACAAGCAAACAGATAGATCCTCACAAAGAGAGGCGAAGCGTACAAGTACGTAGTTCTAGCACTATTAAGCTCAAATTTTGATTGCAAATGAGTTGACGCTGCCACATTTGCTAACAGAAAATATCAAATCGTGTGGTTCAGGTTGGATGAAACTGTAATTTTCAACAGTTGTCGGTAATTTGTAAAGAAACTGGATGCAAAAACGATCAAGTATTACATTATTTATGTGCTTAATCAACGATCTGTTATAGTTGGCCTAACTTTGCTAGGAACCTTGCTGAAGTACAAGTTTAATGGTTTTGCGCAGTGCAATACATCGTCTCAGAAATTTTCAGCTTGCTACACAATTGGAGGAACACCATTATAATAGTTTAGAGAACGGCTACGATGTGACATTTTGCAATTGAAAGTGAAAATAAAGCATCTCAATGGGAATTTTTGAGTCAAAATGTTCGGGAAACAACGATGAGCTAGACATTGTTTGCTAATGCAGTGTGCTTAACATTGCTTTCTATACTCCGGATATTATTTGTGGCTGTGCAACAGGACAGAGAAGCAAGCCGATTTGATAGAAACGCACGTAATAGTTTGGTGAAAATGTTTCCCCAGTATTCAGCACTTTTGAATTACTTAAAAGAGAGCTACTCGTTCAAGTGTACCTTGCCAAAAGTAACATGGACGCTTGAAATAGTTTTGAGCTCCCTAAAGTCACTTGGTCTTTTGGAATTGATTTGCACGAAGTGATAACGTTTTCTTGCTAGTTTCGAAGTAGTCCTGACAATGGACTGGGTATTTGCTGTCTATGGCAGCATGTTTTTTATCGGATTGGTCCTTTGTATTTTGAAACTCTTTTACATGTCTCAGAAGAAAATCAGAGGATATATGAACCTTTGCATACAGTACAGTACTGGGTCGTCTGTTTTTATGTTGCTAATAGGAACACTTGGAATCGTTTCGGCGCGATTGTCGAATGCTACTGGCGAGGTCGGAGTTGAGATTTTCTTGTTTGCATTGATCGTATACATGATCACAACATCAACATTTTGTTTCCTAGCAATTGGTTTTGAAATACGCACTTCTCTGTTGCGTAAAGGGAGAACGAAACTTTTGTTACGAATCTGTTTAGGTATTATTATTATATCACCTATCTGCACCTCCGGAGCGGCAGTTGGATTAGGTGCTAAGCATGGCCAGTTAATAGGCTCGCAAGCGTTGTCTATCACGGTTTTTATTGCTGTTTTCTTGTCATCGATGTTTCTGGTTTCTATCTTTTGCAAAGCAAAGGTCCTTGCAAATGCTATATCCCCAATCTTTGAACAGCAAGGCGATGGAGCAGATACTTTAACAGTTGCTTTCTCAAAAAATGCAGATAACATTCTGCCAGGCCCAAGCACAGATCAAAGAAATGAAGGGAATAACAATAAAGTGTTTGTAAGACAATCACTTAAGAGTAACCTCAAGAAGAAAGGATCTGTAAAGGAGGCTACACCTCGTACTGTATGCTTTCTGATTGGAAGAGAAATGGAGATCTGGCATAGGGAGAAGGAAGTCAGACGGATAGAGAAGGAGAGGAACAAAGCATTGCTTTTTCTTATTCTATTGTTGTGCTATGGCGTCTGTTTTATGCCATTCTGCTTCGTCTTGTTATATCACGGGACATTCTCCATTAGGATTCTTGCCTGTAGAGTAGCATATATATCAGCGGCTTTGTTTGTCATCATCGAACCTATTGCGTATGTATTATACATTGACGCTCAAGCATCCAATGCATGAGCTCTGTAGTGAAATAGTAGAAATAGTTCTTAATATATTCAATAATTTCAACTAATTTCTAAACTCTTATAATACAAAAAAAGTTTGCATAAATTGCTACTCAATAATGATTACAATGAATAGACCTCTTGAATTCAGCTATATTTATTTCTAATTTTCTCAATCTCTTTTATTTGTAGAGCTTTTTTTACTCTGCTTACAGCTAGTTCATACGATGAGCCATAGATGACCCGAACCTATTGTAGCATTGGTTCAACAATGGCGCGACCGAAGGGGATGAGCCAGTGCTGAACCAATGAACAGCGTGACTATGGCTCGAGCCGATGCTTTTCTGTGGTTTCATACACTGAACCGAAGATCAACTTAACTACTCAAATTGCTAAATGCATAGGTTCGGCTCATCTACGTCTCATCGTATGAACTAGCTCTTAGATATGCAAATTGTGTAAGATTCTGACGCTAACAGAGCAAACTGTTATGTGTTAAAGACTACTTTCATGCAGGGGTAATTTCTAGGGGGGCTCAGGGGACGGAGCCCCCCTTGCTAAAACACTGGCTTGTTTTGCGGTGTTCAGCCCCGGTAACTTTTTGCATTGGTTTTAGTTTTCAAAGTATATTGACCTTGCTTCCAATGTTTTGCATTGTATAGCTATAGTGAACTTCCTCACTGCTACATGGTCATTCAGATCTTTCTAGATGTTGGCAATATTGTATCACAATGAGACTAAATCATCATGCTTCCATATTTAAAAATATGGGTGTGGTTTGAAATAGGCCACACTCACTTTATGAAATTGCACCTAGAGCTCCCTAGCTACAGTTTTTAGAAATCATCCCTAGATCGTGTAGCTTGTTTCACATATGGTAGTATTGTTTGACGACTAACAATGAGGAAACGATTTTTTGGAGCACCAGAAGCACAGTGGCATCAATACAAATATGCTTACAACTAGCATTGAAAGGCAACGAGAATGGTGAATATATTCATAGGAAAATAAAGCCAAAGCCATTATGCAGCGCCAGATAACAAAGTTCTCTTTTACAGCTTTGAAAGATCGTTTCAAAGAATCATTTGCACGGATTGGTGCTTGTCAATACGATACAATTTTTTCACTCCTGAATGCAGCTGTTTTATTGAAGAATATTTTAGCATAGATTCCACTTTTTGCAAAGGATTCAGGGCATCTTTTAAGGATTTTCGACTTGTGAGACACAAGCTCATATAGACCCTAATACCTACACGTTTTTGTCAACGCGCGACAAAAAACGAAAAGGTGCATTTGCAGTCTTTTGTTTTCCTTGCATACATACAACCAAGTCAAAATGGGCCACTACTCATGAAGCAAGCCAAAGATTTGAATAATGAATGATAGGGCAGATAATGGGGGCTGCTAGGGGATTTTTCCCACCAATCAGTACGTTAAAAGATGCCCTGATATGATTGCATTGTCAAAGGAGCTTCAGTTTTAAGGATATCAAGCAAAATGATTGTGCCAAGAGCATGCTTTGCTTGAGTAAGAGAAAGGGAAGAAGGAAAGTTTAATGGTCGTTGATTTCCTTCGTCACATCATGCTGAAAGTAAAATAGTGCTGAATATTGATAATTCCCCACTAGTCCCTAATTCCCCACCTTTCCAACCTTGTCATGATATTTTCTAGTCTTCTGAGGTAGCATTATGCAATTATTTGGGCTTACGTTGCAAAGGTGAGCCATGAATTGCTGAACAATATAGCTTGAAGCACTGCTAAATCTAAACAGCATTTCGCAGCTGCTTTCTCCAGCAAATTAGCTATAATTCTCCGATGCTACCTGTGGTTAGAGCTTTGCTAAATAAAATAACAGTATATAACTGATTAGCTTAATTCTTTCAATTAGATCAAGCAGTGTTACTATGATCATGTTGGCCATTCTCTGAAGAGTCCTCATTACCAACATGTTAGAATTTCCTCCATTTTCTCGTTTTGATATGTATAGCACAGACTCATTGAATATACGGTGAATAGGTGGATATAGAAATACTTCAGGTTTGCAATTGACTTTGCTGTTAGTACTATTGATTTCCTGCCTAAAACGCTAAAGGTAGCTGAATTTAAGGCAAACTTTGGTGAAATAGTTTTAGCTGTATTTCCGGGCAAAAACAATGACTTCAACAGCCAACTTTCGGCCAACGCTCTTTCCTTCAATTGCATTTAAATGTTTTGATGGTTAATTATTTTCTTGCGTTCGCATTTTGTGGCAAAGCTGGGGTATTTACTTCGTCTTATAATTGTTCTACTGATAGCCATAATTCTGCCAATTTTTGTCTCATCGATCCCAGCATTCCCTGACGACCAAGGGCATCACAAAACGACCAGAACTAAGAGATTTGGCTGTCACACAATCTCAAACAATAACCCTTGTTTGATGTAAAGAATGTTAGGAGCCAGTTACAAAGGACGTCCGGCAAAATGAGGGCCTATTTTAGAACGGCCCTAGCCACGCTTTGTGGTCTTGGAAATCTTGAGTGTGGTATTGGAAATTTAAAAGTATGATCAACTTTATGAATTAGAAGCACTGCAATTTCTTTCATCCTGTTCGGTTTTCAAAGAATCCAAAGTAACAGCATCATCAATTAGAAAGAAATGCTATTGAGCTTTGAAATTGGATGTAGTGATATGTGTACTTGAAATAGTATGAAAGATATATAGAGTTTAATGCACGACAGCATTGCTTCCCTCCAAAAACTTTTCTAATGTTACATACAGAATTGGTCTAACCTGTAATTTTAGTCAATTTTGAAGTGACTTCTACCCATTCTAGAACACTGAAGCATCACATTACAGATATGTGGTAAACAGAATTCTTGATTTTGCTGTGCGACAGAAAACTTTAAACCTATTTTCAGTCTTGGCACGAGTGCTACAAAGCAAAGTCGGTGTAGTAGTGAAACCAGTTTGAAGGGTCGCCTCATTTTTCTTAGAATGAAGACTAATGAAGACAAATGTGCTCTGCTCTGCAAAAAGGCAACATCCGACGTTTCAAAGGACATTGCTTTAACATTTTTTCTGGGGGCAAGCCCCCAGACTCCCCAAATTTCCTCGCAATATTCATGGACTAGTGATTTTTACTTCAAATAGCCCATGTGAAGTGTTTGCAACACTAATAGATAACGGCATTTCACGCTATCTAGATGTTCCGTAACCACAAGGGACTTGGAAGGCTAAACCCTCCACAAGTTAAAAAATTCAACTTTGTGCACCCCTGAGAAAGATTTAGATTCAAGCGTACATTGCATCTTCTTCTTTTTTTCTGTATTTGTCCCTTCTGAAGAGACTAACACATTATAGGTTGCGGCACCACGTGTTCAAAACGTTGATGAAAAGAGGTTGGAGATAATTTTCTCTTTTCAGCATTATGTTCAATGGTGAAAATGATTTCCATCTTATTTGACAGAAGGAGATTTTCAGACGGTCTAGATCGCATTAAATAGAAATTTTTCCTGGGGCAAGAAGCCTCTTCTCCCATCCAAAATCTAACGTTTGCATTCCAACTTCTCATATACTGCTGCACGTCATCTATCCATACGCCTCAGAACTGGGCCGCTCACTTTCATGTTTCTTATTTCGTAGAAGTCGCTTTGCGCCTAAGTCTGGTCTGCATATCTTCTATGCAAATTTCAAGAAGAGTGCATTTACTTCAATGTGGCCTTAAGCAACGAAATGTTCGAAAGAAATTTAAGATTGTTTGGAGGGCGTATTACCGAGAAAGTTCCAATTGGGTGTGGTCAAGCTTTATCTAAGCATAGTGTGGTCTTGGAAAATTTCCTTAAAACAGGCCCTGGGTAAAATGGCGACATTTTTGGACCCCTTTCCAGCATGACTGTATAAACAAACCATCCCACTCCTCTTGTCTCGAAAGTTTGGAAACCTTGACATCCGGATTTTTTAAACAGCCCTTCCCGTATGTTTGAATTCATCCTGTCTCACCAAACCCCCTCCCTTCCCTCAGTTCGTATGCGTCTTTTGTGAATGGCCTCGGTGATACTCTTAATTGCGCCTCCTTAATTCACTTCAATTGCATGTCATTTAAAAGTTTTGTTTTGACAATATGGAAGTAATGCTTCTTCCTACGTTACAGTCCAGTGAGCTTAGCCAATGGATCGATAAGTGATTCTCATTTACTATGGGCTTGTCACAAAGAGTTCGTGCGTTTCGGGACGTTTCTTGATTTATGCGTGAATTTGGCCGCAAGTTCTTGTAGAATATCGTAGGTTTTCAAGGTTTGCTTCCAACTTTCAATTATTCAGTATGAGTAAGCTAAATTCGTTACAGTTACGAAACGAAATTGAAGTTGATACCAGCCATGGAAGATGTGAAATCCAGCTATACTTTGGAAGTGTAACTAAGCTTGAAAGAAAAGATAAAGTGGATGTTTTGGTGGTTTCTGCATTTCCAGGTGGAGATTTTGTTTCAATGTAAAGAAAATAAAGCAATAATTAGCTACTATTTTACCATTCGCTAGTATTTGCTTTATTTTTTTCATTCTCCCGGGCGTAGGAGGACTTTAGGATTAGGTAATCTTTAGGCTTCCTGCATAAAAGAAAACAACATTTGGGAAGTAATCAGCACATTTGCTATTGCTATCTCGAAACAATTGCCTAAAGTAAATGGGATTCTGTCCCAGGGGATGCAGTAAACCCCATTCCCCTGCCTCATATGCCAAAGTATTGTCATGTTCATGCATAGTTGATAAAATATGTATGCATTTTGATGTTTTTCTATGAACAACTTTTGATTGAATAGATGGAGAGAAAAGCATAGTATTGCACAATGTTTCTGTGGATGTGATGCTGATAAATAAGATGTGAAAACATGATCCCCATAGTATAATTAAAGCATTGGGGATTACGCATTATAAGTTGCATCTAACACAGTAAAAACATGCAGATATTGAGTTGTGTGGTGCAACATTAGGCGTTTATTACTCTCTACAGTGGTTCATAATCTCCTTCAACTTTCCATTCTAGATGACTATTCTCCTAATCCAGCATCTGTTATTGGTGCACTTCAAAGAGAACTTGGCATTAGCGTTGGTGCTTTATCAAAGAATAAAGAGGAGGACCTTCGCCAGTTGTTGGCATGCTGGTGGTCTCATCCCCTACCTGACAAATGTAGTTATGAGAGAATTCTGTGTTTTGAGGGGTGTTTTAAGCAGGCAGTTAGGTCACCAGCTATTGTTGGTGCTGCCTTCAAAGCTTTGATATCAATGTGCAAAGACAAAGATATTAAAGTGATGATGCCACTTCTTACATCAAAGGACAAGGTGATAAAAATAATTAGTAGATGTTTGATCTTGTTGTTATATCACACATTTGTGCTTGGCATTATGTTGTGGAATACTGGCTGCTGCACTAGGTAGAAGCTGCTGTAGTTAATCCTCACATTATGTCTCTACAGAAGCAAATTGATGGTTGAAAACCCATGTAAAATACAAGTTTTGAATATGAAAATATATTATCAGCAAGTGAGCTCAGACAAATCTCTGCTATTACAAAGATAGATTTGTTTCTGTTTGGCATAAATAAGGCAAACACCTATGGGGATCTAGCATTTTCAAAACTTTGATTATAAAGAAGTACAAGGATGTCAGTAGTAGAGGAAGCACCAACCAATGCACACTGGGGAGGTTTAGGTTGCCACACCCATTTCAAGGTCTTGCTAGAGGTCCCTCACCCCAACCCTAACACTTTCTCATTGAATTTGGATGATTTAAAAAATTGATCTTGGTGAGAAGTGGGGGGGGGGGAGGAATCTTCCTAGTCCCACCATCCCGGTGCCACCACTCATCAGTAGCTGTTGGAGGCTTTGTTTTAATTTACTATACAATATCCATTTAGCTAAATTGATGAGCTTACTATAGTTGAGCCCCACTGAGCCCCATTGTTATTTTTCCATCATCAACAAGTCAGATTGGTATATTATTGCTCAATTTCTGCTATATCAAATGTGTTCATGGTGTAGCAAGATTAAAATTTGAACAGATTTGATCATTTATCACACTTTACTATGCACCTTGTGTTTCTCAGAAACACAAGCAGATGTTCTTTTGGGGACTGCCACACCCCCTATTCTTGCCTCTGATTATGATGAAAGAAAATGGGTTAAGGCTCTAAAGGATATTTTTTCTAAGTATTTGAGTGTAAGAAAAACCTAGAATACTATATTTTGGAACTTTAAAACTTGTAAAAAGTAATGTTTTTAATTCACTATCACCTCACTGGTAGACTTGAAGAAAGATAAATAATAAACATCAATTTTCAATTCATTTTTCCAGGATTATTCTCATGAAACAATGTTGAGATTGATGGTTGAAACTGCAATCCATTGGATGCTGATAGGACTTCCTTTGAAAGTTCTTAAAATTGTGATTTTTGCACGATATGAGAATGAAATAGAAGAAAACCCATTACTACCTTATTTTAAAGACTTGAAAGAAAAGTGGATGAGCATTTTTGAGAAAGAAAAAGCAAAACCTAAAGTAAGTGAAGATGAGAAGTTTCATCTATTATGCTTTTTGATTTAGCTTTCATCATATAACCCCTGATTACAAAGTTCTGTCTTCAACTATTGGATGTTACAGAAGAGGGGAATAGGCAAATAAAGTACACTGAAGTGGGAAAAGTGAACTTTTGTGTAAGTGTACATCTCATTTAAAGGAAGGTTAAGTCAGATTAGAATGGACTTTGATTCAATAGAAAGCATCTTAGCCACATTAGAGTAGTAGAGTAATTAAGAGGTAAAATGCTTGGATTTTTCTTATTGCTGATCATGCAAGCTATGAATATGTGTTTTGCAGAAATTGCCTTTGACATGTTTTTCAAGTCATTAATCTTGTAGTTTGAATCATTGTTCTTTTTGCTTTGAATCTGCTTTCTGCTTTACAGGAGCATCCCATTACTTATGATGTATACCTATCATACAGTGTAAGAGACCATAATCTTGTGCAAATCATAAGTGAATTGCTTAATGCTCAATATCCAAGCATCAGGATTTTCTCACAGCATCAAAGCATAGATGAGAGTAAACCTTGGCAGGAAGATGTCTATGAAGTTAGTGCTATTTTCCCTATATTGTTGCAGTATCACTAACAGTATCATTATCAGTAGATGAAGCATCCTTAATTTGCATATAAGCCTTGCATATAGGAATAACCTTAAACTATCATACACTCGAAATTTTGCTTGGATATACTAGGGCTTAGCTTGCAATTTGGTTTGTGATGTGAATAATGCTTTCATGAACTTTGCTGCTCATTATCTCCGAGTTATAACGTAGTACCTGTTTTTGCCCTTTATTGTCAAGTTATTTTAGTGACAGTGGCAAATTGGTGTTAGGAATGATCCATTACAACTACATCCAAAGTACAACATATTTTCTAGAGCTTTCAATAACTGTCCACATAATAGAAATGTAACAAGTACATGCAAAGTATCTTTACTCATTGAATTGTTGTATTTTTCTAGCTAATGGCTAGTTGTGCGAGAGTTATAACCATACTAAGCCAGAACTACATGTCCGATGTTGCCTGCTTGGAGCAATATAATATTGCACTATGTTGCAGTAGAAGTATGGGAAGGGACTATTTGGCACCGTTTTATGTTGCCACAATCACTGACTTGCCAACTTATATGTGTCTCATTCAGTACATCGATTGCAGGTAGGGCATGCATATTTCTTCAATTCTTTTCAGAGTGCTTTCATTTTGTTAACTTTAGAGCAGACATTATGCAGGCTTTTTCTAAAGAAAAACTTAGAGCTGCACATAATATCCAGTGATGCTGAGTTGAAGAATAAATTCTGGTTTCAGATGGGATTGAACTCCCTACTTTTAGTGAAAAGTGGTAGATTAATGTTACTACCTCGAACAATGTCATTTCTTGCTGTGTTTTGTCCATATTATATCTAAATCTACCATTTTTACTGCTATTTACTTTCATATACCCTTGGGCCAATAAAGAATAAACTTTTGAATTGCGCAGTTCTTTCATTAGAACTGGACAAATTTGTTTAGAACTGCACATCTTGTGTGGAACTGCGCATTTTGTGTGGAACTGCGCATTTTGTGTGGAACGGCACGTTAAGAGGCACTGTGGCGTCGTGTCTTGGAGAGAGGCTCAGCCCCCTTGTTACAATTTTGAGAACTTTTGGGGAAGGCTCAACCCACACTTTATTAACCATTTTGTTAGGCCGAAAAAGTTGTTAACTATGCGTTTGCCAAAGGAGGAGAGAGGGAAGGTACGCTCCAGTCAAGAAGAATGCTACAGTCATATGTTGGCTTTCTCCTTCTTTCGATATTTTCACATTTAAAGCAGTAGCAATTGAATTATCTCTATGAGTACACAAATGGGCATGGCTAAAGGCGTGGTCAATGTATTTCCTACAGCACAGTCCCCGCCTTACAGTTTTAGGACTGCACCACTGCTTTGGAGTAACAGTATTGTGAAGGTATGTACTCCAATGATACAGGGAACACTATAGAAGAAATGGACATGTGTCTTGAGTGACACCATAGCCAAAGGATATTGCACCAGTCAAAATGAATCTCCACCCCTCTTCGGGACACGGGTGGGGATTGGTATTGGAATGTGAGCAAAACCAGACAAATGCTCCACTATGTTGGGACACTATAGGGACAAATACCCCAACCCTTGGGACATTTTGAATCATATTTACTTATTGGATTACCGAGAAATCATTGCAACAACAATGACCGCCATCTTGGATTTCAAACTATGAATCCCCAACTAAGCCCCCACATTGTTTAGTGGAGATGCCAAAATTTTTCCATCCCCCACGTAGTGCGGACACAACGAACAGTTAAAATGGCAACAAATCCCCACCAATGCCCCACATGTCCCGAAGGGGTGGGAATTCATTTGGACTGGTTTATAACTCTTTGTCCTCATAGGGTATTTCACTTGAAATTTTGAGAAGTATTAGAAAGCACATGCCCTCCGTGTTCCTAGTTCCATGAGAGTATACTTCGTTCTTGTAGACCACCTCATCGCGAATCACTGTCTCATGCGTGTTCTATTGTGACTGATTGGCTTCAAGTTAATGTTGCGAAGACAGAAAGTATCCCAGAAACCGAGTTGCCACGCGAGACCGAAGTTTTGTTATCTTTTGGGAAGAGCAATGAAGTTCCTACGTATGATGTGTTTATCTCCTATTCGCATCAAAATTCCGAATTTGCCCACAAGATAAAGGATGAAATTTTGAATTCTCATCCGAACTGGAATATATTCATCGATGTAGCAGAACTAAAGACGGGTGTTATATGGCAAGTCAAATTATATAAGAGCATTGGTAAGTTACTTGATGTCTATTGTTTAGATTTATTTTGCATTTTTAGGGTTTCCAAACAGAGAGCTGATGATGTGGCGATTACCGAAAGAATACCCATCATTTTTTTCTGTGGGAACTTTTAGCTTGTCGTGCCACCCAGGACGTGTCGATTCATATACCAGAATCCTAAGAGTCCTCACAGAATTTTGCAATAAGATGTTGCACTATATTATAATGACAAAGCTGCTGGAATGCTTCATATTGTGTTTTTTCTGATATTTTTTGAGTACATGATAGTTTTTTGGTGATTTGGATTATCTACTCAACGTTTTGTGAAACTACGATCATCTTCAGGCATTTGGCTTCGTTGTCATACGTCCTACAAAGTTTACAAGAATTCTTGTGATGCTCTGTGGTTACAAATTGTTGCTACTTTCCGTAGTTCTTTCTGCATGAAGTATTGAAGTCTACTTTTAGCGTGCTATAGCCCTCATTTTGCCGGTTTAATTGTGCTTATTTTGAGTATTCATTTGTAGAGCTAGTGTCAATAGTTTTGTACTACAAACTTAAAAATTATTGGGTAGAGAACAGTAGCGGATATTAGGGGGCAAGGGGGGAAATGCCCCTAGGTGCCATCGAGTTGGCAAATTATTGGCAGTAGTGAAAGTATTGACCAAATACATGACTTTTTACTAAGAAAATCACTTTTTTGCTTGAGCCTCAGTTTTCTTGTTTACCATTTCTCATGAAACACATGTGTAATCGAGAAATATTCCCAATTATTTGTCGAGTACACATGTTTCTTCTAAAATACCCTGCAAATTCAGCCCCTTGGCTCCCATGATTTTTCTTGAAAAGCCGCCACAGTAGAGAACAGCAGCAGAAAATAACGTTTGGAAAGAGCACTGGACAACTCTTGAACAAAAGAATGCATTTCATGTATT
>WIPJ01002082.1:426249-438827 GCA_018155075.1 Cassiopea andromeda
CTTATGAAGCTTCCTTGAACGTGGAGAAACGAATATGATTCATCTTCACATCATGGAAGCTCACATTAGTGACTTAGAAACTTCACTTGGTATTTACCAGTTGTCAACGGTAGAGGTACGGAAACTTTTGCTGATTTCGTTTGCGTTTGTTCATTTTCAGAAGCAAGCCGCATAGTGATTGTTCTTCTTTCACCTCACTACGTTGTCTCGAAAGTTTGCCAAGAGGAATATAACTTATCATCGGCTCTGCACTCAGACTTTGCTTATAGCACAAAATTGATACCTCTGCTTGTTAAAACAACTCAAGTTCTCCCTGCATGGTGCAGAAATTACACGCCAATCGACTGTAGGGAAATGTCTGATAGAGATTTAAAGAACTTCATTAGAAAGATAGACGTTTTCAAAGGTGAGTGCCATGTGATAGGTTATGTGACCAAAATTGGAAGCAGCTTATTGCCTTGTTTATTTATTTCTGAAATTTCCGAAATTGTTGATTCTTTCCATGAAATGTATCACATAAACGTTTCGCTTTTCTATGAATATAAGGGACCGGTTATTATTTATAGCTGGGGTTGGGACTGAAGATGAAATGGTTAGGTAAAGAAAATTTTTTGGTTGGCGAAGGTTGGGTAACAAGAAATGAGACTAGGCAAAGGAGTGGGTAAAATCTAAAAAGTTAATTTAAAATGCATAGTAATCCTGACTAAAACATTTCTTTTGTCAAATTGTTCTTTTTTGAAGTCATGACAATTATTCAAATCTTTCTGAGAAGGTTGGGTAAGCTAACTTTCGACCCTTCAAATAGTTGGGTAGCGAATAATCATAACGCCCCTATCTCTGGTGCCACCCACCCTTATAAATAATGACCCTTCGCTAAGTCCAGATTCTGATTCGAATTTTCTACATTTTGAAAGTGCTGTGTATTGCTGCAGTTGCAGGCACTTAGAACGGTGTCCTATACTATCTTAGGTTGGAGATACAGTTGTTACAGGCCCAGTATTCCATAAGTAGTTGGTAAAGTTAGCTGTCCATACCCTCGTTGGAAATGAGGCTATCAATCGGTCTATTGGTACTTGAAACCATCTCTAGTCCCTCACCATGTGACACCCTGAGTATGTCTATATATGGCAAGTGGTGGGTGCCTTTGTATTAGGAATGATTATATATAAAGGCACTTGCTCAATGAAGTGAAAATTTTCTTCTAGGAGCAATAATGTTCGTCTACATCTCCAATGTTCCAAGTATTAGCTCAATAGCTGTTTGATCAAGTAGAATATCTATCTATTTGTGACAAATCAGTAGATTTTTAGTGTAATATGCTTGTACTAAGTAACTTTCTATTATTCGTATGCAGGGATACCGTCCATACATTTTAACAAAGGAGCTGTGTTTTAGGGTATGGATGAGCGACTCTATATACCACGCCCAATCTTTGCATTCATGTCTATAGTTTGCTTGTCACTGCTGAGTATGTGAAAATGTTAAATGAAGCCAATAAAGGATTGTAGCAGATTTCTTCAATTGATAAAGCGCGACTTTCCTTTGTTTGCCATTGGTATATGCACAGTTAAGAACTTATCTAACTTAACACCTGTTTGATAGAGAGAGGCTGAGCACCCTAAAAACTCCCTCAATTTTGAAAAGGGGAGCTGAGTCCCCCTCCACTACATGCCTGGTCGTATGCACAGCAAAACACAGCAACAACCATCTGAAGTTTCTAGTATATTTAGTGCTTCTCCTTACTGAGCTCTATCATTATAAATGAAATAAAGATGGACCAGAATAGATATCATAAATTGAATATTCAGAAGCTCATAAATTTGAATCATTGCTTCCACGTTGAGCAATAAAGCTGATTCAGTCGTTTTTCTTTTTAGATTATGAGCAACTCGATAAACCCAAAATGACATCAGTTGAAGACATAACTTCAAATTGGCGATCAGAGCACATTTTATCAAATTTTAAGCTTCTTCCAAGAGTATCGCTCGAGTTGGTAATGAATACATCGGAAAGAAAATTTTCCAGTAATAGTCATAACGAAACAGACATTGCTTTGATATGCAGCGAAGAAGATAGTGTCTGGGCTCAGTTCCTATTGAAGAGATTAAAGTATATTCTACCAAACACTGTAATTTCACTCCCAGAAGTGGATCAAACACGAAATACTGTTTTGGACGACGCAAAAATTATTGTACCACTGCTATCAGCTTCTTTTACAAAAACAGCGGAACTCATAGACGAGTTAAATATTGCTCTTTGCAGGCAACGATTCTCAGACACACTTGTACTTTTTCCTGTTTACTTGGAAGCACTTCCTTCTTCACCTGCATACCTTCGTCTCCTCTGGTCGCTTTTTTCATGTGCTGATAAAGTGTGGACCAGTAGCTCCTCCATTGTCAACAAATACGTAGATGATTCGCTCTCAGGCCATGACAAATGCTTGTGTGTTGCTGCACATATGATTGCTTTCATACTGAAGAATCCGCAGTGGTTTCAAGACTCATACAAAACACTGTTAAGCATAGAGGAGCTCTACGAGGCTTCACTTACATTACGTACGCAGAAAGACATCGATGCTAGCAGCAACAACCCTTTGGTTTTTATCAACTATTAACCGTATTCTACAATGTTATTGTAAGAGCGCATGTGATATGTGCACTCTTAAGCCCTTTTACATGTTTACCTCAGGCTTGCTTTAACCTGGTTTATCTATGATCAAAATGTAGTGTAGACGGAAATCAGGGTTCTATTCAGGTTAGCTTAGCTGCACACTGGTACTGAAAACTGTTTCAGCCGATAGCTCTATTGACGAAATGGTGGACGGAGAAGTACAATTTGACTTGACAAATTGTGGCCTCAACAAGACATCATTTTTGTTAGATGTATTAATTTTTTTTAATTGCATATGCTTGGGTTTGTGTCCATGCTCCACTAAATATTGTGCGATTTTCTCTTTATTTTCTCAAAAACAAGTCTCTGCTGCGCACAGTTTTCTAGCGCAGCCTCTATGGCTTCCTCATCCCCACATACCTAAGAGAACAAAATAATATTATTTAATGGAACTCTCTTCAAAATGCTCTGAACGTAATGATCGAAACGTGCGCTCCAACGAAAAAAATTTGCTGATACATCTCCTAAGAACACCTACAGGTCAAAACGCTCTTGGAGCAAAATCACGGAATGAGCTCAGCAGGGAAGCTAAGCTACCGCCATCTTTTATTCCATTTGTATGTCAAATCTTTTCATTATCGTATCATATTATACGCTAGATAATAGCACAAAATTGAAACTGTGTCTACGACCAGCCAAGAAGAGGAATTAGGTGCTGCGAACTGTGGAAAGCTAGGAATCGCGCCCAATTTTGTTGGCAAAGCGTAGGGTCTACTTACCCCCCGCCACCCCCCAAGAAATTACTTTAGGAGTGGTTTTGTTGCTTTAGGCCCCATTTCGCTCGCCTCCCTGATCACACAATGTATTTTGTTCTTATTCACCTCCTTTTTCGCCAATTTTTGCATTTCTTCTCCATGCAAATTGTACAGTACACCCAGAACAAGCTGCGCTTAAGGCCGGATTACACGCCAGATATTCAGCTGCACGTAGAATTTCTTTCTCCTCTTCGCAAGAACCTACCTTCAAACAGGATACGACAACACTAAGTTGAAATCCGTATCACAGAATAGTGAATAGGTGATACTATTCACTATTCTGTGACCGTATGAAGTAGAATGATTGACCTCGGTCAGAACCGTCTCCTGTTACAAAAGATATTCAGAATAAAATCAAATCATATCGATTTTATTCACTAGATGTTTTTGATCCATTAAGAGACTTCTCATCAATATTTCTTTCTATGTTACACGACAAGATATGCAGAATGTGGTCATTATCATGTTTCTTATAAAAAAGCATAAACTTTTTATAAGAATAAAGTCTATAAGAATATTGAGGCTCAAAATTGCTAAAATTTAAGAATAATTTAAGAATATTGCCAGGCTCAACCTTCATCAAAACTAAAATATATTGTTAATCGAATCAAATTTAATTAAGAGTTTCCTCCCAAAACAAAACATTTGTCACTGACGCTATATATTTCTATATGTTTTAAAATTCGTTTAAATTTGTGGTGAATCAACACATCAAAAATGATTTAACATGTTTCTTTGATCTTAAGGTGAATTTACACCTTGTGTTGAGCAAGAAAAATTTAAGAATAATTTAAGAATAATCTGAGGCTCAAAACCGAAAGTTTTTAAGAATATTGAGGCTCAGAAAAAAATCAGGTATTCTTATAAAAAAAAAGAGTGTATATACTAATACTGGTATTAAAATAATGGTATACACGTTCTCTTTATAGCAAACAAGCTCTTTGGTTTCAGCCTGGATGTTTCTTAACATATCCTCAAATCCAGCCTTAAATATGTCTTAAATGCTTCTTACATCTAAAGACTTCCAATGGTAATAAGAGCCCAAATTAGGCAATTGTAATGCAAGAAAAAGGATGATCAGGTACTGTGAGGCATGTAATGCATGTTCATTCTATTTTCTTGCTAGTTTAATAAAAAAATTTCTAGTAAAACAGTTTTTACAAGTTCTTATTTGAAACTCAGCCTGCCTATGGTTCTTAAATGTTTCTTAATTTTTTCCCAATTTCAGCCTCATGTTTCTTATAAAAAATCGTGTATACCTCAGAAACATGTCTCGATCACCCAGTAACATATTGGTCGAAACAAATTTTCGACCAACAATTATTTTAAAGTCCCAAGGTGTCTTCCTTGGAATGTTACAAAGAATGAAGACACCTTGGAATGTACCAGTACACATTTTTTATGAAAAACCTAGCTCAAGACCTAGTACTAGAAGTTTCTTAATTTTCTTGAAAAGTCCTTTATTTAGCGAACTACATTGTTGTAAAAGCGCACGCTGAACGCGAATGTATCAAGCTATTTGCCCTTTAACAAACAAAATGCGTCAGTACGAGTTAAATTCTGAAGCAATGTCATATTTACATTGCTTGAGTAGAACTTTTCGTTGAACCAGGTAACGATTTCAATGTGCTATTTGTCTAAAGTTTCTTAGCTCTTTACTTGTAGTTCTTAAAGGCCCTTAAATGCTAGGCTGTCTAGTACTAGGTTGCTTATAAAGTGGTTTCTTTACGCTCGCAAACTTTGCTCACAATTTTGCTTTGCAATCCAGCCACGCCCCTCAGGGGGTCACGTGCTCCTTCACAGCAACATCTGATGTCATCAATCCGTTACCGTGCTTGGTACGGTGTCATGTGCTCCTTGACAGTGTATTGTGCTGTTTTCCATCCAATATCGTCTCAGCATGAACAGGCAAGTGGAGTTATGCCTTTTCTTTCCAAGACAAATTTGTGGGTGTGTCAGTGGTGGGATTGCCCGCGCTTAGCGGACTTTATGGAGAACCATGACTGCTGACCTGCTGCGAGCAGATAGCACCACATGAATGAATGAATGAATGAATGAATGAATGAATGAATGAATGAATGAATGAATGAACAAAAGATCCAAAATCTCTTTCACCAGCACTACCACATAATAACCTATAATTGACAATTGTACTAAAATCTGACACAGCTTTTGTAAAGCCTCATTTTTTCTCCTTTTCATTCACTTTGTCATTTCCTAGTCTCCTCTTTCTCTAGATCTTACCATTTTGTGTACTCAAAATGTGTTCAGTAACTGTGCCCAATGGTTGACTGAATCTGGCTTTCCAGGTTAATCAAAAAGGACTTTGTGTTACTTCAGTGATATTTAAAATATTATTATTCACTGGATTTCCAGCATGATATTGCAATGCCTCTGCAAAGTAGTTTACTTCTGCTTGTCTTACCTCTTCCAATTCAATGCTATTGATTTCATTTGAAATTGCATCTTTGGTGCCTGATGCCATGACTAAGCATGTTGTATTATGAGATTACACATCTTGAGCCAAGGCCCAAAATAAATTTGCACTTACTGCAGTTTGTGCAGTTGCAAATCAAAACTTTGCATTTGTACTTGATGAAAGAGTGTACTTGCAAGTACCGTAGGTTGTAGATTGGGCATACCTACTTTACGAGTCCATCAAAAACTGGGCATATTGTTAATGGGAAATGCATTCTATGGCAAAGTAAATGACATGGTTTCAAAAATTCTTCTAAAGGCCAAATCCCCAGACCCTCTTTCTTCTTCATGGCAAGTCTTTGCTACAGAGCTATAATTTTCCTCATCTACCAACATTTATAAGGGTTTCACTTTGATAACAAGAAGACAACATTTAGGCTTAGTACATAAAGAAAACACTATGATTTGTTCATTTTTGGAAAAAATTTTGGTTTGCATACAAAATTTTGACCTGCAATTTCCCTCCCGCCCATCATATAAGTCTAAAGAAGGACCACAACAATCTTCTGAGCGCAAGTGTGTATTTAGCAATATTTCCAATTTTAGGCTCTTTCTTCAGCACATGCGAATCATCAATAGTCAATTTATACAGCATATTTTCTTTCTCACTCTGCATTCTTCTCTAGAATTCTTACCGCTTGAGGAAAAAACTTGGCATCCTATCGTATCACTAATCAAGCAGATATCCATACAACAGGTACAACCATGCTACAACTGCAACTATCTCTAGCTGCCAAAATATTGTTTCATCTTTACACAGCCTCTTTTTGATAAATTGCAGCCATCATTTTCTCCATGGACTGTAATGTATATTTTAGTGGTGGTCTGTGAAAGCTTGGTTCAAGGGCCAGGAAAAATCAAAGTATGCTCGAAAGAAGAGCAAGTCGCTGTTAGATGTTGAAGACACATTTTTTCACATCACTGATATGGTATTGAGAACTTCTTGCTGAAACTGTTGCTAGCGAATCATCAAGTTTCAAAGGCTTGTAGGCATTGTGGTACGAATTTAACAAATGTGTTGTGAGTCTGGATCAGAGTATTGCTTTGCACTTGTAAATGAATATTGTAAATGAATATTGTAAATAGTTCTAAGGAACCTTCACAAAACTATGTCTCATCATGGGAATGGCAATTTAACACTACACACGCGCTAGTTTTTAGAGAGAATGGATGCTTACATGCTACTAAAGGAATAAGAAAAAGTAGCAGAAATTTCCCACGACATTGCTTTTCAACAGCAGAAAAAAGATCACCATTAGTCAAAAAATGTTGATGCAATTGTGATATTTAAGGTGGAAGTAGGAGCCAAGGTTTTGGAGATGTTATACTCAACAAAACTGGGAAGGAGGACAGCAAAAGTGCCTCAAGTGAAGGAAAAGAAGGACAGGAGAGGACGCCAGAAATTTCTAGTTATGAAGAGCTTCAGGAAGACTTTTTACAAAAGAGTGGAAGATACACTCAAAATTAGGCTTGCTGCAGATATAGAGTTAATTTATCATCATTTACCATTGCAGTATTATTTATAGTAAACCATTTTCTGCTTGAGCTACAAGTATGTGTGGATATGATAGCTTTTTGAATTTTTGCTCAGAATAGAAATAAATTGGGATTTTGAATGATTTATATATGAACATATGATGACTTTTTCCACATGTTTAAAGTAAATGCGAAAGTGGAAGCAATTTAAGATATTTTGAAGTGATACATAAGTGTAGATCTATTATCTTCTCTAAAATATAGAGCTGAATCCCCTCGAGTCCTTTGAAAGTAAGGTATTCTCTAGTGCTGTATCAATGTACCAAGCTCCCTTCTTTAAAAGTCTTAATGAAAAATTTAAGGGGTTATGAAACTTCATGTGGAGATGCATTGGGGCCAGGAAAATCTTTTTGATGTTTGTGTTGGGCTACAAAATTTTATTGGAAAATTTGAAATCGCTTCCGCCCCGTCTGTCCCATACTTCATGAGTCCTCCCTTAACCTGAAAGTTTTGTATTTGTGCTGGTTGTAGCACAGTTAGCCCAAACTTCCGAGCCTCCCTGCTTATTACGACCCCCCACCGCTTATTTCATCTTGAGGAAGTTTACAGCCCTCTGCTTATCAAGACCCTCTCTCTTATTCAGGACCTAAGAGCAGCTACACTTCTGATATTAAGAATGATTTAAGAATAATCTAAGGCTGAAAGCAACAAAAAGACTAAGAATATTGAGGCAGCGCGAAAATTAGGTATTCTTGTAAAGAAGTGTTTTCCATGGAAATTTCATCGATTCCTGGAACTCAATAGTTTTACTTTCTTTTCCTTTTCAATTTCGGAGGAATGAGGAGATAGTTCTAATTCTACATTCTGATATGAAGTGTTGGAAAGTTTTGAAGATATCCACCTGCTCAAAGTATAGAAAGGTTGAAAGGCAACCAAAGCTGATCAACGGGCCGTGAAATTTTTCATTTAAGAAAAGAATGGCTAGGTCACTGATGCCAGCACTAGTTCCTTCATTAAATAAGACTAGGCACGTACAGACCCACGTAGACATACAAAGCCACAATCTGGCTAATGTGGTGAACGATTGTGACGTATGATCACCAAGGTAACATATAAGGAAAATGGCGTCCGCCGCCAATAGCATTGGCGACTACGCCAAGGAGCTTGTGGAGAGCATTAAAGTTGCAGTTTCGGGAACAGGAAAGAGTGTTAAGGGTTTGCTAGTATTTATCGTAACCACTTTGCTGAATCAACTGGGCAATAAACAGTTCTTCAAATGCCCTCCAAAGAACTATGTGCTCGCTGGTTGGTCATTCATGCTCATCCCCGGAGCTATGCTAGGTATGCTTATCCTGATGGCTTCAGAAAGAGTTTCAGAAGGATGTACCCTTTGCGGGCAGGAGGGCAATGCGACAAGAAGAAAACGGTCCAGAGTACTTTTCTTCCTCAGAGCCATTGCACTGGCCTTGGGTTACAGTACTCTAGCCTTTCTGTCTTGGTTGGTTGCATCTTTGCTGTTTACAGAGACGTATGCGTGCGCAAAGCTCGGACCAATGCCGAACACAAAGAATGCAACAATACTCGACAAGTACAACGCAGAGAAAGATATAGAGAATGCAGATTCCAAAATAATTGGATTGTTTCTCCTTTTGGGGACATTGTTTATTCAGATGGGTTTCTTTTTCTTCGACAAGTGCCGCTTGACTAGCCTGTCTAAAATTACTGCTCGGTTGAAGGATGAAGAAAGGTGAGATTTTTCTCTTCTGGGGGGAAGTGCGGACATTTCTTTGAAGCTGTTGTGCTAACGAATTTGCTCTTCAATGCCAAATTGACGTTGGGGGGCCGGAAACATTAGAAAAAGTTGATAAGAGGGACCAGAATCAGCGTGGGTTGGGATAAAAAACACAAGAGTATAGCTGACAAACAGAATGATTTGTTCAAAATATCTGTTTTTCATATGCTTTGAGAACTTTTTTACGCAAATAATAATGACAACTTCCTTTGACAGAGACATGGAGATCACTAATTTTTCATGCCTCTACTAAAACCTTTATGGCACTGAAAAGGACATTGGCTACAATTGTGGCCGAAGTAAAGGACATGATTATCAAAAAATTCTGGTCGGAGCCTCCAAACCCCTTTCTTTCCCTGTGTGTTCGATTAACACTATTTTTAATTTACTATATTTATAATCTTTACAATTAAGTGTGACTGCCACGCCCACTCTGCCAGGTATCATCGTGCACTGTCCAAAGGGCTTCCTTCATGATGGCCTTTGTTGCCTCCTACCATTTATGACATGGAATCGTGCTTACTAATAAGTATCTGAAGAGCAAAAATGATCAAAATAAACAGCATGTTTCCCAATCTTTTTTTGCTGTTCCTCTTTGGCTACAATACAATGAAAGCAGTTTCCCCTCACCAGATTAAATTGACACTATGCAAGTATGGTTCAAAACTAGCTGGCATCATAAACTAATCAATTGGATATTATCTTTTGTGATAGATGATGGTGAGGAGGAATTGATGATCCCCTCAAGACAGTTGAATTTCCCTTCAGCTGGGTAATGCTCCCCCCAGGTTAGTAAACACTTCTTTAAACGTTATTCTATGTTTTTTCTTTCAGTTATGACGAATGTGAAGCCAAGGCTGCGAGGGAGACATTTGACAAGCTTGTAGAGGTTAGTGGCAAGCATAACGGCATAATGTTTGTAGAGGAGCTTATACTAGCAAAGTATGCCAAGAAAGGATGTCCACCAAAGAACAAGCCGGAACCAGATGAGGGCTCTGAGACAGAACAGGACCCTGAAACACAGAAGGAAGCTGAAGCACTTCCATTACCAAAAGAACAGCTCCTGGAATTGCGGAAAAAGTTAATTGCGAAGTATCCAAGATTAGACAACCCATTGGATTGGGATCTGGAATACATGGACAAAGCCTATTTAAAGCCAGAGTATGCGGCTGAAACGCCAAATGGTACTGATGACTATCCAGAAGGTACGCGTGAAAATCACGCACTAATTCCCATGGAAAGTACGAATACTGGCGACAGTTCCTCCACTTGAATTACGGAGACAGTTGAAATTGCATATAGCATTACCAATGGCCTTATCCTAGCCATGTCTTTTGTAGGAGAATGGGTAATGGAGAGAGCCGGAGCAATAACATATAATAGAAGTGACGTTCTCTGAGCTCTGAACAAGGTTAGATCTTTTAACATTCAAATTTTCTTCCCGCCCGATTACACAAATTGTGTATTTGTAATATGCCTAAGAGTGCATTCAATTAGCGACAGCGACGTTATAAGAAGTGAAAAAGTGACACTGCGTCTCGCCCTTGTACCAAATGGCTAGTAATTGCTAAGACTATGAAAACTTTGCTAAAATGCTGAAGAAATGGTCAGGAAATCGGGATGAAAAAGCGTTTGTTTGCCGTGCACAGTCTGGGAGATATGTGCCAAAGTGGCACTAAAAAGGAAATAGGAATGGCAGAAATTTTGCTTTGACAATAACTCCGAAACGATAGCACATGCCAATAAGAAAACATATATACAAACGGCACTTCATTATACTGATTTTCCCTTGGTGTAATCGTTGCTCAATTTGGACCTGCCTGTGGTGTTATACCAAGGTCAGAAAAAAGTCACCAACTCAGATTGTGACAACTCGTCTCTCGCTCCTGGTGATCGTCGAGTCAGAAGTAGCAGTGGTTTTGAACAGACCTATGTTTTGCTTTTGGTATGATGTAAACGGATCATTGAATATAATAGGGATTGGCACAAATTTTAGACAACACAAATTGACACAAAAATTGTTTTAATTTACTTCCATGGTATACCTCAAAGGAGGTGTACCCAACCAACACCATTTCTGAACGAATATCCATGGGATGGTTTAGTTCATAGTGGATGTGAGTTTTACGGGTGACATCTTAAAGTGCATCGTAATGACGTCAAAAATTGAAGAACTGGACAATTTTCGCAGTTCTAGCTATAACTCTGCCATATGACGAGATACATAACATTTATGCGCTTCATCAGATAGAGCAGCTTATTCTTTGCCATTTGATGTATAGCAATGCATAATTGGGCGTGACCCTGAAGTCAAAGCAACGTCAGGATGTGAAAACTTCAATAATTTCGAGAGTGAATGCCTTAGTATGCGTGAAGTCAAGTCTCTGGTGAGAATGGAAGCTGATGAATACGTGCTTTCCCTCCATGATTAATGCAATAATTATTCGATTTTTGCTATCGTTGAACCTAAACTGACACACGTTAATGTGAACCAACTCAATTAACAACAGTGTAGGTTGCCATTGATATCTGGTGTTGCAAATGAAGAACCTCCAAACACTGCAGATGTACAGGTAGATACTAGATTCTTCTTCAGAATTGGTTGAATTTTTCACTGGGGGTTACTCCTTACTGTCCTAAAGGGGTCTTAAAAATTACAAAAAGCACAATTTCTGTTTGACCCTGATGCCTTTATTGATGGCAGTTTGTTTTGCTTTGTATATATAATTTAAGATCATTACCTTGGCCAATAACCGGGTACAGCCGCAACCAATATATAGACATAAAGCAACATTGTACCCGATTAAGCCATAACGATAAATATATATATACATATATATGTATGCTTATATATATATATTTATATATGTTTGTATATATATATTTATATATGTTTATATTTTTATATGTAGTTAGAGCTTTAACAACTCAGCTAGTTCTTTTCAAACACTTTTTATTATAATACTACCAATATGATATTACTTTCTTTTGTTACCGGACCAGATCATAATCCAATAAGTTGCAATACTTCTTAACTCAGTGTACACTAATGCTTTGAACACTTTATGCATAGAATGGGTGGTTTATATTCTAAAACATTAGAGCAATTGTCTTGTGGAAAGTTTGGTTCCCTGGAATATATAGTGTCTGCAAGGAATATTTAAATATGTAGCACCTCAAGTTAATAGACGCAACCGCATAAATTTAGTACACAAGTATGCCAACGGAGCCATAGGGAGAGCTGAGCATTGGTCTTTTTATACAAGACAATACATGTCGGTTATTTTGAATAATTACAACAGTTATCCGAAAGTTGAAATTACAACCAGTACATCAGTCAGAAGTATTATTTATAAGTTGGATTCGATGTTTGCGTTTCATGGAATTCCTAACAAAATCAAATCTGA
>WIPJ01002090.1:28035-50366 GCA_018155075.1 Cassiopea andromeda
TTTTGCTCGTTCCGTATTTAGTCTTGGGATTTGAAGATCATGGCAATTCCTTGTTTCATATTTTGAATGGACTGATCTTAACTCAAATTTATCCCAAAGACTTTCGGGGCTTAACTTATTTATAATCTTATACGTCATAACTAGTCGATCAAACGAGATTATATTACTGATGTTCAGCCAATCACAGGACCAGTTATCTTTTACTCTAGCAGTTTTAATTATCAGATGGGCTCTATTCTGCAATCTTTGGAGAGTTTCGATTTTTCTCACTGGAAGACTTCCCCAGATGTATGAACTACATCTAAAGGCGCTGAGGAAGATGTTGTCTAGATCACTTTATTCTTCCTACTTCCTAATTCACTTTGATCTTAATGTATGAACTGCACTTAGAGAAGCTGCGGAAGATGCTATCTAGGTCACTTTTTCTTAATCTTCCTTCTGCCTAAATCACTCTATTTTTGCTGTATGAGATGCATCCATAGAAGCAGGTGAAGATCTGCCTAGTTCACCTGATTCTGTTCATTTGCTTTTTCTGTTCTCCAAGAACGTGCACGATTTTATGAAGATCAAATGCTTCTAGATATCCCAAATGAATTACAGCAATAAAATAAAAGGAGATTTGAATGAAAATTTAAATACAATAGAAGATAGTTGTATTGGATAATGCTGCATCCCAATCTTTCAATAAGACTATAGAACACATGACAAACCATTGCATCATCAATATCATGATTGGTCAATGCGCTTGCTTTGCCCACAAAAACCATGGTTTTGTTTGGCAAAAACAAGCGAATTGACCAATCACGTTAAGATGACGTAATGGTCTTTCTCGTGTTTTAGAGTCTTATTGGAAAAGTGAAAATATCATATGAACTAGATACACTAGATCAAGAAGTAAGCATCAAGTTCTAGCTAGCTGTGAACTCGATACTGGAGATTGTAAAGAATTTCCATACCACTTTCATCCCTAATTCTCATTGGCTTTTCTTCTTTTCCAACATTGTTGTGTTCTTTGGTCACAGGAAGCTTATAATCACTTGAGCTTTTTAGACTAGGAATCAGAATGGCTGTATCCGTGTCATCCATTGTGAATGTTCCTCTCCTGGTCAGTTTGTCAACTGGCGGAAGGTACGTAGGCTGCGCATTTTTAAGGATAGTTAAAAATTTCTCGTAGCTGAAATGAACATGGAATTATACATGAAAGCCTATGTCATATGCTTAAAGTCATGTAAATCATAACATCATACATTATGAATAGTGTGACGTCATATGCTGTATTTTATGTAAAGTGTGACGTCATACACCATACGTCATATAAAATGGGACGCCATACACCAAGCATACCTTATATGCCATACGTCATGTAAAGTGTACGTCATACGCCATATGTCATGACGTCACTGGATCCAAAAGTAGATTCAAATGCCAAGATCTTTGGAAAAAAGCATAGAATTCCAATATTTTGATGTCCAAAGGTTTTTGAGTCTAGTACACAATCCTACACATTCAAATACAATCTGTTTGCATGTCTGAAAAATAAGCTTCCGACTAGCCCAAAATATTGTCGTCCAAAAACTGCACATTATTACATTTCATAGTCGCATGGAGTTTCTTCAAATTCTTTCACTTTTGTTCCATCTCTCAAGGGATTTTACAAGTAAAAAAACGAACAAAACGGGATTACAATGGATATTGATAACAAACTATTGAGAAATACTATTTTGATTTGCAGATTAATTTGGAAATAAACACACAGTTGGCTTACTTTATCCATCCATTCTTTTGTGGGTCGCATTCTCTAAGCAAAACTTCAATATCCTTGAAATCCAGAGGTAAATAATGACTGCATATAATTTTCATCTAAAAAACATTAGCATCCAATCACAGATAAAATATTTCCAGTCATAGTTTATGATCTGTTTGCATACAATATTTTTACACACTTTTTACTGGTGTTTTTATTGGCCAAAAATTGATATTTCATTATTGTTGCATTCAAAATGTTAAAGATGGTGTCCAAATTCGAGTATACAAGATAAACAAAGAAAGTCTAGCCTATTTTAGCCAGTTTATTTCAGTAAAAGTTAAGAACCTTTAAGAAAGTCTCAGGTTCAATTTCGGGAAAAGTTAAGAAAATTGAGGCTCCGGCAAAATGAAGGTTTTCTTATAAAAAAACCGTATAATTCTAAACCAAAAACATACAAAGAAATTCACCCATTAAGTTACCTCATTCTCGTGCATGAGACTCGTCCCTGTCCTGTCACAATTCCGAAAGGAGTTCTCAATCTCATCAAAGTCATACGTTTCATGGTGTTCTTCGGCAAAAGCGCGAAGGCTCTTCTGCACATTGATTGTAGTTTCTCGCAAAGTCCTTTGTTCATCAGTTTCTTCCATCACAGGTACCTTTAGATATGGACTGCCTTGCATCATATCATATGATTCTAAATAGAATGTAATTCTTTAAAAGCATGACACAGTTTGTGAAGTTGTACATGAAATGGCACTGTGTATGAATGTACTCCATTATTAACATAATGCTGTAGAGGACATTACTCTGAAAGTGATGCTAAGCTGTACATGAAATCATGCTCTATAGGCAAAGGCAAAGCTAACGGACATTGATGGAAGGTTTCTCTCTAACCAATATTGCTGACAAAGAAGGTTATTGATGAACAGCCAATTTGCCAACAAACTTGATGTTGGTGAAGTTGTGGCACCCCTACAGCCCTCTATTGTTATGTGACAGCTATATGATATAGCTCTATTAGTGACATAATATTGAATATCAAAAAACATCACAAACAAAATAGTTTCTTGGGCAAAATGACAATGAGCATATAGTGACACTGTATACTTAATAGCTCTCTCAAAACTAAATGATACTAATGATTGTGGTACTCCCTGCACCTAGTCAAATATGTCATATTGCACAAAGATGTACTCAAGAGCAGCCGTGGCCTAAAGGTAATGCACTCAACTAAGACCACCATGGTCCTGGGTTCAACGCACATTGCAAGCCATCGGTGGCATCAGGAAGGGCATCCAGTCTTAAATGCTCATGCAAGAATTAAAGTCCTCTTAGAGGCACACTCCAAGCCCCAAGGAATTGGGGAAAACGGAGGGAAAATCGAGTAGAGTAGCACAAAGATGTACTCACTGGAGACAAAATTCCATAATCTGGAGTAATTTATCTTCCCTCCATTACTTTTGTACTTTTCTATCAGCTTCTCCAATGCTCCTCCAATTATGAACACCTGATACATAAGCAAGATATCCCTGAACTCCCTAACAGTAATGTACCCAGTGCCAGTGACATCCAGCCTTTTCATGGCTTTCAGAGCATATGCTAATTTCTGCTTGTTTGTGTGCTCTAGGCAGTCAGCAACCTGCTTTGACAGAGCAGCATCATCTGCTTCTACCTCATTCATCTTGATATTGGATTTTACGTTTTCACAACTCGGTCCTGTAATTAGTACTAGAAAAGAATTGGAAAGATTAAATATCAGCAGCACTTGCATTCATCTACTGAATTCTCCTGGGTAACAATTATCTTGGTAACAACTAGATACCAACAAAGGAACATGTAACTAACAGAGGTGCAAATACAGGGGTCCTGGCAGGGGTTTTTTTTCTTTATTTTGAGTAGGCTGTTATACCTAGCTTTTTCAGCTAATTTAAGCCTACTATGCATGCCGCATTCAGGCATTTGACCCCTAGTGTAACATCAATTGAGAAGGATGGCAGAGTGAGCCATTTTTGGTTGCTCATCTGGAGGTTGCCCATCCAGTTTCTGGTTGTACACAGCCATGCTTAACTTCAGTTAAGCTAACGGAACTGGCTGGGCCACTTGGCAGCTCACCCCACATAAATCACTGTAGACTGGGGGGATTTTGGGTACCACACCCTAAAATTATTACAGAATTTGGTCACCACACCCATTTCAAAATCTTGCTAGAGGCCCCTCACCCCAAGCCTAACATCTTCTCATCAAATTTGACAGAATTACAAAATTGATCACAAAATTTACCCCCTAGCATTTCTAAGCAAGCAGTCCCATGCAATTCAACATTTATTTTGCTTGAAAGTTCAGTTGTGAAGTATTGATGTCATCAGAAAACATTACTAACTGTCCTTTACTTAATGTGAAAATGCAAGAAGGACAGAAATGATGAAAGACAAATTTTTCTTAAAATATCTGTTTTGAGCATGTCCTGTAAACTTGCTATGCAAAACAGGGGTCTTTATAAGAGCAGGAGAGCTGGATAAATTTTCAGAAGTTACCCATTGGAAGGGCACTTTGTAGTACTCTCAAGTTCCAAATCAACATGGGGGTCCTAACAGACTGGGGGTTTGAAAAAATTCCAAAATTTAAGACATGAGGGAGTAAAATAAATGGATGGGTTGGGATTAGAGAAAAGGCTTTAACTGATTATACAGGGGAAGGATGAACAAAAACAGGTTTTCATAGAGTATAAAACTAAAATATTTATAGCAGTATGCTATTTTGCACTGAAAATTAGGCATAAATAGTACTAGCAAAGAAAGGAAATGAAATGAGGGGTTTGTAAAAAAGTCAATTTCCTTAAAATCAATAAATAGGGGTTCCTAATAAAGTCTGGGGTGATTGGAAAAAATTGACAAAATAAGCAGGGGGACAATTATTTGGCACCTGAGAGTATGAAATGTCAAAAAATATCATCAGTTTTCAACATTACCTCTGTCTATATCAGCAGTGGGGCCAGGCTCTAGGGATGAACTATAAAGCTGTTGTTGTGCTCTGTGTTTATTCCTCTCTGCTTCAAACTGATTGCTCAACCTCTGCTCCATGGCAAGGGTAGATTGCACAATATTACCTCTGTTGCTACTTGCAATTTGGGGCATTGGCTTTCCAATAATAGGTCCATACTCATTTGAAAACCTCCTGCCCTTGTATGACATACTTCGGTATACTTTACCACCATTAATATCATGAGAGGCAATTGGCTCTAGTTTTCTGGGAGAGTATTTAGCAGTCACTGCTTGGTTAGCTTGTGGCAAAATGTCATAGCACTCAGGTTTCCTTTGACCTCCTGATTTTTGTCTGAAATTAGCATTTCCATATTCCTTGGCATAGTCAAAGTCTGGCACTTGCACCAACTTCCCCCCAATGATCTTTACTTTAAAATTTGACTTCATCTGTAGTCTTTTCTATGAGCAATATAACCCATAACTTTTGTCTTTAAATATCCAATTACTATGTAAGAAATAGATTCTCTTTGTATAAGAATAATCACTTTGTAGCAATTATCATCAGCAATGTTCATAAGGGGGCATGAGGGATTATGATTTACCTCCTCCATAATGTGTACAAAACTGCAAGAAAGTTGATCATTATTGCTGGGGATTTAGCATCCTATTAATCATAGTGCTTTCCATAACCATTTGCTTTAGTCATAGTTTGTCAAATGCTTGCAAAGTCCCCCTCCCTTCGAACACCAGAGGAAAATATCTAAGCAAATATCTTATTATTTCTAGCTTTATGTCTTTTAGCCTGAATGGTGACACTATGTTCTAGTATTTTTATGAATAATACCTTAATACCTACCCTTCCTCTGCCAATACAATTTTCCCCTCCTTAGACAAAGAGACTGTTATAATTTTTCTCTAGAGACGACATTAAATTGGTGTTGCCGTAATGGTTTGAATAAGCCACTTTCATATAAGCCCCAACCGAAAAGCTACTTTCTGGCAAATAATCCCTCACCCTCCAAAAATCCCCCATGGGAGTGGAGGCAATCTAGGTTCAGTCAATACAAGTCAAAAGCAACTAAAATATAAAATCAGCTATCGATGTGGTCATTTGTGCTAACATTTTGCGTGAACAACTGTCTGGCGCTAATGCAGTTTTGTACCTCTACCCTTTTCCCTGCCACTACCCCAATAAATTATACTACTCTCACGCAGAAATGTACCTCTCCAGAAAACAGAGGGATACCCCAAAAAGTTATACACCACTTGATAGCTCTTGGTACGTTCATTCATAAGCTACCTTATGTTACCCCATAGGATAACGAGTTGGGTAAAAGTACCTTGCGAAATTACGCATTTCAGGGCATCTCAATCGAGGTACCAGACTACATGTATGGAAGGCCTGTTGCTCGGAGGCTTCAGATCAAAGAATTTTTCTGCATGACAAACACTATCCTCAAATCTGGGAGAGTAAAAAGCAAAGTTATCTTACCAGGAAATCTACGCGTTTAGATTGGAAAATATCATACTCCTTGTGAGAAACTTTTCTACAACAAACAAATTCATCTTTGTTCACAGTCAGCTGAAGGCCTTCCCTGGTGTCCATGGCAATGTAGCCTCACTTGTAAAACGAGACAGAAGAGGGCGTCACAACTACAGTATGTTTCTTGTAACGAAAGTACGGCGGAAAATATAACCTCCGCTATCCCTTCGAGGGCAGAGACGCATTTACCCATGGGCCCACCGGGCCCGGGGGCCCCCTAAAATTCTTTGTCTTAGGGGGCCCCGAGCAAAATTTTGAAAAGCCAGTGAATTTCAAGTCCCCTTACAAACTTACCTTGCAGCCATATCCATAAAAGGTCATGCTAACAGGGTGCTGGGTAATCTACACGTGACACAAAATTTTTTAGGTGTATTTAAAGGGGCCCAAATCAAGTCTGGGCCCAAGGCCCCAACCGACTTAAATGCGGCCCTGTTCAAGGGCTCCTGTGACTGTTGTAAAGCCTCATTGCTTCCCTGTGTTTCTGGATAGTCTTTCCAAACGATTTGAATACCTAGCTTGTTTACGCTTATCTTGCTGTAAACAGTCCTAACAAGTGGGTTCCAAAAAGAAAAGAAAATGCATAAACTTATTTATAGCCATTCTATTGAAGATGGAGACGCCTCATCTTTCAAAAAAGTAATAGAGCTAGCACCTTATAATGGTTATGACATTTTACCACAGAAACTTGAATGTGTAGACCACATACAGAAAAGACTAGGCTCACATCTAAGAGCGTTCCGCCAGTCATATAAAAACGCAAAAACAACCCTTTCTGATAAAGGAAAATTAACTGACAAAGTCATTAACTCTCTTCAAAACTATTTTGGTCAAGCCATCAGGCAAAATAAAGGGGAAGTGTACAAAACGATGACGGATGTTGCTGCTGTACTTTGTCATTTCACTGACATTGAAGACTAAGCGGCATTGCTGCTCCCAGAGAAACAAAGTTTTGGTGCAAATGGCAGAGAGATCAACTAACTGGCAAAAAGACAAATAAGAATTCTATAAACATCCCTGAATGGATTCATGATATCTTCAATCCAGTCTTCCAGGAACTGAGCTCTGATGACCCTTTATCCAAGTGCTTCCATGAAAGGACCTAAAATGCAAATGAGACCTTGAATAACATTATATGGCAAAAGTGTCCACAGAATGTCTTTGTCCAAAGGTATATGCTTTGTGTAGGGGTTTAGTCAGCAGTTATTGAATTCAATGATGGGCCATGTAGTATATACAAAATGCTAGATTTTCTTGGAAAAGACCCTGGCTGCCTCACTGTACAGTCATCCAAAAGATGGACATTGCAACGAATAAGTAAAATTCAAAAGAAAATGTCACAGGCTGCAAAAAGCAGAAGAAAGAAGTTGAGAAGTGCAAAATAGTTGGAGCTAGAAGGGGGAGAATCTCACCTATCTGGAAATTTTTAGTATCAATAAATTGTAAGAAACTTTTACTGCATTTCACCGCAAAACATGATTTTTCACAAATAATGCAATTTTGAAAAAAGATACTTAATTAACTACACAAGCTATTGATATGAAATATTAAATTCATATTTTTGAATCTCTTCTCAAGGGAAAGGACCACAGAAATATTTGTTAGTGCACATAGTACGACAGAAAATATCCATGGCAACTGAGATAATTATATCAATTATTGAACTTTCAATTTTCCATATTAAATATCCCTATTGAAGGAAATTGTTTTAGCAAACTTTTGGTCCGTTCCCTAATGTTTACTTTCATTGACATATTCAGAAAGTTTCATCAAGATCAAGCATAAAAATACAGAGCTGCACTTATTTGAATTGATGCACCTTATTTCCAGAAAATTGTGCTGATGACGTCATAATTATGCTAAATTGTGAAGATTTAAAAATTAAAGACTATTTTTATTGCATTATTTGTTTATAGGAACAGTTTTGTTGCATCAGATATGATGTATCTTTAAACAAAAATATGTGGTTGTGAGCTACCTTGATTTCAAATGCTATTTCAAAGCAACTATCTGTACAAGAAAATGCCTTGCATCAATTTAGAAGGAAAATAGACACAGCATCCATTACATATTTGTAATGTATGTATTAGATTAACTTAGTTATTGTATCATTAATCATTGTACCTCTTTGTACTGTTAGATGTACTGTGTTGTTACTTTTGAATGGTTGAATAGAATGATTAACAAGTAATTAGAGTCGGAGTTCAGTTGATTATCAGAGATAGAGAAGGAAACATAAGTGTATTTGTGGGAGCCCAACTGTTACATATTTCACAAAACTTGAAATTTATGCATCTTGTACGCACCTTTATATAACAATAAATTTTATAAGAATATTGTGGCTCAAAAGCACTAAATTTAATATTAATTTAAGAATAATGCAAGGTTCAGACTTTATTAATGCTGAGATCTTTTCTGTTTTCCAGTTATACTAATGCCCTCGGGCAAGCTTTAGCAATATCTGTGCTGCAATCGCTGTTCTGTTACGCTCTCGCTTTGTTTCATGGTGAAGTATGACATCAACAAATATTTGAACACATTCATTTCAATTCCAAATAACTTTACGCTCCTGTACTGTACAAGTAGTCCTGAGGTTCAGAATCAAGAGCATTGAAGCTCGAAGACAAATTAGGGGCTCTTATATGAAAATGAGTGTACCATAGTTCGTAACCTGGTTTGTTGTTGCAATTGAAAGTCTCATGAACTTTAGAAGCATCTGAGGTTTGATTTGATACGATACTAAGACAGATACAACCTGAAGGAAGAAAATGTATTTCTTTTAAAAAGAGAATTGTACTTTAACATGTTATTTTTAAAATGAAATGTTTCATTGCAATTTTTTGGCATCCTGGTAATGCGCAATCTTTAGTCATGCTTATATTTCCTGATTTTCTTTAAATTCCAAAAGCATAGCTAAGAAAGTCTAGCATGTTTCAAAAATAGAAGCGTTTATTTACGTATGAATTCATTTTGGTCACGTCAGCTATCATTTCCATGGAGAAACAATTGCAAGCTTTTCGAACACCAATATACGCCATTTTTAAGATGAATTTTTAGGCCCTTCTTTTCCATACTTTTGTACCCTGAGTGTATTTTGACAACCGATTTTTCCAAATGAAGCGTCCATGTACTTAAATAGAAATCAATTCCATACAAAACGCTCTTTTTTATATGATAAACGGTTATGAGAATATTAAAATGCAGAATTTGCTAAAATCTTAGAATAATTCTAAAGTAATACCAGGCTCAAGTTTCATCAAGAGTTAGAATTAGAGTAACAGTACTGTTACATGAACTTTTGGCCTAAATGCCCATCTCCACTTAATTCGGATTTCGGATTTCGGATGCGAACTCATTGTCCTTCTGTTCGCATCCGAAATTGATGCATTCGACTGTTTTGATTTCACTGAGCGTTTGCATACTAACCAGAAGCTCCCGGATGAAATCAGCCAATCAAGATTCAACTCCCACTGACTCGAGAGGAGCATGGTTGTTCGAAACAATAGGCTATGACTTTTAATGACAATAGACTTCGTCCGACCAGCTTTTCAGTGTGTATCAGATTCCGAGTTCGCAGTTTGTTATGCAAACTGGGAAGTCCGAAATCCGAATTAAGTGGAGATGGGCCTTAGCGTTAGAATATCTACTTCTCTCTCTTCCACTGTTGCTCTAGTTTATGATGAAATATGAAATCGACGAAAGTTTTGAATAACATATTCATTGATTTTCAGCAGAAGTTACACCTTTGGCACTAGGAATTGACATCTAGGGTTGAAAGCCATAAAATGGTAAGAATACATAAGCTCAGCGGAAAATTAATAATTCAATTCAATGAAAGGAGTGTACTATTGCGCAGGATATCATATTAGACTGTCCAGCAGAGTTTCTTATCTGACATTGGTTAAATGTCTAGATTGACTTTCTCTCAGCAACAATCCAACTACAAACGTCGCCAAAAGTCGTGGGACACTTTAGCTGTTTTTATTCTGCACATAACACCCATGGTAGCAAATTTCTTCCAAACAGTCTCATTTCGGCCAAAAAAATACAAATGGTGTAGCGCGCCCCTGATTGGCTCTCAAAGATGCAACTTACAAATAAGATATTATATACTTATTAGCAACGAAATAATGGCAAAATTACTAGACAACATCTATATTGTTAAGCCGTCAGAAATCAAAGCCTTTCACTACAATTGCCCGAATGTATAGAAATACAGAGAGTATGTGAAGGGGTGATAAATTAAGCCTTCAAAGTGACATGAGTTTTTTTCGCATCAAAAAATAATTTTTTAGCGGAAACTACGTAAGACAGGCTTTACTTTTCAAATCTTGATCTGGAAATGAGGTAGAAGTAATAGGAGAAAGGTGAAGAGAACATTTACTCCATCACGCCATATAGAAATAGTACAGCAGCGAGAAACTATTTGATGAAAATAACATGACATTTTTAAATGCCATAGGAAAATGAATTACGTGGTTGGTTAGAGAAGGCTTTGATTGCTATAGAAGGGTTTTAGGAAGCGAGTAATTTATTTTTAAATTGCTAGAAAGTTGGACGGTTTTCGAAATTCGCGATGTTTTTGTTGCATGAGGACTATATTCCCACTGTGCTCCGCAGAGCTGCCTGTTATAAAACATTATGTTCTAGTATGTGCCCCCCTCCTCCCCCTCAACAATGAAAAATATTTAAGTACAAAATAACTCCAAATGTCTCAAAAACAGGATAAAATTGTTGTAGAGGGAAAGGGGGCGCGTACACGGCGTAATGGCTTAATTTATGAGAGTTCTATATTTTTCGCAATTTTTTGTGATTGTTCCAGGCAATTTTGGCGACCGTTATAGGTATTAAAATTCAAGCCAACTCCTCGCCAGTTTGTCTGCATGTTTGCGGTGGACAAAATAAATAAACCAAACGTCGAGTCAATGTGCTTGAATAGAAGCTGCTACCGAAACGGCACCTGCTTAGAAGCAGTGCGTTCCTACACATTTTATTCCCAAGTGAATAGCCTGCATGAAGTGAAATATATATTCAATGAAGCTAGCATGATTGGCCTTTAATGATTGCAAAATAATTGATCTATTATTCATGAGTATCCAAATATGGTAGCAATTCGCTCGTCGGTGGCAGCACGTGCCTTTTATCATGCAGCATGTAACTAGAAATGTGCTTTCGGCATGAAATTGACGAGCTACGAATACCCCCGGGAATGGTTATTCTGAGCATGCGGATACAATGTGAGCATGAGCGCGCATGCCTTAATGATACATAACAGGGCGAATTTGCAGAAAGAGTCAAAGATGCATGTGGATTCAGGTAAAGTATAAATGAAAGCTGGGTGATAACAGGTTGCATGTCTTAGAATACATTGCTGTGATATTAAGGTACCTGGCCGCTTGCATTGTGAAAACGACTGTCGTTAGAAGATTCTTATCAAAACAGTCAATACGGGTAATCGCGTTTTGTGGATGTGCAGCTAGTGAAGAAATCAATAGAGGAATTTAGGGTGAACAGAGAGCGCAGGATATAAGAGGTAAATGTAAAATGTATTAATTTAATTATATGTGCAGACCGAGCAATTTTCTCTAACTAGTGTAGTGCCATTCCCCTCAAATTAAAATTCATTGGGCTCGGTGCTTGCAGTATGCTCTTTGTGAAGTAAAAAAGGACAATAGGACTCAAAAAAATGCTGGAAGCAAAACAATATTCCCTCAAAGGCACCTTCTATCCATTACAATTTAGGAAGAAAAAGATTTGGAAAACAAAAACAACTATTTTGAAAGTGATATTGGGAAAGACGCTTCTAGTACAAAAGTTCACTAACTTTAGCGAAATAGGGTAACATAACTGGACCCCCAAATTCCAAGCAGTTGAACAGCTTATTACATTTGATCGTGTCGTTATGGTATATAAGATCTTTAAGAAGCTATGTCTTGAAAATCTATGGAGCACGTACCACTTAAAGTCTCATTACTCCAGATACAATACACGATTCAGCAAAAATATCTAGATTCCGAGGTATAATCTAGAGTATGCGAAGATAGGATTCTCATACTCAGCTCTTAAAACCTGCAATAAAATCCCAGTAAGCATTAGGGAACTTCCCACGCTCTGCTATTTCAAAAAACAATTGAAAAGGTATCTGATGAGCTGAAATAAACCAAACACGACTCCCGGTAGAACAGCCTTAGATTTGTTGTAATATTGTAATTTTTCTTTATGATGTTGGACTAGATTGGATGAGACCATTATCTGTCGATTTTATCCTCCGTTTCCTCCCAATTTTTGGGGCTTCGAGGGTGCCTCTGGGAGGACTTTTTGTTCTGGCAAGTGCATTTAGGAGCGGATGCCCTTCATGGCTTCGCCAATGGCCTGCGATGGGCCTCGAATCTAGGGCCACGTTGGTCTTAGTCTAGTACCTTACCGATAGAACAAGGCTGCTCTTCGGACTAGACCATTATGATGTACTTAAACTATTATGATGTATCGTTTAGTTTATTTTAATAAAGCTAAAGGGATATTATTGATATTAAATATTAATAACAATAAATGAATATAGATAGTACGAGTATGTAACTGCCTTCAGTGTAATCCAAGTCACTCAAGACTGAAATATGAATAAGAAAAGATACAAAGAAAATTGACGGAAAATGGTAAAAATTGTGAGGCTATGGAGCAGTTCAATGGAGATGCCAGTTGTTTGGTATCACTTAGCAGTTTGCAAAAGGCTATTGACAATAATTGTTGAAGCTTTCATTATCGTCTATTTATTACACCAAATAATCTCGTTACATCACACTCTCGTTTCATAAATAGAAAAGATATTTCTCAGTCAAACTGCGTCAATATGAAATAAAACTTTGCAAGCGGGAAATCAGCTGTGACATTGTTGTAGCATTTTTTGGTATTCTCCTTAATTATTCAAGAAAATAGAAGGGGAATAATGTTTTAAACCTGAACAAAGAAAACTTGTATTGGAGCAAAGAATGAAGCCAATCTAATTTGTTAAAACAATCTAACTTTGTATTTGGAAAATCAGTTAAGACATTTTTGTTGCATTTTTCGGTGTTTTTCTTAAATATTTTATAAAATAACAGGAAAGAAGGTGCTTAGCCGTCAATAAAGGAAAGTAGATTTGTATTTCAGCAATCAATAAAGTCATCTAATTTGTTAACAGGGATTTCAAGGAAGAAAACCTATTTTTGCAGCAAAATTTTTTCTAAAAGATAAATTCAAATTAGAGAATATGATAAAGTTTGTTAGAATTTTGTTGTTATTTCATCTTGCATTTTAAGAAAGAAGCTCAGGAATCCAGTGTAATATTTAAAAATCTAAGAGCAAAATTAAAATTAAAAAATCTAAGAGAATCTAAGTAAATATCAATCTGGGTCTAGCTCGTCATAGCTTTTCATATAGCTTGCATATTTATCATGCAGCAAAACCTCAAGAGCAGAAAATAATGCCAAGGAGGTTTGTGAGAGAGTCAAAGTTCCGCCATGTTTATGGCGAAGCATTCAAGAGAGAAAATTGCTATGAAGGGATTCCTATTTCAAAAAACGCTTGGGATGGAAACTACTGCGCAGTCAATTCAAAATTCGTTGCTGTGGTACTAGAGTCAAGAGGTGGAGGAGCTTTCATAGTTTTGCCACAGAATAAGGTATACATATTTTCATTCTTTGGCTTCGCTTAGCATCAAATTGCCTAGCATACTCTTTGTAAATGACTCCTATATATAGACATACTAGCTGCTGAAAGAAAACTAGTCATTTGGCAAAAGTTGACGCGAAGCATTTTGACATACTTGCTGCATAAACACTCCAGCTAGGATCTTGGTAGAAATAGCCAATTTACAGACATCAAATATTAATAAATGTGGGTTACTAATAACTTAGCATAATGGGAATGATTTTGCTTAAAATTTATCCCAGCTGGCATATCTTCCCGACTAGTCAATGTTCCATCTATAGTTGCTTTTAACTCTTGCAGTACCTGCCTTGCTTTATTCTTCTCTATCAGTGGATCTTGACCTTGTTGGAGGTACTAAGCCACACAAGTTCCTTGAGCCCTTTGTAGCTGGAAAAATATGTTGTATTGTTTCCTCAAATTCAAAGCATATATTTAAAGCTATGTACGTTATTAGTACACAAGCTGACCAATCAGAGTGTGACGTCATGAATGATGCGAGCTGGATGAACTGAACTCGCCAAAGCCCTGAAATTTAGTTACCAAGCCCTCTGGGATTCGATGGAACTCTGGTTAAGACCCACTGCTCTATGTCATATTCGTTGTTTCGATTTCTTGGATAACTACAGTGTTCTTTTAATAACTTACGTAAAGTTTGAAGAATAATTTCGCTTCAATATCCTTTCAATTATACTGTCTTCTTCCTCTTAGACGGGACGGATCGATGCCAGCCAAGCCAAAGTAACAGGCCACAAAAATCGAGTATTGGACATCCAATGGAATCCATTCGATGAGAACTTAATTGCATCTGCTTCAGAAGACTGCACCATCAAGGTAATTGTTATATTTGTAGGGTCTTCAAGTGACAAAATAGGAGTAACAATGATTAATAACAAAAAGTTCGCGAATCTTCTTCAATTAATGACTTTAACTATGTCTCATCTTACGAGTCCATGCTACAACAACGGTAACGTTAAACAACAGAACAGCAAATTAAACTCAAGCTCACGACAACTTAAACTAATGGACGGCTTATACTAGCAACCTCTTCTTGCGACTTCTACTGTGAACTACACAATACGGCGTTGGCATTTTATGGCAGACACATGACATAGCAAAAAGAAAGGCTTATTATGTAAGGGTGATTACAACATAAGATGGCAGCTGATGGGTAGTGGCATGGAAACAGATTACTCACAAACAATGACTAGACGGATAAAAATAAAAACTACCTCATAGACACGGAACAGTAAACCTATTGTGTAACATAATGCCGGAAAAATTGAATCAAAGTCAGGATGCCATTTGATGGCAGCAGTGATAAGTAACCATTCACATAAAACGTCACAATAATTTTGACATTTTTAGACACCCACACACCCTCTGTCACCAGCTGCAGAGTATGGCGTGGTCGTGGTCTTGGTTACTTCTTCAAAATGCCTTTCTCAAAACCAATGATGCTTACTTCGCCTAAATTCTTTCCACGTAAAGCTCATTCTGGAAACTCATTCATGCTAGATGACACAAGTTTGGGGAAATTTTAACAATGTAATGAGTGAATAGTGGAAAAAGGTGGTCTGGGGGGCTTGCCCCAGAAAAAATTTTAGGCTAACGCCTTCTAGAGCGTCTGAAAATTCCCTTTTTGCAAAAATAAGATATTCCTCATTTTTCATTGCACACCAAACCACCAAAATATTTGCGTGTGAACACCGGCAAAGCGAGTAATTTGCTTTCGTACAACGGAGATCTTGCTTGAGAACGCCATAAATTTCAGACCTTGCCCGTCACGCTTTGTCACAAATTCAACACTTTCCACCCACCTCCCATTGTGTGACGTCATATTCTGAATTTCAATCGTTCAATAGGATTGTTTTCATAAATGCGTTTATTATGCCCTTTTTTATTGAAAAGTATGACAATGAAATGGCATCAAAATAGGATTGCCAGATTACTTTTTGACTTCGAGCCAAATTCGTTCTAGAAAAAGATCAGACGTGCTATTTTGAGGCCAAATGTGCTTAAATATTGAATTGCTTAAGGAGGTCATATCACACATCACACTCCAAAATCAACCCGCCCACCATTTGCCACACTTTGTCACAAAATTCAAAAGACTCCCAACCCCCCTTGTGCTACGTAGTATGTGAATGACTCTGAGACAATAAACAGATACAGCCACATCCACACTTGTCTATACATGACATGTCACGCCACGATATGACACCGCACACCACACCACATAATACCACACGACACCATACGACAATACACTACACAACATCAAATATGAGGCTATTGATGTGCTGGGTCTTAATTTTATGGCTAGTATTATTTGTGATAAGCTTCACTTTACACCATAAGAGTGTCGCCAAGATAGCTAATTAACCCCTGGTAAAATCCCTGATTTTAGGTTTGGAAAATTCCAGATGGAGGATTAAAGACAGATTTAACCGATGCAATCGTGGAGTTGCACGGCCATCAGCGTAAAGTCGGCTGCATTCAATGGCATCCGTTAGCGAACAATATCCTAGCAAGTGCTGGATTTGACAACAAGATAATCGTATGGAACGCTGAAAGAGCCGAACCTGCGATTGTCATAGATGGTCATACTGATACCATATATAGCATGAGCTGGAGTAAAGATGGCGACCTGCTTGCAACGACAAGCAAGGACAAGATGCTTAGAATCATAGATGTTAGAGGTGGTCATACTATTTCGGTAAGTTATTTGACATTTAATTCAGCAAGCTCAATATACTCTGAGAACGAAGTTAAACACAAATCTGAGAACCTGAAATCTAGTGATGTTGCCTCAAATAAGGACGCAAAAAGATGGAGTAAACTCGATGACATTTAGAGGTAGCGTACTTTATAATGCACATAATAATGATATAAATACTTCCCATAATGCTTCAACATTAAGAAATAAAATTTTAAAAATGAAAAGGAAAACTGTAGTTGTAGGTCATGTTGGTGAAATGTTGTGCCTTTCTGCAAGTTTTTGTCGTATTGGTATTTCAGTTGTAATTAGTTTCTTGATTTAATTTAACCAGTTAGTTGCTTTTGCTGATACCATTGCGACTATAGAAGTAGAGCATTGCTCCTTCGGATAAGGAATAGTTATATGAAATCTGGCAATGTCTATTTGCACAACTTTGATATGAAACTAAGGCCCAATCGAGACCCAACCAAAGCCCAAATGAGGCCCAACCAAGGCCCAACTGAGGTCAAAATGTTTAAAACCAAAGCTCAGATTATTATTTGTTTACTGGAGCTCACAATCTGGGCAAACAATCTCTCAATAATCTATCATTTTTCCCAGATCGAGTGATTCAGTAATGCGATAAAATGAAAATTTATGTAAAATGTCGGCTTGCAATTAACTATGAATTCAAATGTGACAATTTACATTTAGGAGCACAGAGCTCATGATGGACCAAAACAGTCACATGTTTGTTTTGTCGGAAAAGATCGCGTGCTTACGACTGGATTTTCTAGATCAAGCGAGAGGCAGATTTCGCTGTGGGATATTGTGAGTAACCTTGTGCTTAGGCATTTCAAAAACTAGGATATGATTATTTTAATGGCAAAAGTAGAAGGAAGATATTTGGAGTTTATTTATCATAGTAAGTCTGTTCAGTAATATGCCTTATTACTAATAAATATGGATTAATATTTCTCCACACTCTTTAGAGCTCATTGATATAGGTAAAGCCTTTTAGAATTCTTGAATATTTCTTAAAATCTTCTAAATTCTTTGGTACTATTCAATATTTGGAAATGCTGCCTAATTTTACCTAACAATCCTTAGAGATCTTTAACATTCTTTAATAATCCGTGATATTTCGTAATTCCAAGTTATTTAAAAAAGAATTACTGTTAGATAATCTCTTTTACTGTTGATAGTGAATAAGCTATAAAAGTAACATTAGTAAATTGCATTGGCTTATTTATCGAGTCTCATAGAGCCTTGAGAGGCATGTATCAAGCATGTATCCTGTTGGCAAAATCGCATACGTGCCTAGAGACTGTACGTTGGGAGAGTTCTTTGACCATTTGATCAACTACTATCATTAAATCATTAAAACAATGATTACAGTAAACACTATGACCGATGAGACGCGAAACCTCCTGCAGCATGATGACTTTTACCTGCCCTCTTACCGTTTGGTATAAGTTGAGGGGCATCACTCTATGCCCCCCCCCCAGTAAACACATCACTGGGCACAATAGATGTGGCAGGAATGCTAGCCCGGAAGAACATTGAATCCGCATACTCTTGAGCACAAAATATTTTTGCATGATAGAATTGCTTGATACCAACTGAAATGAATATCTTTTCTTCTTATGACATTGAGTGAATTTCTGAAAGACGAAAGTTATATTTTATGCATTCATTATAATTTCAAGATTCATTCATATATATATATATATATATGCATTCATTATAATTTCAAGACATATATATATATATATATATATATATTCATTATTTTGTCATTATCTATAAAAGTGTTTTTGGCAATACTCGGTTATAATTTCGATGCTATTGCAGAACAATTTGGACGCACCTCTGACTACACTATGCATTGACTATGGTTCAGGAACGCTGCTACCATATTTCGATCATGACACAAACATGATTTATCTAACTGGGAAAGTACGTTTACATTCCATAAATATAATCAACTGCTCAGTCCTCTCTACTTGCCTGAGCTTCTTAAATCTGTAGAAATTTGAGGTATTTTTCTGCTAGGATATATGGGTATTATCTGTCAAGCTCAGGTGCTGTTTTTTGATGGTGTATCTTCTCAAACAGGGCTAATACTTGTATCTTTAAACGCTTGAAAGCACTTATTGATCGACCTAAGAGATGGTAGATAGGAATGGGTATTGTGTTTTGACAATTGGTCTACCTTCGAGGTGATAAACAGTTAAACTCTTTAGCTATTTTGAAGGTGTCTGCCAAGACACGTTGCAAGGTGTCTGACAATGTGAAATGTTATGATATTCCCTTTGGTATGCCACTGGCTTTCTTGGTTAGTTGTTGTGGTGTGCGATATAAGTCACCAGAAAATTGTGCGTCTTTTTGCGTATTTTTATGCTTCTGCAATATATATTATATTTTTGCTGCTTTTTGATAACTAGAAGATTTCTTTGAATGTGTACTTTCTTCTAGAAAGTACTGTCTGATATCGTTGTTTCGAAGTCCTTTTCATGTACAGGAAAAGTGCATATTTTTATGGAGAGGCTCAAGCCATGTGACTATGAAAAATGGTGTAATTTTACTTCCTTTATAGGGTGATGGTAACATCCGGTATTACGAACTCTCAACAGAATCACCGTTCATTTATTACTTGCATGAATATCGAAGCTCTTCACCACAACGTGGTTTTGGCTGCCTGCCAAAGAGAGCAGTAGACGTAAATTCTTGCGAAGTGTTTCGCTTCTATAAGCTCCATCAAAATGGCCTTTGTGAGCCAATTTCTATGATAGTACCTAGAAGGGTAAGTATATCTTGTTAGTTAAACATCTATTTATGTATTAGCTTGCGCTGAAACTAGGGGGGTATGTAGTGGAGCTAAGAGATATCAATCTATAGCTTCAAACTTTTTGCCAGAATTTTTGCATTTCAATATGCACTGCCTCTGCTTTTACCAAAGCCTTGACTAGGACTTGCACGCATCAGTTTCCTTGAGAAGTGGCAAAGCACTAGCAAAACTTTTGCGTTGGTTCTCGTGCTTAGAATTTGTAGCAATGAGAAATAGAATTTGGCCTGCACCTTAAATAAAACTGTCATTATACAAAGCAAAGTCTTTCTGTTTTGGCTCACTTTACTTCTTTATTGTTTTTAGCCAGTGTTTCTTAATAGATAACAGCTGATAAAAGTTTGTTTAAACCACTCTCAGGTGCCAAATAAATGTCCCCCTTCCTATTAATTTTTTAATTTCTTTCCAACTCCCAAGGACCTTATTAGGACCCCTCGTTTATCAATTGTAAGGAAATTGACTTTTTAAGAACCCCTGATTTCATTCCATTTCTTTTTTAGCACTATTCACGACCAATATTCACGGGAAAATACAGTGCTTTTCTATATATCTTAGCTCCATGCTTGTGACAACCTCTGTTTGTTCTTTCCATCGTTTACTAATGATTTAAAGCCATTTCTCAAATTCCTACTTCCCGTTTGGTTTGACTTCCCCGATTATTAAATATCGGGATTTTTTCTGACACCCCTGTTTATTAGGACCACCCGTTTATTCAGCACTTGAGAGTGCTTTTTTTTCAATTACCTTCTTTTTGAAATTTTTGCCTCAAGTTCAATTTCATGCTTAACCACTATGTACACCAATGTGGACGATCCACTCTAATAATTTTCCATCTTTACTCTCCTTTAGTCTGATCGCTTTCAAGAAGATCTTTACCCATTAACACAAGGAGACATTCAGTCACTAGAAGCTGAAGAGTGGTTGAGCGGAAAGAACGCTGAGCCTGTGATGATATCGCTGAAAGAAGGCTATCGACCAACGGAGAAGAATTTTGTTGCTGTTGAGAAGAAGCAAATTGAGATCATTGAAATGTTCCCACAAAAAGAGCCACCTTCAAATGAGAAAGAGGTAGATTCAATATGTCTGTAGTTAATCAGTTTATTATCAATTGCAAAGCAGATAAACTGGAATATCTGCCAAGCTCTGATTATGGGTGTAGGATGAATCAGTGGGTAGTTAGCAAAAGTCACATCTTTCAGATAGACAAAAGTTCCGACAACGGCCTTATTAGCATAATGACATGGATGCTGATTATAGCACCAGTTCTTGAACAGTGTTTTTCATGCTTACGCAACTGAATTGAGCTGCCAAAAAATTCTTCGAGATATCGACTAAGTTGGTTTCTGTTGTTTCTCTGTCAAACATTTCAATTGTAGCTATTAGGCTCTTACTTATTTACTTATTATCATGGCCGTGGCTGGAGATGGAAGGGTGGGGGTGTTGCTATTAATTTTGCCGACAGAAGGGCGTGGTTTTGGGTATGGCTTTTGCTTTCTTCCTTGAGGAGAAAAAAGATTTGACCTATTGATTGCAGTTTATAATGTTAAAAAAGTATGGGTGGGTGACTAGTTTACTTTAGCGAAGGTCGTAGAACTCGTAAACATCCAAACCATTGTGGATACTGGTGAACAGTGGTATTGCAGTGCAGCTGTGGGCTTTAAGGAATAAAATCATAATGGGGCTGCTTTAGCCCTTCAATTTCTTAGTTTGAACAAGTTGCACCCTTCTTGAGCCACCTTTTTGATTCTTTGATGCTTGAATTTAACAAACATATCTATAGAGCAGTTTCTTTCTGCTTTGGATTGACCTAATCGCTAAGTTGTCTATTGTAGACAGTTTCCTAATGTAAATTTTTATAATCAATCTTCCTCAATGCAATTAAAAAGCCCTTCAAGCCATGCAAAAGCAAATTTTTCTGCATCAATGATTGTAACAGTTACTTTCAAACTCCTTTTTGGGCACCTATACCTATAGCTTTGATGCTGTTAGGAACTACACTTCAAACTCAATTACCACCCGATATGCCACTGTATATGAAAAAAGCTGGTAAAGATATGTATTTTCTGAAAATTGCCGACAACACTTTAATTCTTAGTAAATTTGCCGACAAGCTCGACGCCTGGGGGGTGTTACACCCCCCACATCCCTCTGTAGCCACGGCCCTGCTTAGTATTATGCAGTAAGAAAGAAATCTGTTATTCAGTGCAACCCTCACTAGTTACATCGTGTAGACTTACTGGCATGGAAATGTGCTGTTTTATGTTTAATCTACAGAAACTGTTCAATGTATTTAGTGTTGCACCATATCGCTAATGTTCTCTTATGAATCTCTCTGCTTCTCTTTTTTATTAGCTACGCAAAGCATTTTATGACCACGAGGATGAGATTCGGAAGCTAAAGGAGCTTCTTCAAGCACGTGACCTCAGGATAAGACAGCTGGAGAGGCAACTATCCGATGAAATCCATTAGACTTACGCGACCAGTCTATATACAGAATCACAAAGGACGTAACGTGGGAAACAATGCCATTTGGGGAATAGAGAGCTTTGAAAATTTTAAGTGAAGTCCTTGGAGACTCTTTAAGCAGAGGGGAACTTTGTTTGGTTAATCGACAATAAAATTGTAAAGTATTTTATCATTATCATTGTTGAAATTTCTAATCTATTATGATAACCTTCACTATTCAAGCTAACCTGTACTAGTTTTCAAGTAAGTGTAAACATGATAGTAGGACTAAGTTAATTGCAAGGAAAATTTTATAAGCAACTAAATGAGACTTGGGTGGCATTTATCAGTCTCGTTTCCATTAAGTTAATGCTTCTTCAAGAACT
>WIPJ01002093.1:0-15410 GCA_018155075.1 Cassiopea andromeda
TTCCAGTTTTAGGATTAGCGAAAAAGTAGGTAAGTGCATGATTGCTACTAATGTAGAACATTGCCGATGCTGTTCTGTATTCCAATTTCAAATTGGCTGAGTTCCAGGCCTAACTATGATTGTTGATCGCTCGCCATTTGAAAACAAATTATATGTGAAGGGCAATCTTGTTGGAAATCTCGGAAACTATTTTGTTTATGGTAGCTTTGATAATTGCTGGCTAATGACCTTGGATGTTATGATATAAATATAAAGTGATTATTAGATTTTCGTATCCTGAGCTAGGAAAAGTTACGTGCAGCTGTGATCGCTATTTCTTCCTCGTCATTTGATTGGAAAGGCTGTCTGTTAGAATGTCTTTTTGTCTTTATTGAATACATTGAATACAGTAAGCATAGTGATGCAAGTCGCAGTAAATCTAGAGTGTGTTTGTATTCAAGGAAAGCGACGCCATATTAAAGTGATAAAGGCCATTTTGTGTATGGAATTTAAGAACAACTCTGATCGTCAGGCTTTGTGATGAATGGAAGTAAACTTCGGTTGTGTTCCTTGCCCTCTGAAATAGAAATGTGTAGAGTTTACAAAAAGTAGAATATTGAAGGTATCCAATGGCTGGTATCCGCCAGTGTCATGGCAATGAAACTAGAATTGATTTTTAGCTGGCACGTAAATACTAGTGTGGTGTGAGGGGGTTTAACACCCACCCCTCCAATCTGTCATCCAGTCAGAAGTTCGGAAGACAGTCGTAACATTGATACCTTTTAGGAAAAAGGCTATGTCAGGCATACCTGAACCTAAAAGACTTTAATATTCGGATTGCACGCAGATCTTCAGACTGCTACCATGGGCGATTCAATCCGAAAAAGGCATTATAGGCATGGCCCCTTGGGGGCGAAGCCCCCAGAAAAGTTGTTTGACTATTGACTACGCCTCATTTCCCCTAAGAAAACGCCCAGTTTGAGAACAATAGTTGTCCCTTTATACCCGAGAATGCTTTGTAAATGACAAAGAAATACGAGTACAGGGCGGTAGCAAAGCAGAAAATACAAATGCATGGTCTCCATTAACATTTGGAAATTTACTCTGAGTTGTTGTTTTTGTGAGAAAGTATAGTAGCGGCCTAGAGGTATCATGCTTATTTCTTGTACATCTTCTCTATTCCCGTGTATTTGTAGTAAACAATATATTTCAAATTCAAAGTATTTTACCTCTCTAGAAGGGTGTGGGGCCAAAAAAGGTGCAGAGAAAATGTATGGGGGGCTGTGGCCCTCTGGCCCTCCTGTTTGACTACCATTGACTGCTGCATGTCCCAAATAAAGCTTCAACGTCATTGGAGCCATAAGGTCAGTTTTTGGCCATGAAGGTTCTTTTTCCAATCAAGTTCTTCTTCTGATTAGAAAATCCAGGTGATAAAAAGAAGAACGTGTTGTTTAGTAAAATGCAATTATCACACATTTTGGAGGGTTCTACATCAAACAGTTTTCTGGGGTCAAATCCCTAAACTGCACTTTTTAAGACCATAACTATGTCAGATTATGTTGGCACATAATCTTTCATCCATTGGCGAAGGTTTGTAACTTGTTTCTTGATTTAATTTCTGCAGAAACACCCCCATCCTAGTCAACTGTTTTATGGCCAGCCATCTAGTACAGTCTTCTCAACAATTGGCTATGTCACTATGGAATCGCCCCCCTCACGCCAAAGAAAATCTCTGTGCAGTTACATTCCTGAATGTATATCAATAATATGATGAGGTTTTATAATCTGGTCTCAAGGCCCAGTGGTTAGATGTCCCATTAGATGTTAGATCTTATGTCCAAACTTTGTCCAAAAAGTTTGTGCTATGGCAATGGAAGTTTGATAACACACTCTTTTCATGGTCATGAATTTTACCATATATGGATAAGAATAATAGCATGATTTTACAAAAGAATATATGATGTATATACAAAAGAATGAATGATGTTGCTGCAGTTCTTGTGGTGGAAAATATGCTTTGTATTCCTCTGAAGTAAAATTGTGGGTAAGATATTTGGTTTCACCTCTAATTCTCTCAAAGGAACCCACTACACATAGAATGAAGATTGATGTTCCATTCTCAGATGTTTGGCCCTAAGACATGCTCCTTGTTCAACCATTGGGATGTTCAGCAATCATTTGGAATGAACCATGATCATCAGGAATTGTTATATCTGTGATGATCGCAGAGTAATTACAATATATGACAACCAGGCTTTTAGAGGAAGTGGAAACAGTTTTATTTCCAGAATGGGTCAGGGAAAAGCATATACTTTTGGAACAAGTTTAAGGAAAAGTTGTGGATGTTAGCCAATAGTTAGGGAATTGTTTTACAAGATCCTTATCAACTATCATCATTTTCAGCTAAAAGCTCAATGTTGTATGTGATGTTTAGGCCTAACTGTCGTTTGTCACATGTTCATATGATCCCAAAGACAGTTTCTTCTCTTGTTTTGTGTATCATGGACTCTATGATCAGCATAGATGGAAATGATGTTGCAATGCAGCCATGACTACTGCCGGTGAATATATTGAATAATTAGTTATGCCTGTCTCTGTCTTTACACAACAGCTGGAGTTGTGTTAGAGGCTTCTGAAAGAATTCATCTCATAGATCTTTGCAGCTTTCCAGAAGAACTGTCAAGTTATACTATCAAAGGCAATCTTAAAATCCAGAAAGTCACTGCCACTTAACTCTGATACTTTATGCATTGTTCCATGGTGTAACATAGAGTTAAAATTTGTTATGGATATTACCTTCCAGCTCTAAACCCTGTCTATCCTTCTCAGGGTTTTGAGCACACTGACATCCTCAGTCTCTTCAGAAGTATCCTACATAGGACTTTCCCTTGAAATGATAACAAGTGATTCCACACCAGTTATTCCAGTCTAGTATTACTTTTCAATCAGTGATATAATGGTAAGTTTCACCTACTGTCTTGATTGTTTTGACAAGTGATGTTCTATACTGATCATATTGTATTTGATTTCCAGGACTGAAGATGTGTTAGCAAATCTGATGCCTACAATGAAGTAATGCCATTTCAGAGAGCTTATGATAACAGATATGATAATTGGTTGATATCAGGTATTTGCTAGTTATTTTTTGCAAAATGACATTAAATGTTTGCTCAAATTTAGAACGTTTCTATTAGGATTAATTTGATATTTGCTTGACAATGGATATGCATCAAAATACAAGAAGAGTAAATCTTGAATGAGTGTCCAGTAAATTCACACATTGTAAACTTCTGTTACATGTATACTCTTAGCTTAAGCCAAAGATGAATAATGACTAGAATGACAACTGTATATTAATATACTGATGAAATGTTTCAATATCAATATCATGTTCAAACATTTGATTGCTATATTTCCTTTCAATAGTCATTAGAACAATGCTGCTTAGTATGTCTTGCCCCATTGTTGAACGCAAATACATTTTCAACCGTCTTAGCCCACAGAACATGAAATTGCAGGGCTTGTTGCCAAATTCAGTCCTATAGAATTCTGGCAACACACATAAAGGTTGTTGCCCCAAAGAATTTCTGCAAGGCTAACAGCACTGTTGTGTGCAGTCTCCGTCTTCTCTTTTTCATACCTGATATCAATATTTTTCTGAGTACAAAGAATTTCCTCATCAACATTGTACAATTTACAAACATGATTAAGGCTATCATCTTTTGGTACGTTATTAAAAACAACATCGCCATTGGACATATAACTGCCTGATCATTATTGTTGAAGCTGGTGCTTAATTCTGAAAATGTTTTGTCAAGAGTTGCAATACATATTTGAGTAGGCCAGGGACAGTCAGGGAAATTCAAGGAATGTTTTCTTATAGGTCAGGGTAAGTCAGGGAAAAATTTCTTTCACTGAGTCTTTTTTCATTGTTTTATAATGATTCAGCTCTTGGCCACAGTTTGGGTTGTTCACAAAACCCAGCTCATTGAACAAGCATTTTAGCAATAATTCACTTAAAATCATACATATTTTTAGCATCAAGGACAATTTCACATACCACGAGGAATTTTCTCCATATTGAAGGACCTTTCAGGAAAATATTTAAATTCAAGTACTTTTCAAAGGAAGCGTCAATTTTGAAGGACTTTTCTAGACTGTATGAACTATGTTTTGATAGTCATACCTGTAAGTTTTTGCTTTACTAACTTTGCGGTCTACTAGCCCTCCTCCCCCAACCACATATAAATAGCCACAGAGCAGAGCTTAAAGAAATTTGATTGAATAGTGATGGCAAAATACTTTAGATTCATTAGCACAGATTTGTGGTATAACAATACATCCAGCGTTTTATGGACGTCCTTTTCTGTGCTCCTATCCAGTTAAGTTCTCTATGGGCCTATTTTTGCAATTATTGATGCAATTATTGATTGTTTAGTACGTACTCATTAAGGTCAGAAAAAATATGGTAGTTTTGCAAACAAAGTTAGGGGGAAAGGCATCATTTCTACCCAAAAGGTTAGGGAAAGTCAAGGAATAACTTTGTGGTAAATGCGTATGAATACTGTTAAAAGTATGTGGAGCATATATTGAAGTTAGTGGACAGAAAAGCTTTGAGTGAATTCGAGCATGTACATGAGTTCTTATACCTGCAAGCCATCTAACTGCCAGCCTTCTAACTGCCATCTTGATTGCAGCTATGTATTAAGATATACATTCAACATAAAGTGATATTGAAGTATAGAAGTGACTGCCAATGTATATTATTCTTATTGTTTGTTTCCAAGATTGAATGCATTCTAGCAAGATTTGGCCTAAATTGGTATACTGCATTAAAGACGAGGTATTAACAAGGTATTTGCTTTAGTGATATTTTGGTGAAGTAAGGAACTATATGTCTTGAATTTAAAATACCTTTTATATGATGATGAGTATGCCAGTCATGCGTCATGTGCGTGATCATGAATGCAATGAAGGTAGAACATAATCCTTGTGATGTATGCATTGTCTTGGAGTGGTCATACTTCGTACATAGTCATGCATTATGATATATCATTGCCATTTATGTTGCACATTAAGCTTGAGTTTGAGTTAATGAAGCTGAAAGCATTGTCTTGTGCAACTGCATTGTATATTCTCCGTATTGCATGTACATGGGTGGACTTCTAATAAATTCTAATGTTTATAATACGGAGATGCGTAAGATGTTGCAATCCACCGCTTACTGTTTTGTATATAAAGGTTGCTAAATGTTTATGCTTTGCTAGATATCCTGTGTACTTGCTCCTTACCAAATTCCATTCTCTCTCTGTTTCAATGAAATGGTTGCTCTTATACCTCGAAAACCTAGAAGAACGTTTATCTTTTGAAGAAGTCAGTTAAAACGTAAGTAAAGTCAGGGAAGCTTGTTGAAAAGTATGTAGCTAACTCATGGAGAAATCAAAGAAACACTTAGATAAGTGTTAGCTTTCGTGGTATGGATGCCCAACTCAGATAGTACATTGATTTAGATGGGTCATTTGTGGACATGAATTGCAACAATCCCTACTTCTGTTGATTATGATGTATGTACATCATCTGAATGTAGCAACAATCGGACAATCGCCTCGATCAGTCACAGCAGCAAAATATTATTAAAGATCATCGCAAACCGGATGCAGGAATGGTTACATTCCGAAATAGCTGAGGAGCAGGCTGGTTTCAGACCAGGTAAAGGTACAAGTGACCAAATACTGAATCTGAAAATGCTGCTTGAGAAAAACCGAGAGGTTGGAACAGATGTTTACCTCTGTTTCATCGACACAGAAAAGCCTTTGACACTGTAGTGCATGAAGTCCTCTGGAATGTTATGGCAGAGATGGGTTTCATGAAACACCTAATTGATCTTATAAGAAACCTATACATGTCCCAGAAAGCAACAGTATGAACCACACATGGAATAACAGTTGCTTTCGAGATTGGCCAAGCTGTCTGGCAAGGATCTATTTTGTCACCTCATCTTTTTAACATCTATGCAGAACATGTCATGCGAAAAGCACTCAAGCATCATCCAACAGGAATAGCAGTTGGTGGGAAATTAGTCAACAACCTCAGATATGCTGATGACATCGTCCTAGTTGCAAAATCTATGCAAGAACTTCAAGACCTGACCAACAGGGTGAAGACTGCCAGTGAAGCGGCAGGACTCTTCCTCAATGTTAGCAAAACAAAAGTCATGAAAGTGACAAAGTCTCCAAACAATGAAAGTTTAACTGTTAACAATCAAAATGTCAAAACTGTCAAAGTTTCAACTACTTGGGCGCACTGCTCACAAACACACTGGATGATAGCAATGAAGTCAGACGATGCATCGCAATTGCAAAGACCGTGATGATTGGGCTAAGTAATATATGGAAAGATAGATCCATATCACAATACAGAAAGCTTCGACTCCTTCGGGCACTCTTACTTCCAATTGCAACATATGAGGCTGAATGTTGGGTCTTGAAGAATGTTGATACAAACAAGATTGCTGCTTTTGAATTGTGGTGCTATCGCAGACTCCTTTGGATTAGTTGGGTTGACAGGCGTACAAACTAATGGGTTTTTAGAGAAAATTGGGCCTTGCCGTGTACTACTGGACAAGATCAACAAAAAGAAATTGAAATTCCTAGGACATATAGCCAGAACATCCTGCATAACAAAAGATCTGCTATTCGGTACAGTTATCGGCAAAAGGGGCCATGGAAGACCCAAAACCGTAATGTCTGACAACGTGAAGAACATTGCAAACATCAGCATGGCCAGTTTATTAGAACAAGCTCAAGACAGAAATCGTTGGCGGAGTTTTGTGGAAAGTGTCACGGCTGGTCAGTAATGACCTTCCCGTCGAGAAGAGAGAGAGTTGATTATGATCCAATCAGAGACCTTTGTTTTTCATTTTCTGCAAGCAAAATCAACTCAAGTCATAAATAAGCAATTCCAACCAGCCCCAGAATGGAATCTTGTGATGAAAGTCCTTCTTGACCACTTAACTTAGAAAATCATGTATAGCAAAAAGTTTTAACAATGGTAATTAAAAAATCAACAAAAGAGGAATATATTATTGCTAGAATCAGTACGATAATAAAATATATGGTAACCAATGTGATTAGCAACCTAGCAGTAAAATTTTAAAGTGTCCATTGTGCTTTTAGAATAGCAGCATGACAAAAGAAACAAGTTTAGTGCACGAGAGCATACAGTTGAGTAATTTGTAATTTGTCTCACATGCAAACTGAGAGGTAGATATGAACGTCCATTTACAACAAACTATAAATAGAAGAATGACAGAGCAACAAAGTAGCTAAGGAATATATGAAAAATTTGAAACTCAAACGAATACCTCCACAGTTATTTTGTCATTTTTATTTTCATTCAATCTTTATCATCCTTTCCCTTCATCTTGTGTCTAGTACATTACTTTGCTTATTTCAGTTTACTCTCCTATCACTTCGAAAGCCCACCACCCGTTCAGTGTAACCATCACTTTACTTGAATTGCAACAAGTGCTTACAAAATTTGATTCCATTGGAAAGAGCAACATCCTTACAATTAACATGCTGATCAACCATCAAGGAGGAAATAGCACATATATTTCAGAAAATGAAGTTGAATTATTTCATTGATTTTATTGTGTATGTTTTCTAGATTTGGTGATCAGCATGTCACTATCTCGAGAGGAAGAATATTTTGTAAAGATCACTAAGATTGTTTTGGAAATTATTCCAAAATATTTGAGAAAATTGTTCATCGAGAAGTGGGATCAAAAGTATCCAAATAATAAATGGCAAAGTAATATTGCAAGTGGGAACTTTTTGTTCAATAAAATACCAAATACTGCCAAGAATGGGAGAAATAGAGTATATGCCATCAATATGCAATCTGGAAAGGAAAGTGATTGGGATACTACTACATTGGTATATGCAATGCTGTACTCTCAACTTAATTTGATTCCAAATTGCCGGCCTGATGGTCAGAGGAGTGCACCTTTACGTATCAGTGAAGAGATTGACATCATAAGGAAGATTAGAAATGAATTCTTTGCTCATGCAGCCAACATGAAAAGCTCATTTCGTCCCTTTTTAGAGATAATTTCACAGGTGCATAGTGTAGCCGAGAATATATTTGGTATCAATGCAAAACATGAAATCGAAGATCTTGTAAAGTCACAAATATCAAACCAAGTAGCAGGTTTGTTGAAGCAGCACCTTCATATTGAGAAGAATCGCAATGATGAGTTTGAGAAAGGTTTGAAAGGTAAATTATGATTCATGAATTTGTGTGCCCTGTAGGTCATGTTTCATTGTGAGTAAGCTTGTCCTATGCATTTATACTTTATCCAAGCATACAAAGTATTGTATGATATGAACTCATTGAAGTACCCTGATCAATTTGGAGATCTGACTTCTCACTCATATAATGAATTGTTGAAGTAAATTACTGTCATGGGAAGTCAAAAAGATATGATATATGGCCTGCTCTTAAGTCATTGGGTAAATACAGTATAACTACTTCCTCATGGAATAGTTGATAATCAATAGTACAATGTTTAAATTTATATATGGTGATACTAATGATTTAAGAGTAACTGGTTATGGAACAAATTATCTACTTTTAGAAATGGAAGAAAATGTGAAAGAAATGAAAATTGATCTGAAAGAAGTAAAGGATGATGGTAAAGAATTAAAACAAGAGGTCAGAGATTTCAGAGGTGAGGTGAAGCATGAACTAAGAGGTATCAAGAACAACTTGCAGGCTGCAGCAGTTGCTGGTCCAAGTAAGTGGTTAAAGCTGTTCCTTCATCTCATGTTAGATTACAGCTTAATAAAATTACTTAGACTTTGATATTACTGTGGTGTTGACTATGCATAAAAAATATAAAGTGATTGTCTTGGAATGCAATATGTTGCTCTTTGTGGTGAAATGAGGATAAAGTGAATTCACAAAGGCAATGTTTATAAGCAATGACGATAGATGCACCTCATTTCTATAAATATTCTTTGATTGTATTTTTTGTTGGAGTATTCAATAGCTTACTATGCAGTTTTATGTCACTTATGGATTGGCTACATACATTACTTATTAAACATTTCGGACTGTTAAAGTTTTGAAATTTAATCTTCGGATGAATATTTCTTAATTTCGCTTAATTTTGGACAGAAATTTCGGACAAAATTGTAGGATTCTAGGCATATTTCGGATATTCTTTGACATTTTCATCAAAACTAGTGTCTTCCTTTGGTGATAGAGGTCTAATAAAATTCCAAAATTGTTTCAAAATATAAGTAGAACCATGATGGATCATTACACTTGGTTGCATCTTTTTAACAGTGTAGGGGACTGAAAGTGATTTTACAGTTTTGGTTGATTCATAGTGTCAAAGATTCTGATAATATTGGAGTTATATGGATTCAGGACCCTTTGTGAAACAATCTTTTCCACCATTGCAGAGAAATTGATGCCCAAACTTAAGGAGTATGCTTCAAATCGGACCTTTTCCTTATCGGGTGAAACATTGTTAGGCAATAGTGATGAGTTTTTTTCTGAGTGACGAAAATTTCAGCCAACGAAGAGTTATCCCTACAAATTTTCACCCGATAAGGTACTATGTAATCAAATGGCGAATTGTTAACCTTTTTGTAACAAAATGTTCTGCAGAAAGTACTAAGTGAAGCTAAATATGTTACAAAAATTGGAAGAAAAGCAGAACAATATAGCCTCGAACAATTTTGGATGCTTTTACATTTCGGACACCAAAAGTCGGACAGGTTTTGTCCGAAAGTAATAACGTCCGAAATTTTTGGTAGTTAATGTAGTCTATTGCATGGATGACTAATTAGAGGGAAACATTTAAGCAGTCTTCTATTTTCATCACCTCGCTTACTGTATTCATGATTAAATTGCCTTTATCACAATGGGAATCTATAGCTTTGTGAGGATTTCTCTAACACAATCCGTATTGGCATATATTGTACTGTTCTGTGGGCTGTGGCTAAACTTTAGCTATCAGTAGCACCATGTATTTCAAAGACATTTTCACTATATGTATTGCTTTTCAGCATTAACTCAACAAGCTGGTACTTTGCAAAGAAAAGAAAAATTGCGTATGTTATATTTCTACATATGAATGTTATCTTCTTTCTTTTAGTAAAACTTTGGTAAATCTTACCTGCAGTTATTAATTTACCCTTAACGAATGTCATGGATTTTTATCTTCTAAGGAAGTGCCTCTTAGGGATGGAGGTTATTTGACGACTTCTTATATTCTCCACAGCTTGTAACTGATAACTGTTTTGATCTTAGTTAAGATTACGCAAGGAATAGAGTCTCAATTTTTCCCTCTCATCTCATCGTTAATCAAGTGCAGCTGAGTGCCTTAAGCGTATTAGATTTAAGATAATGTAATAAAATTTCCAATATTAGACATGGAATCAAATTGAGTATTTGCTTGATCAATGAGATCATTCCTTCGTTGAGGAATTGCAAGATGAATTTCCATTCAATAATTTTGATATTCTGAGTGTATGAAACTACTTCAAGGCTTTTGGCATAATAGCTTTTTTTCTGCGAGTCTCTCAGAGACTGTTTGCTTAATATGAAATAAGAAAAACCTTTGGAAGTAAGAAGAAGGACGCTAGAAAAGATAGAATGCCAGAAAGTGATAATTTAACATGATCATATGCATACTCTGTCTAGACTATCTTGAGATAATACTACTAACTTTCATATACAATGAAGTATTCCCAACCATGTTAAAATTGGTACTTTATTAATTAACCAGTTCCTTGATGTTTCACAATGCTTTTAAGTTCATTATGTTTCATTGCCATTCAGAAAAAGAAATTGGCAACCATAGTCAATACAATTTATTCATGCATTACCAAAGTGATTGCATCAAAATACCTAAAACCAGAAATAATAGTCATTTTGCTTGCTTAGCTAACATGGTGTGTGTTTCCGTCATGAGCATTATAGATACTTTAGGTGGTGCAAGGCAAATCCAAAAGATCTTTTGCTCGGACGAAAGATTGCTTGAGATCCATTAAGTGTAGTAATTGCTATGGTAGATAAATCTGCTTTTCTTGAGTATCTTCTATCCCAATGTGTAGATTATTGTTCTTTAATATTTCACTCATTTATTTCCAGCACCGTACAGCAAGAAAGATATTGGTGAGTTTATTTGTCTATATATTTCTCAGATAATTCATGGCTATGATTGTGCCAATGTTCTATCTTTTCCACGACTACACAGCATGGACATTATTATCATCATCCTGGCACACAACAGTAAGTCAAATTTGTCGTAACTGAGGTGCAACTAAGAATTTTGAGGGCAAAGATGCAGTCTAGGAAAAAGGGCACACCAGAAACATTTTACATGAAGCTACTGTTTTGAAATACCATTTTATCAGCTTCAGAAATGGAAAAAATTGTGTGGGATGCACATAAAATTCGGCTCTTTAAAGAGCGGTACGGCGTTTTTAGCGGAATTACGGTACTTGCTTGATACATCCTAAGTTTGCAATTATATTTATATTTTAATGCCAGTCAATACCATCCCTACTAGTTTGCTTATGTCTAGCTCATTGTACCAGTTATCGGTATTTTGAATAAAGCATTTTAAAGTTGAATGAAGGTGCCAAACCCAGATTGATTAGATGAAAACTTTATTGTCATTCAGTTACTGGTACAACTGGTCGCCCATAAGCTATTCAACAAGCCTTGGGGCTACTCGCAATACAGATATAGGATGGTAGTTTGATTTGTCTGACCTATCACCTCCTTGACAGAGTGAATAAGAATCTAATACGGGTGTGTATAAGAATCTAATATGGTCCTGCACATGATCAGTGAAGTCGTAAGTAGCGTGGAAGATTCCTTGTGTAAAGGAATGAAGTTAGAATTTGCATCTAGTCGTTTGAGGATGTTGAGCGCTCTAATCTACCCTCATAGCTACCTCTGGTTTCCGTAATAGTTAGCCAGGTCACATATCAGTTTCTGTAACCCACCCAAATGCACGTGAAAATTCTGCAAAACTGTTACTTGCAGTTTTAAGGTTAAAGTATAGAGGCATCAGTCAATATTAAGAATTTACAATCTTTGCGAATACAAGCAGTTTTATTTTGTCAGAAGGATCGTGTAAGCAAAATAGTGAGATGAAGCCATTATTCAAAGGAACAGAACTTACTGCCACGATCATGAGCATGTTAACGCCTGGTAGATTGCGCTGTTCATTAGTTTATCGCAAAAACAGTTCAATATGAACCAAATTAAATATAAGTGCTAAATAAAGTTTTTCTTGATATGATGCGCAATTCTGTGCCTGAACATTATTTCTTTTTTACTACAAAAGCAAACTGTCACTCTCCTATTTGCAGGTTTTGTTTACATGGAATGTACTTCTGTAACATAACATTATAGCGTCTAAATATTCTATTATTCAGATTGATTTGGTGCGAGCTTTCAGCATATTCTGGCAAGGTGAACTGCAAACACATGAATTTCTCGCATAAAATGAATGTTGAGTAGTTCGATGCATCTTCTACCACATAATAGGTTATTGTCTTATGCAACTCTATATAGTTGATCTTCCAGTCTTTTTCGTTGAAATCGGTTCATTTAAATTCCCATTTCTTGTGACTGAGTAGGGCTACAATAAATGGAAAAACTGTTTTAGGCCTTTCCTTTGTCGTCAATCTCTGCTAGTTAACTAGATCAAATAATATAAGGAAAAAAGTTACTTAGCACCATTTAGTGGTCATCATAAGTAATAATATGTAAATTTTTCAACAATGTATGACAGTTGTTTTTGCTCTTATATAGCTATTGCTTGGATAATAGCTGTTCTTTCATGGTAATGATGGTTGGTAGGTTTGGGGACCTCACTTTATTTGGTCTGTCATGGTTGTTCCATATATCCTCCATGTTTTAACTCTATCTTATTCCTACCAATAGCAGTTGCAAAAGATGTACAACTTTTGCCAGGAAATGCTATCATTTTGGTGCCATCTGTCTGTATTGAGCTGCACGTTTTCTGTTATTAGTAACAACATTGTAAGAAAATGAGGCTCAAATGGTCAAAGTCTTAAGAACATGTTAAGAAAATCACAAAGCTCAATTTCCAAAATTGAGTTCTTTTATTGGCCAAAGATCGATATTTTGTCATTCTTGCATTGAAAATGCTAAAGATCGAGTTCAAATTCATGTGCACAATAGTAATTATGAATGTTTAACCCATGCTAGCCAGTTTATTTCAATGAAAGCTAAGATAAATATAAGGATCTCTTAGGCTCAATTTTTGGAAGTTTAAGAAAATTGAGGCTCAGGCAAAATCATGGTTTTCTTATAAAAATACATGTATTAGCAAATAGTTCTTAAGATATTAGCGCTTTTCGTAAAAATAAACAATCAATTGACTTCAGTTTACATCTGTGGATTTCTTTGCTTCAAGTACCAATATATTCAAAATTTTACTGTTCGTCTAACCTCCCAATTTATAAAGGCATCAGGATCAGGTAAATATATGCCGAGAGGCTTTCTTTATTGGAAGAGTGGAGAGTTTACAGCTCATGCTACTTGTTAAAGTCCATAAAATCCCCTAAGATATAATTTGGGTTTTAAGGGTGCTTAAAGACTCCTCATATTCGTTTATTGTAGAAAAAGCTCCGTAAAACCTTTATATTGTTAATTAATTCTTGGGGAGAGGATTGTCATGGAAAGAGTTATTTACAAAATGAGTTGCTTTTTCTAAAGGAAACACGCAAAAAGTAGTCTAAGACAATTAGTGTTTGGTCCTTAAAAACTCTTCAAAAGGTCCTAAGATTTTACCTGCTCACCATTGCACAAACTCTGAGTTTTGCAACAATTTGACCAACTATAAATAGAAACAGCCTGGAACATATTAATGACATGACACACCTTCATGTTCGCTTTAAGCACGTCACTTGGCTATAATCATGAACACACTGTTTTTAAGAATAAATGTCATAAGACTATGTAAGTCCAAGAATTACTGAAATTTCAGGATATTTGTAGAGCAGTTCAAGGTTTATAATAAATAACACATAAGGCAATGCTATACGCTAGATATTCAGCTCTAGTCTTATATGATAATTAACAGGCTTTGGATTTTACATTATTTTTTATAAGAACCAGTAAATCTGAGGTACAGGCCAGCTGTTCTTACGTTTTCCGAAGTTTTGAGTCTGAATTGGTCTTAAATTATTATCGTGTAGTGCAATTGGAATTACACAGCAAGACAATATACAGGACAGCATTGGATGTTTTGATTGATAGAGAGCCCATTGGCCAAATATTACATCCAATATGGTTTCTCTTGCACATCAATGTTATTTATTGAAAAAAGTTGATAAGCAATTATGCATAGCAATTCTAGCATAGTATGTATTGTGACAAGGGGCAACTAACTGGCAAAAATTAAAGAGGAGAGGAGAGCATTATTTACGCATTATTTGTTTCAAAATGTCGCTCAAAGCTGCCAGGGAAATCCATAGCGATTTAAAACATCCAATTATATGCCAAAAGGATAGTATATAATGCCAGACAACAAATATAACAACGCAATCTTTATCGAGGGGCAAATCACTGCTTCAAAATCACGTACGCTCTCGAAGATAATCATACTTTAATCACCAATGAATCACATTAATAACAGAAACTCACATTAATCACAAAAACATCACGTTAATCACAAAATAATCACGTTAATCACAAAATAATCACCAATCATTTTAATCACAAAAGTTTGACTCTTTGACCACGTTCATTCACCTATGTTTCTGTGCAAATGAAAGAATTAGAACATACACGCTTTCACGCTTTTCAAAAGGTTATGTGAAAACCCGTGAAATCCGCAAACACCCGCTCGAGAACACAGTGCTTCCACTTGGAAGGAAATTTCCTTTATTAAGGAAATTTCAACCTTCAGAAGGAAATCAGAAGGAAATCGAATTTAGAAGGAAAAAGAAGGAAATTCGAGTAAAATATAAGGAATATTAAGGAAATTCGAAAATTCGCTACAAAAAGGAGAAAAATATAGTTTTAAGTTGTTTTTGTAAACAACTGCCCGCTTGAATTATAAACACAAGCGTCCAGAATGAATGAACTGTATTACATTGACATTAAAAACAATTATTATTGCTCTGATTTCTTCTGTTAGTTATTGTATGGTCTTATATTTTTAATATCTCGCTTAATTGTTTTGTTGAAAAATGCAATAAAATAAAATTTTTTTTTTGTTCATCAATATTCAAACATATTTAATTTCTTCTTGTGTCTGCGTCGCAATTTGCCGTTTCGTAAACGGTCGTTGCCACTTTTAACGGTCGTTGCCACCTACGCTCGCATAGGGTTGTGGGTAGAACATAACGTTAGATCTTTTGCAATGGCGG
>WIPJ01002096.1:5550-19837 GCA_018155075.1 Cassiopea andromeda
TCCATCCATCCATCCATCCATCCATCCATCCATCCATCCATCCATCCATCCATCCATCTATCTATCTATCTATCTATCTATCTATCTATCTATCGCGACTAACTATGGACTGCCGTAATGGCCTATTACTTGCTAAACATTCATCAGTCAGTTAAAAGCTCGTTCCACAAACCGTCCAGAAAAAATTGAAATGATGATGATGAAAAGATCGTTCCATCTTCTTTTGCAACCATCACTTTCTGTCTCAAGATATTCTTCAATCATTTTGACCCATGTTAAATTTTGTCCACCCAGTGGCGGTTTTGTGGACCATGGGGCCTGGAACCGAAATCATCAGCCAGGTTCTCGTTTGAAAATTTTTTTAACCAAGGTCATTCTTCAAATTCCTTTTTGTTAAAACTGTTAGGCCCCAAGATTGTGTCTCCCATTTTCCTATTCGGGGGTCTCTTTTGGGTGCGAGGTCTGTGGCCGTGGCCCCCTTGGCACCCTTTAAAGCCACCACCGTGTCCAACCATTAGTTTCTTTACATATCTCTGAGCTTCTCTTAATGCAGTTTTTGCAGGTGTATTGTCTGGCAGTCTTAAGAGGTAACCGTACCAACTTAATCTTCTTTCCTTTATTGTTTTACTCCATTCATCAGTTTTCATTCTTTCGTATAATTGCTTGCTTGATATTTTATTGAGCCACTTGATATCGAGGATCTTGCGGGGGAGATTTCTCTGGAAGACATTAACTGTACTTTCAAGCTTTTTGGTAAGGATCCAAAGCTCGCTTTCATAGAAGAATATGCTCTCTATTTGACTCTTTAACAGTCTCATCTTAGTGGGTATTTTGACTCTTTTACTCTCGAAAGTATGTTTCAGCTGGTTGCAAGCTGTTGCTGCTAATAACTTTCTCTGGAGATAGCGTGCTCTGTGTCCAAAAGGCTACCTCGATATTTGCATTTTGTCCAGGAGTCACTTCCCTTTCTTTCAATTTCATATTGCTCTATTTTCCTTTCATTCGTTTGCAGGTTCTTTTCCTTCAAACTTAAAGGTACTTCTTTCCTTAGCTGGAGGACTATGTCATCATGATTTGTGATCCAGCCTACGTCATCAGCATACTGTTGACCTATCATCTGGGCTAAAGTTTTTGCCGTGTATGTAAGAAGTAAAGCTTCACAGCTTTTATCAAGAATGAAGATCTTTCAAATAGAAAGAGCAATGCTATACCAGAAGCACAATTTTTAACAAAGCTACAATAGTTCATAAAGATACAATATTTTTCACAGAACCCCAATACTCTTAAAACTTTTTATCTTGAATGTAGGAAGATTCTGAACTTATGCCCAAGTACAGAAGGTGCAACTTAATCTGAAAGCCAAGGGAATATATTCAAGCCTCATCATAATGCAAAGCAATATCAGAACAGACCAATGAATATTGCATCGATAATTGATAAGTTAATCTAAAAGTATTGCAGCTAGAGTATACAACAGCTCCTAAGCCATGATGATGCTTATTCCTGTAAAAAATGACTTTAGCACACTTATAGTAATATGTTGCCAAGAAATGACTTATCACAAGAATTCGTTCCAAGTTTTCCAATCAGCCAATTACACTCCAGTTTCCAAGAGGCAGGTATGTGCAGACTAAAGGGCGTGGGGAGGGCGTCACGCCCCCCCCCAATATTTTCAAGTTTGCAGGAAAGTTGGTCAAAAGGCAACCATACTGCAAGAGAGCTGGCAAAAGTATTTTCTGTGACCTTTTTTCTCTTTAAGTAACAGTAGTTTGTCAATTGGTCAAAACGCCCCCCCCCCCAACAGATGGTGTCTCGGAACATCACTGCCAATAGGCAGTGATTAATCTGTTCTGAATTTCATATTTAATTAATAGTTTTGCAGTAAAACAGCCAGGGACGAATTTAGGAGATGTTTATTGGAGGGGTTGTAGGATTGTGGAGTTTGTTGGCACGCACTTCAGATCCCAGGACAATGAAGCCACGCCCATTTTTCGTTGTCGTTGTTGTCCTATCTTAGAAATATGCTTTTTGCTGTAGAAGTCTCAAGCCTTGACCATCAAGAAACAATCTTGTTGTTTACCCAAAGGTACGAAAATATTGCAGAATTTACCGAAAAGTGAGAAAGCACTGGGAGTTGTAATGTATGTATTAGATTAACTTAGTAATTGTATCAATAATCATTGTACCTCTTTGTACTGTTAGAGGTACTGTGTTGTTACTTGTCAATGATTGAATGGAATGATTAACAGGTGTTTAGAGTTGGAGTTCAGTTGATTATCAGAGATAGCGAAGGAAACACGCCTTGTATTTATGAGAGTTTAACTGCTACAGAGTGTTGCACCCCATTCCACCTAGGTAAATCCGTCCATGGCCACGGTATGCATTCAAATTTCCATAATAAGTAACTAGAATAAAAAATGCCTTGCGGCAACAGCGGCTGTCCTTTAGAAATTTTAGCTCTAATGATCTGACATCCTCCAGTTGTTTAAGATACACTAATTATTCGTGCGGGTATCTTCTAAGAGGGTTGTACGCTTTTAATTAGAGACAGACTTATGAAAAGTAATCCTCTACAGCTCTAGAAATTAAAAAGGTTTAGATTGACGTAGGAAATCAGGGGGTATATGTCCCCTATTCTTCAAAATTGCCCTTGCAGATAATGGACTTTTACCCTCAGAAGTTATCCCTTTTTACCACAAAATTTACACTAAAACTGAAGAAATTGCTTTGACTAAATCAACCACGCTTCAAATTGTGATGGTACATGGTAAATATGAAAAACAGTGATACCTTCTAGGCCAAGTTGAAAGATGCCTCTCAATAAATCCGATGCAAGAAAATTTTCAAAGGTCCTTATCGCTGATGGCAAGTATAACATTGAAAGATGCATTTTAAGCCAAAGTAAAAAGCACAGGACCAAAATTGTGTCTGGGATGATGGACCCCATTCGTATTTATATTGACTTATTTTTACACAAATAACCCTTTAGCTACGTTCAAATGAACTAAACAATTCATCATAATAGTCTATAGCAGGCATGTCCAAAGTCCGGCCCGCGGGCCAAATCCGGCCCTCGGTCAAATTTTATCCGGCCTGCAGCCTAGTCATGAAATATATAACGCTCGTATACTGTTATTTGGCTAGCAGTATTAGCATTCTTCATTTACTCACTAGAGACCAACAGCACTTTACACAACACAACCCCCAACCCGCTAGAATTCATGGTCAGTGGTTTTCCACCAGAATTCTCACGTAAGAGCACAATTACTTCTGTTTAAGAAAAAAGGTTAAGTGAATATTCAAGTGCATGTGATATGCTTGTTTCAAATGTACCAAAACATTCTAAAGATGTTGAAATTGAAACAAAAAAAGCAAATGTGAAACACAAAGTGGCTTCCAAAAATTTTCTTAAATTATCGTTGCTATATGTAAAAAAGGTTGGCCCCCACCACTTTTACAATAGAAAATCTGGCCCCCGTCGCAAAAAGTTTGGACACCCCTGGTCTATAATCTGTGTATTCATTCTTGAGTCTGTGTATGATCTGTGTATTCATCCATGTGTTCATTCACGCCATTCTTGAGTAAGTTACACTAACGAGCGATACCATAATATTGCTACAAACATAAGCCCCCATCAAGCTGGGCAGAAACCCGTTTCATTCGGGAAAATTTTCTGAAAGAACAATAGGAAATTCGGGCAACTTTTTTGCTTGCTCTACAGCTCCATTTGATATTTCGGGCAGAAAATTTACAGCCCCCTAAATTTGACGTCTTCCTTCGCCCATGGCTACAAGAAATGGTCAACAGCCTGTACTAAAACTCTGACAGGCACATCTGAATTTTCAATGATACAATGAATTAAAACCCTTGCTAAAACATCTTCAGATCGTGTGCAAAGGGTGCCTTAATTGCAGCAGAAAGCACTACAAGCCCTTAGTTATTTTTAAGCTAACATTTCCTCTTTTCTATGGTTTGCTTCCGTAGCAAACATTTCTTTTAAATGCTATGTATGCAATACAGTATACGTTATTTTGCGTATCTTTAGCAGTCAGTTTTCTGTTTCTGAATAAGAGGTATCATTGGGTCAAATGTTCATCTAGTCTTTTGCAGTCCTTTAAGCCCTGGCCAAACTTGGCAACATTGTAGAGCAACATGGAGAGACATAGATGTTGCTGAAATGTTGCCTAGTTTGGCCACCATGTTGGCCGACAAATCCATGACAAAGTTTGTTGCTTAAAGGTTTGAACATGCTCAAAGATTTCCCGGCAACATTTGTTGCTCAACTGCATGTTACCAATTTGGCCACCATGTCGGGCAACAATTCAACTCAATTTCACATTTGTATGCACTCATGAATGGTTATAAAAGCAGTTTTAGATAGTGAAAAAGTTCCTCAAATGCCAAACACACCATGGATCCGCCCATGATCAATGTAGAGAGTGAAATTCATGAAGGAGTTGGGCTCTTGGAAGAACTGATAAGGCAGTACTGGAAAAGCAAAATAAAGCTAACACAGCAATGTTGCCCGACAATGTTGCTCAGTTTGACTATGATTTTCTGACAACATAAAAATAAGCAACATGGATCGAAACATCGACCTGAGTCCAGGAAAAGCTAAGGAGGCTTCAATACTGGTCTCAAAAAGAGTTTCTTGCAAAAGACCACGTGTCCCAACATGGGCGTAGGATGGCGTCAAATTTTGGGAGGGCTGTAAACGTTCTGTAAACTTTCTGCCTGAATTTCCTATTGTTCTTCAGAAAACTTACCCGAGTGAAACGGAGTTCTGTCCAGCTTGGGGGGCTGCAGCCCCTTATCCCCCGTCCCCTACGCTTATGTGTCCCAATATGCGTTTCAAAAGCAGATGAACTTCTGCTCTTCATGTCTGCTCGTATAGCAATCCGATTTGGCAGCGAGCTACAATACTTGCCAAAAGTCCATGGGAATTTTTCAAAAATTATGAAAAACTATAGCTTTCTCAGCATTTCAACCATCACGCCTTGATGCACCCCCCTTTCCCCTAAAACAATGTTGGTCTGTTCCTGAGACACTTGGCATTATTGTGCAAGAAAAATGTTTCCGTTACCGCATGTACTTCTCCCAGTAATTTCATGCACCCAGATAAAGAGGTCACGTGACGCCACTGATTACTTCCAACATTCGTATGACGTTGTTATAGAACTGAAGCAGCTCAAATTTTAGCATCAAATTCTCTAGTTAATTGAGTATTGATCTCGTTCACTTTCCAGTATCTTTGCTTCCACGCTGTGATAGTGTCTTCAGGGCAATCACGAGGGATCTTGGGGTAGTGATGTGTTCGTTGGGGGTTTGTTGGGGGTTATGGAGGACGTAAGGCCCCCAACATGTAGGAGCGTTGGTTATGTTGCAGGAGACTTAGCAACCCATTGCTAATAGTATTTTATGGGGCATTGTTTTAGTCATAGTAGCTAGTACGACGGCCAGGGTGCATTACGTGTAAAACTCACGCTGGAGGTACGCCAGTAGCTCCTCCGGTGTGCGCCAACGCTTCTTTCTATACATATAAGAAGTTACATTAACAAACTACAAACCAAACAATCTACTTTACAACACTACGAGGACGATACCAGGGGGTGCAAATTTCATGACTACCCACTGGCTTTTAAGGTACTCCTCTGGTCAAAAGACTAAATTCAAACAGTTAATCACACATAATCACTTTGGATTTTCGTCCAGAGGAGTGCCATGACAAAAATCTAAATACAAAAATTAAACAAGACTACAATAACGGAATAATGGAAGAGGAGAATTGCAAGATTATGTTACCAAGTCATTCAAAACGTTTGGAAGCGTGGATATATTCTAGTGATGCTCTGAGAATACACTATGGCGTACACGTTTTTTTAATAAAAAACAGTTTATAAGAAAATGAGGCTCAAATCGTCAAAATCTTAAGAAAATCTTAAGGAAATTACGAGGCTTCAATTTCCAAAATTTTGTATTTTTATTGGCCAAAACCCGGTATTTCGTCATTAGTGCATTCAAAATGTTTAAGATGGAATCCAAATTCTGGTATACAATATTAATGACGAAAGTGTGAGCCATTGTAGCCAGTTTATTTCAGTAAAAGTTAAGAAAATATTAAGAAAATCTCAGGCTCAATTTGGGGAAAAGTTAAGAAAGTTGAGGCTCAAGCAAAATGACAGTTTTCTTTTAAAAAAAGATAATATATAATGTTGTATTACATCATGTTTACACTGTTGAGAAGATCACGTCTAATTACGTCATAAGCAGGGTTGCCAGATTGGCATTTTCAATACCAAATTTCACAATTTATGCATTTTTTGGAGAAATTTTGAGTATTTGCTTTTGGCAGATTTTTTAATTTGGCATTATTCTGACATTTTTCTGAGCATGGTTTCATGAAGTGGAATTTTGTGTTATCTTTTGCAGAGTTTCTGAATAATGCATATCTAAACATGCATGCATGTTTTATCCAAGGTTTTTGAAGGCACTGGCACTATAGTGATTTCAACTTATCAACAAACTTTACTGCATTATATGGTTATTCTAGGGGTGAAAGTACAAAATGCCTTGCAGTATCATTGCCTCTGTGGAGGATATTCGGATTTGGCATAACTTAACCCAGTTTGGAATAAAATTTTCAACATTTGACATACTTTTACTTATTAACTTGATCGTAAGCGTGACAGACCAAGATACAGTGTTCCGTGTCCCCAACACCGTAGTTCATTGCGTGCAAGCAGTTCAAGGTTGGAGGTTGGCGTGCACGTGAGGTGCAAAGATCAAAAGAACGAATGCACTTTGGTACGACGGTCAGCCCCCCATCCTAACAGAAAGTGTCTAGGCACATCCTTGATGGGGGGGGATCACACCCTTAGAAATAGTTGCCGGTACGTTTTGCTTTCCAGGGACACCGGAGAGGAGGGCAGAGGGGAGCAAGCGCCCCTTCTGCCTTTCATTTGGGGGAGCAAAAGTACCTCTTTGAAATGCAATAGCTTGCTTTTTAAACGTTAAAATGGTGCAACGGAGATCAACTGAGCTGTTTAAGAAAGTAATATAAGAGCACTATTTACTGTATATGACTGTAGCAAATATAGGTTCTGCTGAGGATCGGAATAAAAATACCCCAATGATTTGTCTCGGGGCCCTAAATTTTTTCTGCTTGCTTTGGTTTCCTATGGTAGTTAGTGCCCTTTAGCTCCTGTCGGCCTCTTTTGGCCTTTTATCATTCAGGCGTCCCTGTTGCCTTTTATTGGCAAATCACACTTTTTTGGAAAATTGCAGAACACTTAGAAAAATTTTACTTTACATGCCAGCCCCCAAATCGGTTTCCATCATGGTGATTTCCATTCACTTCATTTAGAACACCATCCATGTGTCGCATAACACATCCTTTTCGGAGCAGAAAAGTCTGAAGGATTGGTGAAGTGGTATAAAGTGAAGTGGTTGATGAAAAATGAAATGGTGCTATTTGTCGGTGCGTTTACTACTTGTTAAACAATTTCCAGTAAGGTTATTTGAAGGAAGAAATCCTTCTTGCCTAGTTTTTCGAATGTTGTTGTTCCCTGTCGGCCAAAGACAGGGAGTGCAGGCCTCACATGCACATGGCCTAGCTCAATGTGTTATGTTTTGCAGTTTTAATCACTTTTGCCGGAGATCTTGTGTGTGTGTGCAGTAATAAATGTTCAGGTATCAGTGTACAAAATAACGAAAATATTGCGTGAACAACGGCCACTCTATTAATGAGGCAAAACTCATTTTCAGCATTTAACTTTGGTGCACACCAGACTGGCCAAGGTGTGTTTACTGCTTGGACAATTTCATGTTTTAAAGAATTCGTGGTGTGCCTCTGATGTGTATTCCCGAATTTTATGCGCGGATACAACTTCGAAATTTTTTCAAATAGTCTACCATGCATTTCTTTTTGCCTCATTAAATTCACATTCTAGTCATAGGTGTTCTTAGATCTTAGATGAAACCTTTTGTACCAATCAAAAATAACAAAGTACTAGAGTTTTAGGTAATGTTCCTTTTGAAGCAATGGCTCAAGTGGATATTCTCTTTTATATTAGTACTGGACATTTCCATATCTTCTCTGAAGTAATTGAAAAACATTACCTGTCTAATGTTTTTGGTACTTGGTGACTCTTGATGTACTATTTATCTGTCAAATAGCTTATGCTTGTCTTATTGAATAGGATCTATTCCTGTATGTCAACATTTTACTGATGACTCTAGCCAGATTCATTATTATTTTGATTGCTGATGAGGACTCTATTTTATTGCTGATGATGATGATGCTAGCCAGAGTCAAAGTGTCTATGTTAAGTTATCATTCAAATCTCTGTTAATTCCTGTTTAATTTGCATGGTTATGTTGCCATTTAAGGCTGGGAGCACACTGCTCTGCTTATGACTTTATCCATTTTTATAGATGTCTGTGAACCGTTCTCACTGCTCCATTTTTGTACAGAAATCCAAATAAAAATATCCTTTTTTGTGGGTTCACACTGCTCACAGCAATGGAGGAAAAATGTCCCTTTCTCTGGTTTTAATCCTTTCACAATGCTGTGGTTGAGACAAATATCCGTGTGTTTATATTTATCTATTGCAGTTGAAGAAAACCTCTGTTTTTGTAAATACCCACTTTGAAGGGTGTTTTTGTGCTTTTTTGTGCAGAGTAGTGTGAACAATTTCTCAAAAATGGATATTTAGATATGCGCATTTGTACAAAAACAGAGCAGTGTGAATGGGGCATAAGTCACTATAAATCCTGTTTAAGTTTCATGGTCAACACATAGTGGTATTTTCAAGATTTAAGCTGAATTTAACATTAGAAATATGAATATGTGTCTTATTCTTGTCCTTTTAATAATTAAGTTCATTGTAAAGGTGTGATTCCCAAAATCTGAATCCATTTTCTTTTTGTAGATGAAGAAGCAGGAATGTAAGCTGAAGAATAAAAGATAAACTTCCATAGAAAGCTAAGGATCCAGCTATCTCACTATCTACTAAGTTAGAGAACTCACCTCTTTCAGGACATATAGGGACACTCATGAGCTTGAATGAAGCTGATAACCAGGGAAAGGAAGGTCAGAGATGTTCTTCAACTATGGATGGAAAGACTGATGTTGAGTCATGCAAAAAGCAGATGTATGTATGTGGTAGATGCAATGCATCCTTTGAAAGGTTACGCTTACTGAACAAGCATAGGTGTTGTAATGGTGATGAAAGCAGTGCCTGTGAGAAGGATAAAAGTGAAGGCAGGAAATATGGAGAGCAAAATAATGGTAGTCTTTCATCATTGATACATCTTTATGTATATTTAGTTTTATAGAAGGAGATAACTTTATTGCATTGTAGTAGCAAGCATATCTCTTCTTAGAATAATTTTGCACTCCTTGTAAGGGCCTGAAATTGATTGTTATTGAGAGAAGTTTCATAAAGCTGTAGAATTTTAAGTTTCACACTCTTCCAGCAGTGGTGTGTTTATTTGGGGGGGGTGGCATTTCACACCCCCCCAACAGGCAACATGTCATAACCTCCTAACAAACAAAATTGTAAGAAAGGTGGTCTATTAAAGGAGATTTTGCATCCCATTGATCATTTTGTTTTATGGGAAAATTTTTGAGGTCCAGTAGTTGGTCAAATGGCCTGAATGTCCCCCTTAAAAGAAAATGTCTAAGATATCACTGTCTTCCAATATCTATAGAAAAAGCTTTTTCTTATTGTTTATTTTGTATTCCACCCCAAAGATGAAGATGCTTTAGTCATTGATTTGAATGCAAAGCTCCCATCAACTGAGGAAGCCAAAGCCCCATTACCTAAAGAATCCAAGGCACTCCAATGCTCAGCATGTCCAAAGCAGTTTATGAAGCATCACTCTCTTACAAAACATTTTGCATTGATACACAATGGTATTATGCCATGGAAGTGCCCAAGCTGTAGTGAGGAATTTTTGTCATCAGTGAAGTTTAAAGAGCATTGTAAACAGCATGGAATATTGAAGCCATTCAAGTGTGAGAAGTGTAAATCATTTTTCAAATCCTATGAGGTCTTACGTGTCCATGACCGTATCCATACAGGTGAGCGGCCATTTTTGTGCAAGATATGTGATAAGACATTTAAGCAGAGAAGCAATCTACAAGATCATATTCGCAAGCACAAAAATGACCGTTCCTTCATCTGTGGAACATGTGGCAAGTCCTTCAACCTGAAAGGGGACCTGACAAAGCACCTGCTGCTTCATACTGGTGAGAAAAAGTTCCACTGCCAATATTGTCCAAAGGCATTTCCTGGAGTCAGTAATTTCAACAGGCACATGAAAACTCATACAGGTTTGTTTAATGTAGTTTGAGCAGTGCTTCTCAATTATTTTTTACAAAGCCTTCCAATGGGAAGAGAATATACACGTTTTTTTTATAAGAAAAAAGTTTATAAGAAAATGAGGCTCAAATTGTCAAAATCTTAAGAAAATCTTAAGAAAATTACAAGGCTCAATTTCCAACCTTAGTGTTTTATTGGCCAAAAATTGGTATTTCATCATTATTGCATTCAAAATGTTAAAGATGAAATTCAAATTCAAGTATACAATATTATTAATGGAAGTGTAAACCACTCCAGCCAGTTTATTTCAGTAAAAGTTAAGAAAAATTTAAGAAAATCTCAGACTCAATTTGGGGAAAAGTTAAGAAAATTGAGGCTCAGGAAAAATAATGATTTTCTTATAAAAAAATGTGTATTTTGTGTCCCCACTAACTATAAAAAAGATCATTATCTAGAAAGTTGTATACCTGCTTCCTGGGGTCATACAGTCCCCATAATATCATATCATGCACTTTATTGGGGCACACCACACTATTTGAGAAATGCTGGGTTAGAGTACTGTAAATGCTCTATTAAGCCCCTCTCTCTAATAAGTCCCCTCTCACATGGTAGTAAATGATTGAAGGGACTCTTGGGGCATAGAAAATACTGCCAGATGATATCACATGTATAAAATATGGCCCATATACAGAATGTCTTATGTGTTTTAGAAACCTACAGAATAGGGACCCTTTTGAAGGAATCCAACAGGAAAAAGTTTGCTGGGAAGAAATTCCTGGATTATCAATGGACTATGATGATTACTATGAAGATGTGAACAGTATAGTTGACTAATGTGACTAAACTTTAAAGTTACCAGCACCAATTTTTCAATGGAAGCAATGCTGAAGGAATGCAAAGGACCATCTGTATACAATTTTATCTTGAGTTAGTAAGAAGTCCCACTCTCTAGTAAGCCCCCTCTTTTAAGTCCCCCCCTATGGCCCCAAGAACTAAATAAGCCCCCTTGGGTTTTAATAGTTAAGTCTGTTATTTGTCAAGGTGGCAGTGGTACTCATTGGAATACTGGTTAAGGAGTCCAGGCAATCACTAGGTTAAGTTTCTCATCATGCATTGCCGACCTTCCTGACTGTTTTCTTACTCTTTCTTTACAATTAAAAACACAAAATAAACTACAAAACTACAATAATGTTTCATTATAGCACCTGTACACGTTTTGTTTTCATAACAAAACCTAGCTCAAGGCCTAGTACTAAGAGTTTCTTAACTTTTGGCCACATTTTAGTTGTAAGAGTTTCTGAAAACTTTCTTAATTTAGCCAACTACATTGCTGTGAAAGCGTACGCAGAAGGTGAATGTAGCGAACCATTTGTCCTGTAACAAACAAAGTGCGTCAGTATGAGTTAAATTCTAAAGCAATGTCATAATCACATTGTTTTGGTACAGCTTTGCGTTGAACAAAGTAACGATTTCAATGTGCTATTTTCTAAAGTTTCTTAGCTCTTTCTTTGTAGTTCTAAAAGTTTCTTAAAATTTAGGCTGTCTAGTACTAGGTTGCTTATAAAGTGGTTTCTTACAAAAAAAAACTTGTAGTGAGAAAAGACACACAATCACAGAGGCCTCACTGCAGATGCCACTTACAATTTCTTTTTAATAACACTGATGCAACCCAAAGTGAAATCTATGTAAGCCTCACATCAGATGTGAAGCAGAGAATGATGAATTATAAATTATTTTCTTACTCCTCTGTTTTATGCTATATGACCATAACTTATGATTTGCCATAGACCAACATTGTGTCTAAGAAAGTAATGACTGATAATACCGAAGCGGCGCCAAACCTCAGAAAAACAGACTTCGAAATGCGCACAAATTTATAATATCAACAAATCAGCCTCAGCAATTATCTGAATGCTTGTGTATAAGTGTGTGATTGTGTTTGTGTGTGGTTTTCGAAAAGTTCTGAGCATATATAAACGATTGTTGGCGCCATTAAGTCAAAGAATAAGAATAACCTACTTCTCGCTCTAATCAACAACCTTAAAGCGTGCCCTGCTTTTTGTTGTTGTTTACTTTATTTTGAGTACGCTTTATACCTAGCTTATTCAGCTAATTTAGGCCTACTATGCATGCCGCATCCAGGCATGGGACCCCTAGTTTAACGTCCCTTCCGAAGGACGGAAATGCTGTATTCTATTATTCGGAAATGCTTTGCTTTATTCAAATTCATGCGTACTTTTATGCCTAGCTTAATAACACAGTTTCCTTTGAAAAATGTTCAAAATTTAAACAATGGTGTCCTTCTTCTGTGCAGCAACAAATACTTTTGAGGTGTTGCACTGCTATAGCCCCCATATGTGTCTTCCTGAGTGACAGGTCCTTGAAGCTGTGGACTCCCACCATTAACATTCAGGAAGGACTATCTGAGCATGCTCTGTTGCTGATCAAAGTTCCCTTAATTAACCTTTTAAAAGCTGAATTTGCCCTAGTAGGTACCCGAGAGGAAAATGAAAAAAAGATTAAGGTTTATGATTAATAGAATCATATTAATTTCATTGCTTGTTGCAAACATAGTTTTTAATAGTTGTTGGTTGTATTCTGTTATTTAAAGCTTAGGGTTGCAAATTGAAGATGCGTTTTTTGTGTGTAGGGTAAAAGTAAGTCAAAAACATGATCACCGTTTGTTGTTTTGGTAATTCGGATTAACATGCTCTGGTATTCGAGATCTAGGTACATCTCAGTGACCCATGAATGTTCCTATGAGCGGCATAACGAAGGCTGTTTGAGGAGGGGGTGTAGGGGTAGGGGTTTACTGAAAAGTAAGGGAGCTGACACCCCAACACCCCTACTTCAAGCCCCTGGTTCCCGTAGATGTTTGGCAAAGTTTGAAGTTGGAATTTTGTTACCTTTAGTACGAACTGTAATAGCAAGTTTCACTATGATGGAATTTGTTTTTTAGGTGTTAAGCCATACACATGTTCTTTCTGCCAAAAATCCTTCCCAAGAAAGGAGAAAATGAAAGAGCACGAAAGAACACACACGGGAGAGAAGCCATTTACTTGTGCTACGTGTGGAAAGAGTTTTTCTGATTCAGGCAATTTTTCAAACCACAAGAAAGGCCACGAGGATGCTAGTTTGCGAAAGTGGAAACGCTTTCCTAGAAGGAGTACTGGTTCACTATCTCATGAAGCTGCCTCTAAGAGTGAAACCATCGGATATACAACTGGCGTGGAAAGTCATTTGAGGCCTGAGGGACTGTGCTCAATTGCACCCTCGCAGCCAGTGAGGATTGTTTTTCCATGTCCAAGCCAGATGATTTGTATTCCGAATAGCCAGGGACTTGAACCAGTTATTTGTGTAGTGGATAAAGGGAACGGTATTAATTCGACTATAAATCTAGCAGAGTCGCAAGAAGCAACTGTTCTGTCGTGCCAGCAGCAAGCGTGTGTACCTATAAATTTGAACGCTCAAGTCAATGTTGAGAGCTATTCTCAGCCATCATCGGAGGCGGTATCAGAAGTGACTATGTGTACTCTAGAAGCACCATCATCAGATGTCAGTACTATTTCCATCGCAAAAAGTGGTGAGCGTATAGCCCATGCAACTGATAATAGCTTAACGCCATTTGGTCTGGCAAGATCAGTAGAAGGTCATCAATTTTCTGATTCATTTCCCCTGCAAGAAAACTTCCCGAATGTCATACTCACGCCGACCAAATTTCTACCAGTTTTGAAGCCACTGACTGAGGATAGCTCGAAGGAGGCCTACTGCGCAGACAAGGAAAAAGGGACAAATGTGGACACCGGTATAAAAGGTATAGTCTCGCCCTCATTTGACTCATTCACTCACTTACTCACGAACGCACACAAACAGGCACGCACTCTCTCTCTCTGTCTCTCTCTCTGTCTCTCTCTCTGTCTCTCTCTCTCTGTCTCTCTCTCTGTCTCTCTCTCTGTCTCTCT
>WIPJ01002096.1:22861-38496 GCA_018155075.1 Cassiopea andromeda
TTTATCTCGCTGACTTTCCTTTATCTCGCTGACTTTCCTTTATCTCGCTGACTTTCCTATCTTCCTATCTTCCTTCCATTCTTTCTTTCTTTGTCGTCATTGTATCCTTTCCCTTTTTATGTTCCTTTCTTTTTTTCGATTTCTTCCTTTCGTTATACCCTTCTCTGTTTCTTCTCTCCCACCCTTACGCCATGCCAGCTGCATGTTCATTCACATCATATTTAGATCATTCAAATCATGTTGGGAATATTCAAATCAAATTTACTTGACAATGGAGTCTTTCAAACCTAATTGCTATTAATTGTTGTATATAGGCCAGTTTCGAGCTTTAATATTTTGACTTTTAAGATATTTAGTGTTTTCCTCTTTTTTGGTTAGACGGTCTTAAAAATCAGCTACGCTGAATGGGCAACCGTCTGTAAATAAATGTAATTCATATTTGTATGATATAAAAATGTTGTATAGCTTTATGGAATTGTTTTGTATGCAATGAGAAGATGTCAGCTCTTTTTTGCAGATGTGAATTCAGCTGCTGCAAATGAAGTAGAAGTGTGCAAGAGCTTCGACCTTCTTTCGTCATCGACCTCAGAGACCCCGGAGAAGTACTGTGCTTCAAGTCTTAAGTTGATAGACCTGACAAGAGCTGATGACTCGCAAAGTTATAATTACCAATCTGGCTGTCCTTTATCGCCAGCTGTCGATAGTGAGCAGAGAAAGCTAAGTGGAATTCTGTTCACCACGCCGACGAAGAGTTACCCCGAAGAGAAGATTCACTCATCCAGCGCCATGATTTGTTCCCAGATCCTAGTTACACCAGAACGTGGCTCCATACATGTAGATAAGACTGACCAAACAAAAGTTAAACGGAGGGCCCTAGAACTGTAGGCGCTTGACCAATGCTCTGGAACTCCTTCTGTTTGCATAGAGCTGTACAATAAGTATCGGTCTGGAAAGTCATGGAGTAATAATCCCTACAGATATTTTATCTACAGTATGAATCTCTGGGTAATACTATTTAGAAAGCCTGGAGTAGTGTTTGGAATTGCCAAAAAAATTCTGTGTGCAAGTTTTGTGGAATTTAATTTATGATGAATGGGTGGATTTATTTTCCAATCATGTGCGAGTGTCCCAGACATTACCGTAAATCCTCGAATTAGCTCCGTGGGCGCTTATTTTTTTTGGATTTTTGCATGGGGACTTATTGGAAGGGGGGAGTCTTATTAACAATTTGTAGCTCAAGTGGGGCGTATTCGAGGGGGCCAATTCGAGGATTTACGGTACAGAATTTAACAAAGTCGCATCAAAAATGAGAAGATTTGTGTTTTCATATGTTTACGTAATATCTTTAAGAGTATGAGTAGTAACGGTGATTGCTGCCAACGGGACGTAACGTGATCAATTGGAGGTAACCTGATCAATGGGAGGTAACCTGATCAATGGGACGAAAGTGAGCTAACCTCATTTTGGTTTATGGTAATGGCGGACAAGATGGCGGCGAAGCTGTGGAGGTGGGTCTAAGGGCTTAAGTTGGAAGGAAGGCGTAAGAGGGCGTAAGTCTTGTCTGTAAACCAAAACGAGGTTACGCTCACTTACGTCCCATTGGTCAGGTTACGTCCCGTTGGCAGCACACACCGTTACTACTACTAGTATGCTTTGTTTGTTTTGAAAAAATTGCTGCTGCAGACGATTGTCATTTTCAAATTGTCCCCAAACTTTGATAAATGTGGGGGCCATCCCGCAAGTAATATAAGTTGTAGAAACAAAGGCACTGCTCTAACTTAAATAGTTTATCACAGAGTTGCTTTTTCTTTTACTAGGCATTGCTACAATATCTTTGAATGGGAGCCCTCAAGTAGCCATACTTTCTACGCACTTTTTTGCGTCCACTGACCCTCGTAGTTGGAGCTGTAAGCAACAGGAAATTTTTTATATTCGCGCTGTTTACATTTATTTTATAAAGGGTAGATATAAGTTATACATAGGGATTTTGCATTGGTACGTGCATAATTAGTATGACACTATTCCATCGATCAGCTTCAAGGTATTTTTCATTTGTGGCTTTCCTTCTTCAGTCCAGTTCAGATCAGTCTAGTTCTTTGGTTTAAGACCCTGTTTACACTTGAGCCAAGTGGAACGGTTCCTAATGGAACCGATCCAAAATGGGTACGAATGAGCCTTGCGTTTACAATAGAACCATTGGAACCGCTATCCGTGCTCTTTTGTGTCCGCTGAAGGAACGGTTCCATTTGGAACTGTTCCGTTTGGTTTCAGTGTAAACGGGCAGAACCAGACGGAATGGAGCCAAAAGAGAACGGATATGAAAATGAAAGAGGAGTCCTTTGTTTACTTTTTTATCTCACGCGTTAAATACCGACAGCATGCAACCTTTTTTCATTTTCACAGGGTTATACGGGCTTCGGAAAGTTATGGAAATTTGTAATGTAATTTTCCAGGACCTGGAAAGTTTTGGAAAAAGAGAAATTTTTCAAAATGGCTATGGAAACGTTTTGCATATTATTTGGAAAAATTCTAAAATATCCTGAAACACATTTAAATGCCCCTTTTCAATTTACATAGTTGCTCTACCGTAAATCCTCAAATAAACCCCCACCTCCAAATAAGCCCCCTCCAATAGGCGCCCACCTAAAAATCATTTTTACAAGTAAGCCCCTTTGAATATGCGCCCATGGGCCATATACGAGGGAAACATAATTGCAGAATAATGTCTTATTTCAAGAAGCCTTCTCAGGACAATAGCTATACAGTATTATTTCCTTTGACTGGAGACTATAAAGCAAAGAGAAACGTGTCTTTTGCGATGATAATGAAGAAATCGTTATTGACTAATAAGAATGACTTTTGTATACCTTCTTAATTTAGTTGATAGAGAAAATTATGCCGTTTCGTTGTGTCAACTTTTGAAGAATATGCCAACATTTGAAATAAGCTCCCAACCAAAATTCAGTGTTGCAAATAAGCCCCTGGGGGCTCACGCGAGGATTTACGGTATTTAGATAGTGGAGATAATTTTTGCAAGCTTCCTATGTCCTGTTCACTGATCTCAAAAAAAGACTTTCTTTTGACTGATCTTTCTTTTGAGATCAGTGGTTCTGCCTCAGTGTCCTGCCTCCTTTCGTCTCGATTGTACGGCGCGAATTGCAGCGAAAGTGAGGTTGGAGTGATCCTGGTGCTGAAGTTACTTCGAATGCCAAAGGAGGTAAACATTTGCTACGCCTTGCAACGATGGGCAGCTCGAAGGTAGTATTTGTTACTTTGTATCGTAATGTAGCACTTACTCAATGGTATGCAGAATATAGAACTGCTCTGGATTCGGCTGCAGCTGTTATGTTAGTTGAATCCTTGAGAACCAGTTTCCCAGCTGATGTTATAGAGTTGCTTCCCTTCGTTTATGTTTAGGATAAAATCAACTTAACATGATGATATACTACTGCTGTATCCTTATCATGTTGATAAGGAGCCTTATCTTTCTGGAAGCAAGAGCACTACTCATTCCAAACAGGTAGTAGGTCTGCTATTTCTAGCCCATTTGTTAGTAATTGTATAAAGGGTGGTTTTCCTTTCCAACGCCATAACTGCCAGGGAGGTGTGGAGGCAATGCCTCCTATTGAAAAACCTGGCGTGATTTTGCCAACCCCCAAACGAATTATTGAACTGGATATTATATACTCAGAATAGATTCTTGCTCCCCAAGGTGATGTTGCAAGCAGGTTTTGCCCCTTTAAGATTGTCACAATGCCTTCAGATGTATACTTGTTCCCTTCATTTTATCACCAATAACTTTATCCAAGAATGTTATTTATAACTCCATGTATTTTATATTCCATCTCAAAGGAAGCCATTGTGCTTGTTCTTGATGTTAGTCCATTGATGGTGGATAGCCCTGAAGACACTGAGACCTCATTGTCTAAGAGCTTGGAGGCCATTAACATGATTTTGCAGCGCAAGGTAGTGTCAGTTTAATGCATCTACTACTAGCAACTATCAATAAAATATTTTACAGGCCTATGAAAAGATGTGTTTCACACTATGTGGGGTCAAAAGGCTTGGTTTTTTTACAGAACATCTTTGCTTATGATCACATAACAGGATGTGATAATGGGAGAGGTAGGGGTGTGCTGCCCCCAATTTTTACAAAACTGCAAGGAAGTTGGACATGATGCAGGAGATTTGGCATCCTGCTGGTCTTAGAGTTTCCTTGTTCTTTATCAGTTATAGTTGGTCAAATTCTTGTATAGCTCCCCTTGAAAGAATGTGATTTTAGAACATTTCATTTATTTCATTTAATATATTTAAGTAGGGACACCCTTCAGCAATGATGCTAATTTCCAGTGGGCCCTCCACTTAACCACTTACAATAAATAGATAAATAATGGAAAAGGTAGAAATTGAAATACAAACAGCCTAAAAGCCTAGTATAGTATATGTAATTGTTGAAGTAAAAGAAAAAGATTGAAATCCTAATCAAGTTTATTATCTAAGAGAAGCCCATGCTTAAAAAATGAAAGTCAAACACATCTCTCGTTTACAGTAACTGTTTCTAAAAGAGTTAGTAATATTTTCTAATCTGACCATCATCTTGTAATAGTTTAGAAGCCTGTACAGTTGGTGAATCTTATGTAATAATTACATGAAAATGTATTTGATAAACCAGCTTCCTTGCTAAGGGGAGAAGTTGTCACGTACAATAATCAAAACCCTATCTTGTATTCAGTGTTGTTAAAGTTGAAGGTGAAAGTCAATGGAGATATGGTTACTAGAGTGAATATGGAAATATCTACTGATTGCCTGTTTGAGTTACTAAGTTCTTTTTGATGTGAAGTTGGCGATGTGAAGCTCAATGCGTAGGATGTACTACACAGAGACTAGCATACAGAATAAAACATGTCCCCACGAGCAGCCACCTCGTATATTAAAAAGAACAACTCTAGAATTAATTGTGAGTTGGCCATAGGACAACACCTTATTGCAAATCTAGAATTTGCCAAAACATATACAGATGACAATTTTCCAATCATTGGGAAGCAAGATCATCTTTTCATTTAAGTGTTTTGGAATCTGTTTGCATCAAGACTCAAAACCCAGTCTTATGTAGACAAAAATAGTTCATTTTCTCATTGGGACTCTTCAAGTAAACAATGTTAATAGGTCCTAATTGGTCACACTTGGGGCCAATTAGATGCATCCTATCACATTAACTGCATCTGGATATATATTTCGGTTAACCTTTAGGTCACTATCCAACTTTTTCATACTCTGATGAGTGTCGGACGAAAAAATCTTTTAAGTATGTCAAAAGAATGTTGCTGCTTTTTCGTGCTGTGGTAAAGTTCTGTAGTATCAACAGACTATTTAAGTTCTTTTTAGAGCATCTATTAGTATTCATTTCCAGTGGCATTTCAATGGATTAGTAAATTGGCACTCATTTTGTTGTTTTTTGCTTCAGATATCCTCACAATCCAAAGATGAAGTAGCCCTGGTTACATTTGGGACAGAAGGTATACTGAACTTTATAATGAATGCATGGCCTCTTTAGGAAACCATAGCCAGGGGGAGCAAATATAAATGGGGGCCTCATTTCTTTACAAATGACAGGTGAAATGAATTGTTATACTCATTCGAACCATAAGTAGAACTTCCATCCATGTGTTAGTACATGAAAGAGAGAAAGGGACCAACTACTGTAACTGGATGGGCAAGCACAACAACTGAGTGGGTAATTGCACCCTTAGTTTATATGTTAGAAGAGGTCCTGCCTGAATGGCTATTTTTGTTTTTGGATAAGCATATCTGTAACTGTCTAGTAATGCAATGTTCACCATCATACATAATGGTACTCCTGTTATAAGTTCCAGGTATGCATATGTAGTTTTAAAACATGCCAATAAATGTCCAGATAGAAATGCAAAAATCAATGTCATCAGGAATTTAAAATGTGGAAAATTTCTTAGTTTAATCTAAATTGAATTAGCTTTACAAATGATTTATTTGAGACAAACTCAAGTGATGCTTTTTCTACATGAATGTGAATTTGAACTATGGTGCTGAAATCTGTCTCAAATGATTAATCTCCTTTTTTCATTATAGAGACAGCAAATCCCTTAGCTGAGAGCTTAGGTGGATATGAAAACATTTCTATTGTTCATGAGCTAGAACCTCCTAGCATTGAATTTCTGAGAATAGTGAAAGATGAAATCACAGCTGGTGAGATGAGTTTTTGTTTTATATTTGTTGATATTTCTGGTATTACTATTTTGGAGAGACTTATTCATTTGGGATATTTTGCTGTTCCAGTTGTGAAAGATACATTGAGTAAATTCAAATTTTCAGCACTAAATTTCATATGCTGAACTCTTACGGCTTGAGAGTAGTCCATAGCCACCTAGCCCCTGAGATCTATCACTGCTGTATAGCAATTTTGTATCATTGAAATGTGTTCACTTTCACAAAAATTTAGTTTTTGTTAATGAGAACAATGAATGATACCATGAAAAATGCATTTAATTCATGACTCTAATTTTAGTTGTAATATTTATTATTATTGCAAATAAATATAACTATAATTCATATTTTTTGGCTATGCAACTCTGGACATTTTGCTCTATAGAGAAATTTAAATTTTGATGTAAAATTTATTTTTCTTTCAATAGGCACTGAAACTGCAGATTGTATCCTTGCATTAAAGTATTCATTATTGGATGCCAGGCTTTGCTTTAGAATGTAAGCTTATCACTCCAGGTGCAGTGGTTCCATGCATAGAGGTCCCTCTAGAGCAAAGTATAGATTGCATGCTAAGAGAAAGCCTGTCATATACCACATCTCATCCTTCCTCTACTCTTTAATGTCTGATTCTGTGACTGTAGGATCTCTAGACTAGTATGGGCTGTTTTTTAATATTGTGTTCTTTTGATTAACATGATTTTATCTGTTGAAGTTTTTATCGATGTTGTTAAAAGAAGTGTGAAGCTTCGAGGATGTATGTTTTACCACATCTCCTCCTTCCTCTACTCTCTAATGTCTGATTCTGTGACTATAGGATCTCAAAACTAGTATGGGCTGTTTTTTAAGATTGTGTTCTTTTGATTAACATGATTTTATCTGTTGGAGTTTTTATCAATATTATTAAAAGAAGTGTGAAGTTGTATGTATTAGACCTGGATATAGTTATGTAATTTATCTGTCATGCCTTCTCTATATTACTGTAACATTTTAAGGATAATTACCTAAAAACAGTCAACTTTGGAGTGTGTATTAGACCTTGATATTGATAGTTGTGGATGCAATTGTTGTTGCAATGGATCATTTGATGAACAAGGCAAGGTAATTCATCTGCCATGCTTATTTTTACATTAACTTTAGCGTTTTTAAGGACAATTACCTTGAGATATCAGTAAAATTCTCAAGGAATTCCCTGCTATTATATATCTGTTCATTTTTAAGAGACTACAATCTTATTTTTCTTCCCACTCGAGCAATATGGCTTTTGGCTGATATTTTTTTAATTTCTTCAGCATTTTTCTTGTTGTCTCCAAGCAGTAGAACATAAACTCTTTAAGATTCTTTGTGTTATACCCTCAATAGAGAGTTTCTATGAGCTCTTGATTCTTAAAAGGAGAAATTCATCGATCCTGTTAATTTCTTGCAGATAGTGCAAGTGTATTTTTAGAAGCAACTGATCCAGATATTTTGATTTCCTTAGTTCTCTTATTATCAGAAATACTATTTCAGTGTACCCACACTTCCTTAACGTCCCTAAAAGTATCCTTAGAAATCCCTAGAAAATATCCTTAGAGAAAAATATCCTTAGAAATCCCTAGAAGTCCATAAATGATATCACATTTATTAAGATCTTAAATCACCTTAATACATATGTCTTCTAATAGCAATTGTGACATTGTTGTAAAGGCGACTTTAATATGCAGAATTTCTTGCCATCAGACTTCTTATATGAAAAATATGATGTTTTTGTTTGGTAATTTCACTTTAAAAATAATTGTTAGCTAAATTCTCCAAAAGCTTAGTAAAAAATCTCATTTTTTCTTCTTCAAGTCGTTAATTTTTTAAGTAAAATAATTTTCGCATCCTTGTTGTTTTCAGATATGTATTCCACAAGTTTCTTTATGTATAGTTTTTACTTGTTGTAACTTTTTGTGTTGTGCAGAGGAAGAAAAATGGATTTTAGGATTGTCTTGTTCTCCAACCTGACTTCAGCATTTGGCACTGATAATCTCGAGGCTGTCATTGAAAACATGAAAAAGGGGAATGTGCAAATGACTTTTATGTAAGTGATTTTTATACATTTAGCATGTATGGGGTTGTTGTTACTGCATTTCTTAGATGAGATAAGCTGAATGAAGCTTTAGCAAGCTTTTTTGAGAGCAAGCTGTTATTTCTACAAGAAGGAGATGCAGCTTCCACACAGATATACCAATACAACCTTGTTGTAACTAATGAATAATACTCTTTGATCTTTTTTAAGAATGTCTGTAATAAACAGAAAAGCCATGGACTGTTTACAATTAGAAAATGCATAGAAAATGAACCATTTCCACATCATTTTTGCAAACTCCATGCAAAGTCTTCATTTGCAATGCTTTGATGTATGTTCTATGCTTCTTTCTTCAAATGCTCACTGAAATTATCCCTCAAACATACATGTCTGCATTGATGGGATTAATTTTCTGATTTGCATGAGACAATATTATTCATTCGTATACTCCCACAGAAACATTCACTCATTTGCCACTAAGTTCTAGCAAATAAATTTATATTAACTATTCTTACTATTTTAGAATTGTTTATAATTTGAAGTTAAGTAAATTTTGAGTGATGTAATGGAATTAGAAACTTACTTGAAGCAGGGAAACTTCATTTAATGAAACCAGAAATCTAAGCAAACTGATAAACAAATCGTCATTTAAATTGTGGCCAATCCTTTACGTTTCAGGTGCGGAAAGTAATATTTTTACGTTTAGATTCTAAAAAGTATTAACGCGCTGTATAAGTCGTGTGCTAATTTTATTTTTGATTTATAACCGAATGGCACTGGTATAAATTGGCCTGTAAGCCTTGGGGTAGTAATGTATGTCCAATTCCCCTGAGGCATTTTATTATAATTTTGACAGTAATTGTAAATATTTTTATTGGAATATATAGCAATAATGCTCTTGTGAAGAATAAAGCTACATTCTTGAAGAATTGTTTGATTGTATTGGAAGGCAAGACTTGTTGAGATATTTTATAATGCTATCCAGAATAGTAAGCAGCAACACATAATCTAATAAATTTGAAACATATTTGTGTAACATTTGGAGCTTATTCATAATCAATTAGAAAATGAGGAAACCAAACTTTTGATCTCTGAAGTTTGAGCTCATAGCTGGTAAAAAAAATCATTTTTCATTCCTAGAACTTCTCAACTGTGGAGCCCATTGCCAACCACTACTTCCCTGAGTCCTAAAATTTGTCATCTTTTAAATCTAACAAACTCAAATCAACAATTTAAACCAACAAACTTGATCTTATCTCCCTCTCTACTTAAACATCCCTCATGTTCTCAGTTTTTCCTTTGTCGGGGCTTTGTTATAGGCCCTACGGCCTTTCCCCGACGTTACATACTAAATATAAAAGCACGATCTACTGTTTATGTTATAGAAAGAGGAATTGTTTAATAATGGCCTCTAAAAATGCAGTTGTAATTATTTCAAAAATGATTCAATTAGTTTTATTCAAACCTCCTACCAAGAGAAGCCCTTTTTAAATTGTAATTGCAATGGTAGGAAGAAAAGAAATGCAGAACTTTTCTTTAAACATGCTAGAATACTCAGTACTTTAGATAACTCCATTTTACCTAAAGAAATCTGCTCTGCCAAGTAGTGTAGGTCAAAATGTTTTCCAATGCTTTTCCTATATTATGATTGTATGTTATTTGTCTGGGAAAAAATCTTCATCTTGTCGTGTTTTTGCAAGAGTGATTTGTGTGTGTTTAAGTCGATTTTGTCACGTGACCGAGCTCCCAAGTTAGAATAGTGAGTACTCTAGAGAATGTCGTTGTACCTAAGAGATTTACCTAGCATTGTATTTCAAAGTGTTTTTCAATGCTTTTCTATTGTATTTTATTTCTCAGAGGACCAGAAATAGAGGATGAAGATGCCGGAGATGCTGACTCAGATTCAAAGGATGCCAAAAATACACAAATTGGGGAGAGGAATGGCTCTGCACAAATGGGGAAGCCGCTTTCTGCTCAGCAGGTTTGAATAATTAGATGGGGATCATATTATTTGGAGCATATTATCTGTGGAATTTACTTTTTCTGATATTGACACCTTAATGTTTCCGCAATGTGACAGTAGCGGTTATCCGGGGGGGGGGCAAGGGAAGCAAAATGCCCCCAGGTGAAAATGATTTGGCAAATTCTAGGCAAAAGTTGTTCACCAGTGGCTAAGTGCATGTTTTTTTATGAGAAATCCACTTTTTTGCCTGAGTCTCAATTATCATATTAACGTATTTTTAACTTCTCGACTACCTCTAAAATACTCAGCAAATTCGACACTGTTACCCCCCTGATTTTTCTTGAAAGACCGCCACTGCAATAGGAGTTTTGCAAGTGAGCTGATGCCAATTTAAGATGATAAGATTGTTTGATACCGTGTAAGTTATAGGTTGTTTGCAAGCCCCCTTTAAAGCTGATATAATGATGTAGTAATATGCTAACTTTTATCGTAATCTGGGGGGTTATCATATATAGGAAAAAATGAAATGAAATGACAGGCGTGTTTTACTTTATCAAATTGGCCTAGTTTTATGTGCAAAAAGTTTAAGATGTATCTGGGATTTATCTGGATTTTGGAGAAGTAGAATGAGCACGATCATCGCAAATATTTTCCTTTGCTACTGAGTGTTTCGAATCTCTGACCATGTGATGAAAGCCTCGAGTTTTCTGTTAAGAGCAAGGATTGTATAGAACAAAGCTATGCATGCACGGTTACTCTTTGGAACCGAATAGAAGGGGTATAATAAGCAGGAGAGTTAGTATTTTTGCTATAAATTCATAATTTATGGGGGGTTTGTTAATAGTTAGGGGGCCAACGTTCAGTAGATAGTATGGGGCCCAAACATTTCAAAATTATAGTAGTTAGTTGTAAACATTGTATAACTATAAGGTAAATAGCTTGCTTTGATTTCATTGGTTGTTAATATTGCTTTGCATTCACAAAGTCAATGTGTTGTACTTACTTATCCTTTTAAAAACTTTGAAATCTTAGGGTTAGTAATATGGGAGGGTTGGAATTTTTTCAAAATTGCGTAGTTGGGGGAGGTGTTTAATAAATGTAAATAGGTGGTGAAATTTTCAAAAGCCTGCCATCGGGAGCCCCCACTTATTTGATTTTGATTTGATTTTTAATTATTTATACAGGGTAATACATTCAGTAATGAAAAGAAAAAAATTGATTTACAATGTGCCCTGTCTAAGATCCTAGCTAATCTACATACAGTTCAGTACCAAGATAAACGAAAATTAATATAATTAATATTCTGTGCCAAAAAGTAATTGTTTTTTGATGTTTGCTTACAGCTTGAAGGCATTAAGTGCATCAGAGGTGTCTTGGACCAGGTGGATGGTGAAGGGATGTCATTTGCTGATATACTCCCAATGCTCAGCTTCTTCCAAACCCGTTCTGTTAAGCAAACGACGACTTTTCGAGGGCCGATTGAAATTGGAGATACAGTCAAAATCAACGTATATGGCTACGTTAAGGTGGGAGTACTGGCGCATTACAGGAGTATTTTTTTATAGAATCACTGCATTGTGAGCAATACTCTTTTGTGCTTAATTGTAGGGGAGTCATATTGCACTTTTTGAAATTCTTCACCCCTCATAGCATTTTATAATGATCCCCCTTCTTAGAAAAATGTGGGAATCATCACTATCAGCAAAATTGTCACTGTCATTTTAATCCCATTATTCATGAGTCAACTCTCCATCAAGTACTTCCTAACACTGCCATCCATCCAATTTTCGTTTAACACCATCTGTTGGAAGCATTATATCTTCTATTTCCTTCAGGGTTGTTGTAATTTTCCTGCTAGGTCATTTTGTTACCACCCTTCCACTTTATGAAAATCTCCACCCCATGCTAATTGCACCCCCTACGATTAAGCACAAAATAGTACTGTATTGGAGTTTTGGATTTTACGTATTCTAACAAAGTTTTTTTTCGAAGGCTTACAAAATCTGTATTTTCTGCTTTGCATCGAATCAAAGAAAGAAACTCAATACAATTCTTGTGTATAAAACAATTAATGGAGATTTTATCCTTTAAAGGACCTGGCAATTTCTCAATTAAACATGCTTTTCTTTTTCTTCCCACATGATCTCTTTACTTCTTCTATCCATTTTTCTTTAGCATACTGTTTTTCAACTTCCTCTGTTTACCTTTTCATGAGCAACTTCCTCCCTCAGTAACTCCTCCTTCTTCTTCTGGCCTGTTTTCTTGCTCCTTCTTGCCTTTTCCGCTATTTCCTTTCCCACCTTGTTTCCTTTCTCCTGCATTTCTTTTCTCTTGATATAAACATATCTTTATATTGCCGTATATATTTTCTTTATATTTATGTTTCTTTTCAAACAACTTCATGCTATCATTGACTAGTTTTTTGTACTGATTCATTTGAGTAAATGAATATTTTATTTGAAGGCCAAAGAGTTGAAAGCAGCGTCATTTAAGAAACTTTCTGCTTTATCTGAAGCATCTAAACACCCAGGGGACATGAAAGTATCAATGCAAAGGTCTCATCATCTTCAGGACGATGATTTTACTGAAGTAGAAGATGAGCATGTGACAAAAGGTATTTATAAAATTTTTAAATTTTCCTGTTAGTATGTAACTGAAAAATTGCTCTTTGATGTGTACGCACACTTCTGATGTCTTTTGCATTTACTTTCTTCAAACATGCTTCATTTGTGTAATTGTTTCTGTATTATTGGATATTCCATTTATCAACAATGGGGCGAGGTGGCATAGTGGTTATAACGCTTGCCTCCCTTGCGGAAGGTCTATGGTTCGAGCGCGACTTGATGCCCTAACTGAATGCTCTCCCACATGTTCACCCAGCAGCGAATGGGTACCCGTCGGCAACACTGGGGAGATAAAGGCGGCGAGGAATGGAACTGGCCACCCTACCTCGCATGCCGATGGCTCAGGATAAATGTCCTCTCTAACAGGCGCTCCCCTACGTACGAAAGTATACGGGACTACCTTTACTTTACTTTATCATAGGTCAGGGGCGGATCCAGCAAAAGTTGTGAAAGCCGCACAAAGGCGTGTTCAAAAGGAGTGGAAAGGGAATGGAAGTTGGTCATGGGATTCTAAAAGTGGTGTCGCCCATTATTTTTGAATTTGAAATGCCGCACTACTGCACAAGTGTCCTCTCTAACAGGCGCTCCCCTACGTACGAAAGTATACGGGACTACCTTTGCTTTAACTTATTAACCAACAGCATTCATTTTCTCTAGCCTACAAGTATGGAAAAACTCTCGTTCCATACAGTAAAATTGATGAGCAGAGTTTGAAAATGCAGACAGAAAGATGTATGAAAGTCTTAGGATTTACAGATAGATCAAATGTAAGTCGAATGTAGATAATCATTTTGCTACAATAGATTTTTTAAATGTCTAAAGTAGCTTTAATGTTGGAGAAACATGCAAATTTTTTTGTAAGACGTAATATATTTTTCACACAGATTGATGAAAGCACTTTTCTGGGAGAGTCAACATACTTCTTTGTTCCACAACCGAATGACAAGGTTAGTGAGATCATTCATCAAGCTAAAATTGTCTATCAGCATCCCAGGAAGATGCTCTGGTAACAATTAGAGGATTCTCAATAGGCACTTTCAGGTTTTCCAGATTCTTAAGTATAATCTAGAGTATGCAAAGAAAGGATTTTCATACTCAGCTCTTAAAACCTGGAATGAATTCACCTTAAACATTAGGGAACATCCCACGCTTTTTCACTTCAAAAAACAACTGAAAATGTATTTGATGACCTGACAATAAATCAAACACGATCCCTTGGAAGAACAGCCTAAGGTATATTTTAATTTTTGTTATTGTAACTAAACCATTATTGACTATGATATATTGCTAAGTTTATTTTAGTTTTGCTGAAGGGTAATTCGTATAAAAATAAGTTAATATGAATATGAATATGTGAAGCTGAAATAGTGACTACTGTACCCAAGGCATATATAAAGAACGTGTTATAGGAAGCTAAAAGGTGTGTTGTAACTAGGGTTGGTTCTGCTGCGCTACCTCTTGAGGGTGCAAGAGTTGTTGATTACCATAAGGCAGAAAAATGAAAACAAAAAAGATAAAGGAAAATGAAAAAGAGAAAAGGAGAAAAGAAAAAGGACACTAGAATTTAAAGCTCAGATAGAGTTTATATTCCATGAATTATACAATGCAGTGTTTCATATTCCGTGAATTATACATTGCATATTTTTATATCTCATGAATTGTACACTTCTTTCTTCTATATTCCATGGATTATACGCTGTATGTTTTATATTCCATGAATTATACAATGCAGTGTTTCATATTCCGTGAATTATACATTGCATGTTTTTATATCTCATGAATTGTACACTTCTTGCCTCTATATTCCATGGATTATACGCTGTATGTTTTATATTCCATGAATTATACAATGCAGTGTTTCATATTCCGTGAATTATTCACTCTATTTTTTATATTCCATAAATTTTACACTGGATTTTTTAAAGGTAAGGTTTGTCTTATAGGACGCAGCAATTGCACTTTCAGCGTTGGTACATGCCCTGGAGGAGAAAGACATGGTAGCTATTGTAAGATATTGCAGATGCAAAAATGCTGACCCAAAATTGGCTGTGCTTGTGCCAGTAATCAAATTTAGTTATGAGGTCAGTGTAAACACATTTTTATACTGGATAATTTTTAGGTTATTCAAGGTTTACGACGTTTCATCTTTTAGTCTCTTCAAACCATTTTAGAGAACGAAAGTGAATTAAGATGTTTATTAAAACATGAATTAAATTTAAAATATTCTCTTATATTTTTCAGGGACTGTATATGTTCTATCTTCCCTTCTCTGAAGACATTCGTAGATACTCTTTTGGTTCGTTAGAAAATGTTGGCGTTTCAGGTGAGTGTAATTCACAAGTACCTGTGTTCGTTTAATATATAATGTGTTTTTGTCCATAGGCATCAAATTTTCTCGCAAGATTTTTCGCTTTCTTTCTTTCTTATGGATCCAAAACCTTTTCAGTCATCAATATCTAAAGTCTTTCTTGCTTTTAAATATCTTTTCTTTTTATTGTTCTTATGATGTAGGATACCTATACATGCATATATATATATATTTATAGTTATATGTATATTTATATTTATATTTATATATATTTATTAGCTGCTTTCACGTAGCTTATGAATATATATATATGTATAGAATATTTCAAAAATAAACTTTTTCTTTTTTGTAGACGTTTTGATATAAATCTTCTTCAGTACTGAGTACATATAAATATATTTACTATATATATTTATGCAAATATATATATATATATATATACATATATATATA
>WIPJ01002096.1:46075-65342 GCA_018155075.1 Cassiopea andromeda
ATTCTGTTTGAAGAAGTTGTTGTTCTGTTTGAAGAAGTTGTTGTTCTGTTTGAAGAAGTTGTTTTTCTGTTTGAAGAAGTTGTTTTTCTGTTTGAAGAAATTGTTTTTCTGTTTGAAGAAGTTGTTATTCTGTTTGAAGAAGTTGTTTTTCCGTTTGAAGAAGTTGTTTTTCTGTTTGAAGAAGTTGTTATTCTGTTTGAGGAAGTTGTTTTTCTGTTTGAGGAAGTTGTTTTTCTGTTTGAAGAAGTTGTTTTTCTGTTTGAAGAAGTTGCTTTTCTGTTTGAGGAAGTTGTTTTTCTGTTTGAAGAAGTTGTTTTGCAGTACCACAGGCCCGCACTATAACAGTATTTCTTTTTACTATAACCTGACAAAGACACTAAATAGCTTGTATCTCAAGGACTTTTTCCATTTTAGGTGGGTACAGCTCAACCGATCCAAGATTACGAAACGTTAATAAGAAAATCTGATTCACAATCGTTCACTAGTGGTAGGCAATGTTGGCATTTTGTGTTGCTAGTAGAATCTCGGGGTGCAACTTCCAAACTCAAAGTTCTAGCCTCTACTTTTTTCCTTTTTTCTTCTCGTTCTTTTTCTCCTTGTTATTTTCCCCTTGTTTTCCTTCTACATGTTTTTGCTCCCCATTTTCTCCTCGTTCTCCTGATTATTCCCCCCTTAAGCTTCCGAGACGTACTATTGTTTGTTCTTTTTTTGCACCTGAAAATTAACAAAAGAACAACGAAGCTACAATAAAATTTCATTGTGGCACCTGCAGCTAGAAAAGACACATGGCCATCGAGTCCTTACTGCAGATACCACTTACAATTTCTATTTAATAAATCCAATGTACCCCAGGAAGGAATCCATGTAGGCATCACATCAGATGCGAAGCAGATGATTATAAATTTGAATTTTTATGTCCTTGTAGCAAGCAACCAGATGGCCGACAGAATTTTACAGCTCGTTAATGATTCGTTCCTCGACCAGTACTACCAAAAGGCGCTTGAATGTTTGAAGAAATTACGCGAGGAATCTGTAAAGGTAAGGGACAACCATATGCATTGTTGCTTGCTGTTTCATGTTTTTGATATTTTCCTAGCATAATATTTCCTGCATATAGCTGCTTTGCTATTCCTTTTTCACTGTTCCAAGGAGCAGTTAAGCAGTGCTCATACTGAACCTGGAAAGCCTGGAAAATAGGCCATTTTATTGAAAGTCACAGAAAACTGGAATATTCAGGGAATTTTCTGTAATTCTTATCAAAGTCAGGGAAAAGTCAGGGAGAGAAAATTATTTAGTCAGAATGTCATTTTCATCAACTATTGGCATGGTTGTTTGCAAAGTTGTTGTTCTAGTTGTTGTCAGTAGACGTGAACTTTATGCTTTGCTTTGTGAAATAACAGGTATAATGTGCATTACCTATCTATTAGGCTCCATTTTCTTTACTTCTTTTTGGAAATATGAGACATGGGGTCAAGGAAAAGTAGTTGCTTTTGACTACCAGTCAAGGAAAAGTCAGGGAATAGTCAGGGAATTTTGATTCATGTATTGGCTATGAGCCCTGTTAAGGTCCGTTTACAGTGTACCGTTTACAGTGCTACTTATGCACCGTAGCGGAAGGTGTTACTAAATTAACTATCTACTCAATTTCTCGATAGCTTTTGCCATTTTTTTCCAAAAGCAATCTTCAACAGCTTCTTAAACGATATTTCATGACGTGTCAAAATTCCTATGATCATGTTTCTGGCCAAGAAAAATTTTACAGTTAATCTTTTTCGAACACTGTCGTGCAAATGAAAAACTTTGAAACATAAACAACATTTTATGAAAGTTTCATGGCAATAAACGGTTGTCCTATTTGATAAGATTGGATCAAATGCATATTGTTTGAAACCTTTAACATAATTGTACTTCGAAACTCGAAGCGTGCCAATACTTTTTGAACGGTAGTGCATGTTAAGCCAGGTTTCCTTATAACTTTCTAGTGCCGGCGACCTACCTGCGACCCACCGGCAACATTGCTACTGAAACATGTTTCCATATACTTTTCACTCACCGGTGACCCACCGGCAATGAGCTCTTCTCCGTAGAGAATTTTAAAACAAAACTTTAATGAAAGTCATTTTTAGTTGTATTGATGGCAATCGAACTTCTGAAACTGGCGGCGACCCACCGGCGACCTACCGCAGTCATGTTTCCATATAGATTTCTCGAGGTCGCCGGCACCATAATAGAAAAAAGTTTGAACAAGTTTCAACTTTTCTTCAATGTCTCCGGTGGGTCACCGGTGGGTCGCCGGCACTAGAATTTTATATGGAAACCAGGCTTAATACAGAACAAAACCCACCAAAAAATTATAAAATATATCGTCGAAAATAGCGTTTTTCTATTATCATGGGGTTACAAAATTCGAATGAAAAAGAGTTTCATGGTATTTGGAAATTTGGTTATTTGGCTTTGGAAAAGTTTTGGAAATTTTTACAGGAGTTTGTACGAACCGTGTTATATGCATGTCTGTTGCTTTTGATGTGATTAAACAAAGCATAAGTAGTGGATATGTCAAAGAACTGGGGGGAGTTCTGTATTATGGAAAGGTTGGGAAGGGGTTGCTGTTGTACGAGTCTTGATCTCTTGTATAATACTAGGGTGATGTAGTGAAATGGTATGGGTTACAGTCAGCATTGGATTTCACAGGGCAATGATTGGAGTGTTTATATCTGGAAGCCTTAGTCAACCACCAGTAGTAGTTTATCCGTAATTTTGCATGGAAAATGGAGTACCGCATGGCCATTTGTGAATACCCTATTGTATTGTGCACTGTCGAAGACTGTATATTTAAATATATTTGCGATCATCAGCCACAATGATGTCACAATTTTGACCATTGTTGGTCTCTACTTCTTGAAAAATGAATTTTGCTTCTTATCACCTTCCATTGCTACTCTAGGCACAGAATCCGGACATTTTCAATGAACTTATGGACAAAATCAAACGAACGATGATGGGTAATCGTAGAAATGACTTCTGGGGTATTGTTAAAGCAGGTATGCAGGTTCTACAAGTATTGTTTTCATAGTTTGTTTACATTCATTTGATGTTTACATTGCTGTTTGGTTCCTATATCCAGCTTCTTTGATTGCAAATGCTAGTAGCTCCAGTAAAGAAAGGCATTGCCACTTGCCAGTACAAGGATTTGATTTGATTAGGAGGCTGATTCAAAAGACTTCCGGACGACATTTCTACGATAATTATATGACACTGATCTTAATATTGACAACCAACCTCTGAAAAGTGAATGTTTACAGCACATTTCGAGATTAAGGAAGAGGAAAAGCTGCTGAAAACTTCTACAAAGTTCTTTCACAATTGACTTTAGGCCTGTTTCTTTTGTCTACTTAGATATTCTACCTGTGAGGAATCATGTTTCTTTCGCATTCCTATTAATACATGGCTGTTATTCTGATTAGCTCATTTGCACGTTCAAACCTGCTTGACACGCGTGCACTCATCATTTCACTGGCATTTTCAGAGCAAATTAATATGATATCAAGACTGGAATGCAGCAACAGCCGGATTACTGACGATGTTATTGAGCAGGTGATATGTTATTTACAAAGTAGTGTTTAGACCAGTTGACACTTTTATTTGTTTCACGATAGCCTGTGATAGAGAATTTTTAGATTGGGCTATTGGCACATTCTTTTGGAAGCTAAAAGCACCACAGCAGATATTCATCTACCTAGAGTCATTCAATGAGAGTCTCATGTCAAAAATACACTGCTTAGAGCTTGTGACGTAACATTGCACGCCAAAATCCTACGCACTTTTAGTATACTGCCCCAAGTTTGGTGCTTGTATGTAGCATAAATCAAAATAGATCTAAAGAGGCTACCCTTTGGGAGCGTATTCCTCTTTTATAGCCATGTACTGCTTGTTAGTCGTAACCCTCTGTGCCCATGATGTGTACCATTGCAACTACTTTCTAACCCTTTTGTTGATAAGCATTGTTTTAAATTTTGCTATACATACAAAGAATCTTATTACCAATAAGCGTAAGACTTCTGACCTATGAATTATGATGACCTATGACTCATGATCTATGATCTATGACTTTTATTAACTTTGTATTTAGTTCTTTGGAGAAAGAGATGAGAAGAAGGCCGAAGAGGTTCACGAAGCTGATGAAGAAGATGTCGATGATTTGGTATTTATAATTCATTGTTTGGGGGGGGATTTTTTGTGGCTTTCCATGAAAATTTCTTTGGTTAAATGTAAAGTCTCCCCCTTTGCTTAACCCCCTGATTTGTCCATACGGACAAAGATATTCTTAATAGAAGCATGCAGCATTACTAGTCAATGTAGCATTTGCTTAAGGGGGGCCTATGTAAATATTGCACGTGTTTTAACCTTCCTGTTTGTTCATGTATTTTTTCCAACAGCAGTATTTTTTTACCCTTATGTAAATTATATCAGCTGGTTCTCAATGCGCTTCGGCTTACAAACTTCGTTAGTTTGAAGATTGATGCGTAATCGTAGATGTAGGAAGGAAAAATATTAATTGGAATGTTGAATTAGACACTACGAGCCCATTACAGAGCGTTGAGGCTCAAGAAATGAACTACTTTGACCTTTCAAAACAACCCTCAGTATTCAAAAACATAGCTAGTAAAGAGCGGATGCTCTTTCGCCGCTGTAATGCATCAGTTACCAAGCAGCTCGGCACCTACTCTCAAGTGCCAAATAAACGAGGGGTCCTAATAAATACGGGGATCGGAAAAAATTCCAAAATTTAATGAGCGTGAGGGTCAAAATAAACGGGGGGGGGGCTGGAATTTGAGAAAAGACTTTAAATGATTATACAAGGACGGAAAGAACGAAAACAGATTCTCATAGAGCATAAAACTAAAATATATACAGCAGTATGCTATTTTGCCATGAAAATCGGGCGTAAATAGTACTAATAACGAAAGGGAATGAAATGAGGGGTTTGGAAAAAAGTCAGTTTCCTTAGAATTAATAAAATGGGGGTCCTAATAAGGCCCGGGAGGTTGGAAAAAATCGAAAAATTAATAAGCGGGGGGTACATTTAATTAGCACCTGAGAGTATGGCATTCGCACAGCCATTTTTCAATCTAAGAATATGAAATACGGCGCTTTTGCGAGCATTTTTCTCTTGTATTTCATACATACCGATCATGAAAGACACGCCGATCAACTACTCTTGGACTATCTCGAAGAGGCAAATACTCGTGCGTTTCACTTTATTGTATACTTGGGATGCGAGCAACCAATTTAGCTCAAGTTTTTGCCTTTTTGTGCTTTTTGTTTAACGATTATGAGCGAAAAGCTGAACAGGCTAAATGCTTGTCTGCTTCCAAGGTCCGTGGAAAGTGTGCAGCATTGACTGTACACTAGTTTTTCACAAACCAGTAAATAGTGGTCTTGTTCTCGAAATTGTATGAATCTCGTATGGGACTAGCATCCATGATAGCTTTTAACTTATCATGTTGTAGTTCCCTGGCGGGACTAGTATGAGTCCTTGCTACTAGGTTTCCCAGCACAGAAGTTGTTTTATCTCCGTTTTTGCTGGCGAATGGTGTTTATCACGGTGACGTACTATCTCATTATTGACAAGAACGTGTTGCCTTGTATTGACTACATTACATAGTAGACCATCTCAATAGATACAGCTGAAAAGCTTCAATATGCCTAGGGACAGTAAGGCCCCGTTTACACTGCCACGGATCACTTATGTTACGGATCATAGGGTGTGCCGTAGTAGTGTATACGGGGCTTATAAGTGCCAATTATATGTAGTCCGGATCACTATTGGTCCTTTTGCTAAAAGGATAAAATGTAATACGGCGAATTGTATCAGATTTGCTACGGATTACAAGGATTAATGTGGACAGAAAGCCAATCCGCATCACTTGTGATACGGATCAACAAGTGATCCGTAGCAAAGTAAACGAGGCCTAAGTAACAGGGCTGAACTACCCAACTACTGCTTTTTTCCCTATGACCTCTTTACCTATGACCTTTTCATCTATTGAGGGTTGCTTTTTCAAAGCCTTTTCATTAAATTAAATCTTTATTCTATACTATTGGGGCTTCTTTCGGAAAGAGCAACCCTCAGGTAATAGCCTTGCGGGGTGAGTGGCCAAGCGGCCCAGCCAGTTCCATTAGCTTAACTGAAGTTAAGCATGGCTGTGCACGGTCAGAAACTGGATGGGCGTCCTTCCAGATGAACGACCAAAATAGCTCACTCCACCGTCCTTAGGAAGGGACGTTAAGCTAGGGGTCCCATGCCTGGATGCGGCATGCATAGTAGACCTAAATTAGCTGAAAAAGCTAGGTATAACAGCCTACTCAAAATAAAGTAAACAATGACAACAGCAACAACCTATGATCTCTTCGCCTTTGACCGAGTTACCTATGAACTATCCACTTATGAACTATTCACTTACTAAGCACATGTAATCTTGGTGTTCTCTTTGACCTGTAGAGTTTTAATCTTAGCGAATGCCGAAGATTCGTGTCTGATGAAGGTTACTTCTCGGGTATCCGTTCGCTTTACCATACTTTGCTCTGTTGTTTTGCGTTGCCGTTTCGCTCAGCGCGCACCCACCATTCGACTAACTTAGCTGAATTCTTAAACAAAATCACAGCCTGGACGGTCAATTAATGCCATTGCCTGTGTAGGCTCTGCAGAAATTTTGTTCCAAAGTTTCTGTTCTGTTATCATTAATTAGTTGGCATTTACTAGCTATTCCGTATAATTAGAATTTATACTTGTATAGATATTTTATAAATTTCTCTTTATGCCAATTGTGTAAAGAAAGTAATACTGTTGTTGTTATTTGTCCTGGTATCTTTTGTAGCATATAAGACTCATTGACCATCGAAAATTTATGAATCATATCATCATTACATAACTCGCAACCACACCCACCTTGCCTACATTTAGCAATATTAGTAGTCATTTTTTGTCTGAATCCGCCACTGATGTTGTATGCATACGTCCGTGTTCAGAAAAGTCAAAAAAGCTTCCAGTGCGTGGTTACCTGTCTGCGCATAGCCAGCAGGTAGCCCTAACATCTGTCTAGCCCTGCATGAGTAGTAAAAATAGTAATTGATCAGGACTTAATTCCTCATAGCATTCAACACAGTCTATCCAATAAATATAGCAACGCACTATGATTGGCATTTTGACACTAAAATGGGCGTGTCTTCAAAGCATAATTTGGACCTCATTTTTGTATAAAAAAGATGTTCCATTGTACCACACGTTAAACGTGAGTTTGGAATCAACGGGAGAAGTGCGAATCTCTGAGTTCATCCGTATTTGTAAAGGTATGTTGGCATTCTGAATTTTTCCTTTTAAGCAATATGCTTTAAAGCAGGCAGTCTGCAATCGACTTTGGGAGTCTTTTAGGCTTACTATTATTTAGGATCATATGACTTGTATTCATCATTTTTGTATGGTTGTCGTAAGGTTATCTATCCTTAGATCTCGAACAGCGATGTAGCAATCATTCAAAAAGTGAGGGCACACATTTTCAGGGAGAGCATCCTCACCAGGGCTTTTTTTAAGAAAAATTTAGAACTGTACATAAAATCCAGCGATGCTGTCTTGAAGAATTAAATTCTAGTTGCAGATGGGATTGAACTGGCTGCTTTTAGTGAAAAAGGGATAGATAATTGTGACTTCCTCTAGCAATTCCATTTCTGGTTGTATTTTGCCTATCATTTCATACCAAAATCTATCATTTTTACTGCTATTTACTTTCTTACACCTTTGGGCCACTAAATAATAAGCTTTTGAAGTGCACAGTTTTTTTCATTGGAACTGCAAAGATTTGTTTAGAACTGCGCATTTTGTGTGGAAATGCACGTTAAAAAGATCCTTCACCCTCACCAGTAGGCAACTACAGGTATGTAAGCTGCAACGAAACTTTTGATATACAAATTTTTAGAATGTGGGGCTTGTGCCCTGTGCCCCCTGGTTCCTGCGGCTCTTTTAAAGGTGGAGCTTCAAATAATCTTTATCGTAGGGGTCCATTTGTTGCTTCTTTTTTATGATGTTGACGCCTCTGTTACATGGTTTGATCAACAGAGGCTGCTTACTCCATAACAATGATCATATTCCTACACATGGTGCTCATAGCCAAGAACCATGTGTATATTCATTTTCGTAGAATGCCAATCATAAGTTTGGAATATCAATCATTGTTCTGAATATGATTTATATGTATTCGAAAAAATCAGTTTCGTTTACTTATGTCTTAACAGAAATCAGCAGACATGTTCGCACGTGTTGCAGTTCTGCTTGCCTGCTTGCATCTTGTCGCAGCGAATTATCGGACCTGCAAATGTAGCATACGAACAGGAAGTGCAGCAAATTCCCCAGTGGTGACTTGGTGGTCACAGCTCCTCCATTCCACATGTTGGGGATGCAGCTTTCCTGGCTTCCACGTCAGCTGCAATGAGGTGAAGAGTTGGTGCCCGGGAAATTGCTACAACCAGGCCAATCAACGTTATCGTAATATAGTATGTACAAGGCGTCGAGCAGGCGCCCGTTTGTTCGTGCACAGCCAAGTAATGAGCAATTGTGGAGGTACTCGGGTTCATTACAGTCTGTGCTGAATGTATTCGCCACGATTCTCAAGATGGCTTGGAAAGAAATGCTGATCAAAGACTACAAAGGAACATTGACTAGTAAAGAGTAGTTAGAGGAAGCTAGATAAGAGTGTTGATTATAAGTTTGTATTTGCTGTTAAATCTCTTGTTTTTAGTGTCAATTCTTCTTGCTATGGTGCAACCTGTTGGTCTTGTATTTCCTGACTAGAGGCGATGGGAATCTTTTTTATAAGAAACTTTGACAGGCACCTATTACCAAAATTCCTTGATTTGGCATGAGAATATGGAATTGTACTACTAGAAATTCTTGCTTTCTTTGCTATTTTCGGGACCTAAAATTGCCGCAATGTTTGGAAGTCGAGCAATTCAGGATAGATGTGAATGCTGATTGGGATGGCAAATGCCCAAGCAGATCAAAATCATACGTTAGAATGTTTTCCAGACAAAAATAGAAAATGTTAGTGTGTGGAAACAAGTCAGTAGTCCCTATTTTGAGAGGAGATTTTACAGTACTAGAGTTTCTTAAACTATTTACCAGCCTAGTATCTTTACTGTCGACCATTTCTGGTAGTGGCGCGTTTTACCCATAGGCACACTGAACACGTACCCAGTGGCTCCTAGGATTTTTGAAATTAGGAGGCCCTACGTTGGAGTTTGAAAATTCTATGAAGCTCTATTGACTCTTGTCTTCTTCTGAATTGAGTTCCAACCAGTGTCGTAGCCAATGTCACCTCTTTGGGGGGGCAAAGCAGGGTGTGGCCAGGGGGAGGAAAACAGGCGGCATGGACCCTGGGAGGGCAACTAGGGACTTATCTAGGGATAGGGGGGCATAGCACCCTGTTATAGCCGATATTGAAGTACTGTCCGATATGAAGAAAGAAAGAGTAATGGGTCATGGGGTGGAGCCTCCTGGAAAATTTTTTTGACCACACCCTTTAAATATCAGAGAAATGCCTTTTTGGCAATGAAGATACGCCCTTTTCCAGCTAGGAAAAAGCAGTTGTCGTTGCTATTTTCAAAGCTACCTTCCAATGTATCGATTTTCGCAGATTTGAGCGTTTTCCGAACACCAACTTATTTATTATTGGGGGGCCGCCCCCCCTTGCCCCCTGGCTACACCACTGGTTCTAACGTCTGCAAACAAGGGTGTTTTTGTCGGTGGCAAGTGGCAAGCATAGTTTTTCCTGGCTTGTATCGAAGTTCATATCTTTGTACAAGTGTGTTAGTTGTTTCGAGTTTTTGCAACGAATTAGGCATATAGGAAATGGGTGTTTTCCCCCTGTTCGGGAATAGGACACTTTTGCTATTGTATTTGAGTGTGCTACATAAAGTTTCCACATTTACAGCGTTCAAAATCGTCACTGTGCAATAACAGTGTACGCTTTGAATTTGGATGATTTGATTCTTGTTATTGCCCCCTCTACAGAATAGTTGAGATGCATAAATAGAAGTTTTCTGCTGCCCATCTAATAAGACATTAGCACCTATCCTATCTTGTCAAGGGGCATTTTCTGACGTTATAGAAAACGCAATTCTAAAAGGTTTTTCTGGGGGCACACACCCAGGCGCCAATTCTCAGGTGCGCTAGGAAAATAATAGTGTAGTAGCTACATAATTCTTGATTTATTGGCGCAGATCTGTGATAGGAAAACTGTTTCCAACTCTCGAATTTGACTACTACATCTTTGCACACGTGATACAATCGATTTTCGTATATCTGCAGGGGCCCCATAAACATTATGCCCAAGGCCTCAACAAAAGTAAACGCTGCCGCAATTTCCTACTGTTCATAACGGTTGGTCCTGCCACCGGCTAATCTGGCCCATTTTGCTTTGTTTATACTCATGGACGAAACTTAACGGTTATTAGGGTGAGTCATCCCCCGAATCTTGAAAATATGGCATTTCTCCGGGCAGAAATGACAATACAGTGTATTTCTGCAGGGCAACTGACTGGACCAAGGACCATTGGTCGACTACTGCTACTAAAAACGAAAAGGTCACAGACTAGAAAATTTTCGCTGGGCGACCTCTGATACCCCAAAAATTTATTGAAGCTACGTCACTGCTTATATTGTATATAAACTATGGAATGAATAGAGTTAGAGCTGAAAAGAATACAATGCATTAGTTGAGTCTTGGCTAAAGGCAGGACTGTTGTGGCCAGACATGAAACCAGGAACTTTCCCAGTGGGCCTCTATCCTTGGAATCACAGCACTTCTGGCAAAAGGAGTTGTAAAGAGAGGCACTAGATTTTCTTATGGAACTTCTCTGCCTTGACTATGGTCCCAACTTTTGTTAGATTGACTCTCTAGACAATAGCGTAAACGACATAGATTGAGGATGGGGCATCTCATGAGGCCCCCAAACTCTTCCTCAAAAGGGGCTTCTCAGGAGTTTTCGAGAGAAATGTATCTTGCTGCACTTGATTTAAAGTTTAAATGGAACCCAATTTTAATAGATTCCCAAGGGCCCCAAGTGTCTTCGGTACACTGCTATTTCTGCGCATGCCTCATTTTGAAGGTCTTTCCATGCCTTAATTGTGAAAAATGCAGATTCTACAGAGAAATGCTACATTGGAGTGAGCCATCGCAGTATTCTGTCAAAAAGTTTTTGAAGCATGAGGAAATCAGTGTAACAAAATGCTTCCTTATTCTGTTTATCAGAGTATGCTTTTAAGATTTGTAAATAATTCCGAGCTAATATTGTGCCTTCAACACGTCATTGCGTTTTACTTGATACATCCCTTCAAATGCATGTCACGAATCGCACATTGTAGCTGTAGGAAGCAGATTTCTTCCGGGATTCTCGATGATTCTGAGCAAAAGCAAGGCACACCTTATGGTTTGACAGGTACATAAAACTATACGAAGTATTGGAAGATTATTGCCAATAGGAGTTTCAAAAGGAGAACCGTTTATCTTCCCATCTTCAAGACTCTTATTTATACTAGACATTTCTTCCTTCCATCATTGATGAAGTTTCAAGTACTCAAATTAGATCTTCTAGTTCAAGGAAGTCGTTCTAGCTTTCCCTGTCTAGCTTGCTGACTTCTTTTCAGTGCTTTGAGAATCAGAACTTACTAGCCTCACTTCCCTCACCTTACCTTACCTTCTTTTACCTTAGTTCACCTTTCCCTTACCTTAGCTCACCATCCCTTACCTTACCTCACCTTTCCTTATCTTACCTCACTTTCCCCCACTTTATCTCACCCTCCCTCGCCTTTCCTCTCTGAAAATATCACCATCTGAAAAAAGCTGAAGCGTGACATTATTGCTTTCAAGCTGGGCGATTTTACTGCTCCGAAAAATTACTATGAAATAAAGCAAACATCTTAAACGTGAATGAAGTTAACTTATGTACCCGTAATTTCTTTGCATATCATGAAGGTTAGTTTTCAGAGGATGTTCTTGAAAAGTCTACACCTATTGCATGGACATCTTGGTACTCAGTTGGTGGCAATGCAGTTCCTTCCCTGTGTCAATCGAAGGCAGAAAACTTCCTTGTAAACTATTTACCCAAGAATTCTGTGAGAACAGCTGTGGTGTCAATACTTCATTACATTTAACCTGAGGCACCCATTGAGAGCACGGTGCAACTACACAATGGTACTAACTAGGCAAATTTCTTCCGGGAGGCAAATTTCTTCCTTGAGTGTAGGTGATTCTCGGCATAGCTGATTCTCAGTATTAGCAAGACAACTTATAGTGCAAAACAAGTTAGAGGAAAATGAAGTGGACAATTCTTAGCGCCAATTTTTGACGACGATTTTTAGCTACGGGAGTTGTAACAAGAAGCATCTTTACTGTCCTTTATACATACCGTAAATCCTCAAATTAGTCTCCCCCCTCGAATAAGCCCTCCCCTCGAGTAGCCCCCCACCAAAGCATGTGACTGTACCTATTTTGGAGTCTGTTAGTGCTTTATAGAGCTAGGAAAGAAAAGCAGCCATTACGTAATGAAAATTTACCTGTCCTTTATAAAGCATCCTATTGAGTGTGTGTGTAACATGAAAGAAATAAATTACTGGTAGGAAAATTTCACTGGAATATGACCACCTACCAAGAGAATTTTAAAGCCCCCCTCGAATAAGCCCCTATGCAAAAATCTAAGAAGTAAAATAGCCCCCAAGGGGCTAATTCGTGGATTTACGGTATTTAAAGTAATTCAGTTTTTCTTTCCATACTCAGACTTCTTTCTCTCCCATATTTTTTCCCGCCATTACAAGTTTCTGCCGTACTTGATTACATTTCAAGTGCGTATGCTACCTTTTTAGATTTTAGAAGTCTGTTCTCTTTTCCCTGCCTATGTTGCCAATCTTTGCTTGATGCATGGAGTATTAAATATCCTACTCTCCTCACTTTTCTCAGCTGATCTCTCTTTCACTACCTTATCTGAAAAAGATTACTTTCCAAGCTGCAGGATTTTGATAATTTGTTTTTATTGCCATGGAATAAAGTAAGGAGCGTATCTGTGAATTTAGGACAGTTAAATCAACTTTATGGCATGCTCCTCTATCATTAATTCTCAGAAAGTAAGTTTTTTCGTGCCCCATCTGAGATATTGCAGTTTCTACACCAAATACATGCCTATATGTAGCGTGAGGATTTGTTGCTCACTGGATGGTTATGGCAGTTTACCTTCCCTTACTTCGTTGCTAACATTTTAGCTTGGAAACATTTTTTGTAGAATTCTAAGGTAAGTTTTGGGACTATAGCAGAATTAGTTCCACAGAGCTCAAATCTCTAAGAATGCAAATAGCTGCATAATTGTTTCAAGTCAAAAGTCTTCATTCTATTTATGGAAAACCACTCTGCAAGAGTTAAGGTTGCATCAAAGATTGCTTTCAGGATCTGCTATTTATCTAAGAATTCCGTGGTAATCTTTGCGGTTTGTAATAAATATTGCTTGAGGAACCCATCAAAGTCATGTCACAAGCGTACCATGGACCTCAGTTTTCGTATATAAGGATGCTATCCTGTGCCAGATGTCAATTGCGACTTTGGAGTCAACTGGCCACGTTTTGAAATCGAAGTTCACTCAGCTTTTGGAAGGTATGTTGTCTCTCTCTCTCTTTTTATACATGTGTGTGAACACAAGTTGCTGAAGCAAGGGAAGTTGAATATCTAGATAAGATAAATAGAAAACATAGGGATGTTGGACGTTACTGATACTTTGTGGATGGGTTTGCATTAAGTAACGGAGCTGGAAGATGTAATGAGCACTTGCGGTAAAAAATATTTGCTTTATCTAGTCATAGTGCTACGAACATGCCTCAACAGCTATCAAAGGGAAGCCAGGACCTATCGTTTTTATTGTATTTTCATCGAAGGTAAATCGATTACACCCTTTTTTGTAAGGAATTATTTGATAAGGCTCCTATGTGTAGAAGGTGCAAGCAATCAAATAGCCGTTAGTACGTAGAGCGACATTTCTATGGAGCTTTCCAATGTTGAATATTTCTATCATTGATAAGAATGAAGAAGTAGCATACCAGTTCCATTTATTCTGGGTTAAAAGTTGCACAGGTTGTGTATTACGGTAATATCTATTGAATCAGGGTTCATACTGAACCTGGAAACCTGGAAAATAGGCCATTTTCACGAAAAGTCATGGAAAACCTGGAATAGTCAGGGAATTTTGTATACTTTTTATCCAAGTCAGGGAAGAGTTAGGGAAAACAAGTTATTTAGTCAGCATATCATTTTTATTAATTATTGGCATGCTTGTTTGCAAAGTCGTTAATCTAACTATTGTCAGTAAATGTGAACTTGATCATTTAACATTTTGAAATAGCAAGTATATGCATATTACCTATTGACTATTGATTAGGTTTCATTTTCTTTACTTTTTGTAAATATGTGAATTGGGGGTCAGGGAAAAATTGGGTGATTTTGACTATTCTATTCCATTAAGGGCAATGTTAGGGAATAGTCAAAGAATTTTGGTTCACGTGTTGGGTATGCATCTTACACATGGTGCTCATAGCCAAGGACCATGTGTATATTCATTTTCGTAGAATGCCAATCATAAGTTTGGAATGTCAATCAATGTTCTGAATATGATATATATGTATTCGAAAAAATCAGTTTCGTTTATTTATGTCTTAACAGAAATCAGCAGACATGTTCGCACGTGTTGCAGTTCTGCTTGCCTGCTTGCATGTTGTCGCAGCGAATTATCGGACCTGCAAATGTAGCATACGAGCAGGAAGTGCGGCAAATTCCCGAGTGGTGAATCAGTGGTCAGATCGCCTCTATTCCACATGTCTTGGATGCAACTTTCCTGGCTTCCACGTCAGCTGCAATGATGTGAAGAGTTGGTGCCCGGGAAATTGCCACAACCAGGCCAATCAACGTTATCGTAGCCTGTTATGTCAAAGGCGTGGAGCAAACGCCCGTTATTTCGTGCACAGCCAAGTAATGAGCAATTGTGGAGGTACTCGATTGATGCATTACGAATTTTGCTGAATGTATTCGCCACGATTCTCAGGATGGCTTGGAAAGAAATTCTGATCAAAAACTACAAAGAAACATTGGCTAGTAGAGAGTAGTTAGAGGAAGCTAGATAAGAGTGCTGATTATAAGCTTGTATTTGCTGTTGAATCTCGTGTTTTTTTATGTCAATTCTTCTTGCTATGTCGCAACCTGTTGGCCTTTTATTTCTTGGCGAGAGGCAATGTGAATTTTTGTTTGATAAGAAACATTGACAGGCACCTAGTACCAAAATTCCTTAATTTGGCATGAAAATGTGGAATTTTACTACTAGAAGTTCTTGCCTTCTTTCCTATTTTCGGGACCTGAAATTGCCGCAATGTTTGGAAGTCGAGTAATTCAGGATAGATATGAATGCTGATTGACATTGCAAATGCCCAAGCAGATCAAAATCACAAGTTAGATTGTATTCCAGACAAAATAAAAGTTGTTAGTGCGTGAAAACAAGTCAGTGGTCCCTATTTTGAGAGGAGATTTTACAGTACTAGAGTTTCTTAAACTATTTACCAGCCTAGTGCTAGTTTCTTATGAACAAGTTTTTTTATAGAAATTGGTGTAGACCATATGAATATCAAGTCCTAATAATGTAACTGCAAAGGAGTTGAGTACTTCCTGAGGGGAGATTAGACTGAGAGATGTAGGCTAGATGGAAGTGGGAATAAAGGCGAGAGAGCGAGCGAGCGTGTGAGCTAAGGGTGTGAGCTAAGGGTGTGTTATAGTTCTTGCCTGGGAACTGGAATAAATAGGGCTATCAAACATTTCACAGAATCTGATAGTAGGGTGGGGCTGGAGGGGGTTGGGATTTTGGAATGTTGGAAAACGATAGAATATAGACATCGCCGAAGTTTTCAACTATTTGGCCGCACTGCTCACAAGTACACTGGATGACAGCAATGAAGTCAGACGACGCATCACAATTGCAAAGACCGCGATGATTGGGCTAAGTAATATATGGAAAGATAGATCCATATCACAATACACAAAGCTTCGACTCTTTCGGGCACTCGTATTTCCAATTGCAACATATGGGGCTGAATGTTGGGTCTTGAAGAAAGTTGATACAAACAAGATTGCTGCTTTTGATTTGTGGTGCTATCGCAGACTCCTTCGGATTAGTTGGGTTGACAAACGTACAAACCAATGGGTTTTGAAGAAGATTGGGCCTTGCCGTAGACTACTGGACAAGATCAACGAAAGGAAATTGAAATTCCTAGGACATATAGCCAGAACATCCGGCATAACAAAAGATCTGCTATTCGGTACAGTTATCGGCAAAAGGGGCCGTGGAAGACCCAAAACCAGAATGTCTGACAACGTGAAGAACATTGCAACCGTCAGCATGGCCAGTTTATTAGAACAAGCTCAAGACAGAAACCATTGGCGGAGTTTTGTGGAAAGTGTCACGGCTGGTCAGTAATGACCTTCCCATCGAGAAGAGACATAACATTGAGCCAACAACGAACGTAGTGTAAAGTTCGACCTCACTTCTATCCTCAGGACTTCATCGCCTGCTTGGAGTTAAGATTCTGATGTCATGATGACGTCATTCTGCAAATTTCTGTCCACCCCCGCCCTACTATTGCTCCATCGTCCCTGGCTGACAGTTGAGTAACCAAGAGTATGTATTCAGAAGAAGTAGGTATTATGAACGTAGTCCGTAAGATAAGGCGAAGTTATAGTCTCATGTACTTTAGACAAGTACATACTCTGAGCCATTCTCCACCACGCTCTAACACCTTTCTTTCCTACCTTTACCATTCACTCATAGTAATTTATCATTTCGTGAAAGTATCCCGACAGTAACAAGGCATAAACAGGATTGTAAGAGAAGGGACCATGTAGGCCCAGTCTGGGGTTCAGCCCTCTTCTCTTTCTCTGTAATTTGTAGGTAACAAGGATAAGAGACCTATCGACGGTTCTCTCATGCACATCATTGACCTAATCTACCATGTTTTTATCTATAAAGAGCGTATCTTAGTGTCGACCATTTCTGGTAGTGGCGCGTTTTACCCATAGGCACGCTGAACACGTGCCCAGTGAGGCCCCGCTTTGGAGTTTGAAAATCCTATGAAGCAATCATGTCTGCTGTTGAAAAGGATATGAAAGTATTTATGGAGGAATTAAAAGAGATTTCCGTGGCTGTGTGTTTTTCACTAAATAATCAATAATTCCACTTGTGTGCCATTTTTCTGGTAATAGCAATTGTGAAGAACATTGTAATGTGTTATTCATTAGCCTTAGACCAGTTTATTTAGCGTATGAATCTCTCGCCTTGATTAGGAAGGGCACTATAATGTGTATTTTTACTTAAGTGGTGAATGCTAAAAGATTTCAAACAGCTCCCTTGACTTCTCAAATTCATTGGTCTTTTAAAGTTCGAAACATGTGTGTAGTGTTCAGTTCATATTTTTGCAAAAGTCATTTTTTACTACTTCCACTGTGATGTGTACTTCCTGTTATCAGACAAAACAACCTTCAATACGGAATGTTTACTAAGCAACCTGTTTTGCCATATTTATGCTCAGGCTCAAGGAACCACACCCAGTCACACCAAGCCACACCTAGAAACTTATGATAGAATACCCAGTCGAAGAGGTGACGCTACGCCACTGCATACAATTGACTAATTGTGGTTTGCAATGCAAAAAATTAGTACTTTTTTGAACTTTCACATTGCATATATAAACTAATTACAATGGTGCACTTCGCAAGATGCGTGGTAGTGCATAACAGCATACAAAAGTTTGGGTAATGCAAAATCTGAAACTATCAAAGTAGATAGATTAAGAGAGTGGAGAAGTTAGATTATAAATACTAGAGAAAAAAATTTATCCTTTGATCTGCAAACTTCATAGCTAAACAGATGCCAAGATTCTGTGGTGATTCGTCGAATTCGAAAATCGTCGTAGGCTTTCTTACACATGACCAGCTCATGGCATGCACAGCTGGTTAGCTCCTGCGCTGCGCTCTCTCTCGTACAGCTACGTAGCGATGTAGGCTGGTGACGACATAGAATAGGTTAAGAGAGTGGAGCAGTTGGATGAGATGTGAAAACAGTATATTACTGCTGAAATTGGCATCCTGTGGTTTTTAAAAAAATCATGATATTTGGAAGTTCTGAGTTAGTTAATTCAACGCATATTTCGACGACAGAAGATATAGAAGCTGCATCTCTAATGGGAATATTCATAGCCTGAAATGTGTTGGAAATTAAGAACAAATTAAGAAATAAGGCTGAGGCACTGTTCTGAAATGGATTTTTTGTCAACGATGCACCAGCTTTCCACTAGCATATGGACATGAAATTCCTTTCCTTGCTAACCTGAGGAGAATGAACAGACATCTTGGATCTAGCATTTTGCTAATGGGCTGTGAATCAATCAAAGTTACACAGCTATAAAAGTTTCCAACAGATTTCAAGATGGCGAACAAAACAAATACAAAAGAGTGCAACTTCAAAAGGCAAGCAACTTTGGGTCTGTCCAAAGTTTATTTCGGTGACAAAGTACGAAGTATGTGCACCTAATAGTTATACTGATCATCATCATTAAAATAGATCATTGTATAGGTTATTGAACTCAAGACATTCAATTGAAGAAGATCAATAAAAGATTCAGAAGATCTTACCCTACTAAGTGCCCCTAGAGATAGGTTGATGAACTTAATTTGGTTAACAATGATAACAATAGTTTTAATACGAAGAAAAGTCCTTTCAGTAGTTGCATGGTACAATGTAAATTTACTGCTTTCCAACCGAGTACTGTCCACTAAATGCAAGAAATGGAAATAAAAGATAATATTTATGGAAGTTAAATCAAATCGATCAAAAACTCGACGGTTCTTAATGTAGAGTAAAATAGGAGTATTGCTTTCTACTTTACAGAGTTGTAGATGTCTTACTTTTAAATTACTCGTAACTTCCCTACGCAAGAAGGCTAATCAGAGGCTGCTCCCCTTATCTAGGATCTCTTCTTATGTTGACGGTGAAAAACTAATGCAAATTATGAAGTCTTTCTTACTATCTGAATTTAACTGCTGTCCCCTCCTAATTTGGATGTTTTCTGACAGATAAATGAACACCAAATTATCCGAGCTGTATTCATGAAAAGACTCTGCGCATTATATAAATATATATA
>WIPJ01002096.1:65647-75870 GCA_018155075.1 Cassiopea andromeda
ATATATATATATATATATATATATATATATATATATACATATACACACACAATCATACATCATCCACCTTTACTGATTTACTTCAAAAATATAATTCAATGTCGGTTTATCAGTGGCACTTATAGCTACTAATGTCAGAAATCTATAAGACAAACTTATGCCGAACCGTTGCGAAGACTTTTTGTGCAGAAGAGCTCATCCCATGATCTACGAATGAATAATCGACTAAACTTGCCACGAGTCCAGACAGTATCTTATGGAATACATAGTGCATTGTTTCTAGGCTGCTCATTGTACCCCTGTAGACCATAGCCTTTTTAAGAAAAGATTACTGCGGGGGCAAGCACTAGAAAATTGCTAGTTTAATGCTGGTTCAATGCTAGTTTATGCTCCTTCGAAGATCAAAATATATTGTGAGCATTGGGAGTATCTTCTGGTGTAGAACCCTTCAAAGATGCTTTCAAGAAGGATCTAGCTAATTTTCGAATTGGAACATCAGATGTGTCATCGTTTAAATCAGAGTCATAGCAAAGAACATCTACCAGCTCTAGTAGCAAGTTGTGTAATGTCTCTGGTTGTTGCCACATGCTCCATGCTCAAGAAAGGAGGTCTGGGGGTAGTGCCCCATGAGAATTTTTGGGGTAGTGCTATTTTCTTAAGCTTAAAATGCATCTTCCAATATCATGCTTGCCATTAGCGACCTTCAAAACCTTAGAAAATTCTGCTGCATCTATTTTATACAAGAGGCATATCCTGCAATTTGGCATAGAAGACATAGCTATATTCCATAATTTCCACTTACCATCACAATTTGAGCCACAGTTTTATTTATTCAAAAGCGATTTCATCATTTCTAATGTAAAGTTTGTGATAAAAAGGGGAATTCCTGGGGGCAAAAGTCCATTTACTTGGGGGGCAATTTTGAGGACTAGGGGCATTTGCCCCTGAGTTTGTATATTTAAAAAGGTTCCTATGTAGACTATGCAGACGCTACGTAGTGCAAGTTGGTTTCTTGACCGAGTACCTTCTATTTTCATTTTAAATCTTTTTACTTTTTTCGAAAATATGTAAAACTGGTTCGCACCCAACTTTGTAATATCTTTGTTTACGTGTGGTTTCCTTTAAGAGTAGGAGTAAATTAGCTTTTTAGCTATGCTATTTTAGTCTATTATAAATAAGTTATATTGTAATGGTTTAAAATAAATAAGATAATAAAATTACTTTAGTACGAGAGAAATAAGAGACCTGGTTATGTTCCAAACGATTTGCCCATCTAAATTTTCAACTTTCCATTTTTTTCCTTTCACGGATACACCTTCCAACGTCATCGATGACCTTTCGTGGTAGGATTTGAGCCTACGTCGTCAATCGTTTAAGTAGATCTCGCCATGACGGGTGAAATCCTGGGGGTATATACTCAGGAAAACTGAAATCTTATAACTCTTATGGAAATTAATGCACCTTTTTTTGTAAATAAAACAAACTTACTGCTTTCAGCCTGAATGATTCTAATCATTTTGTCAAATGCCGCACCAGGTGTCTCCTAACTTTTTCTTTGAGTTTTAACTAACAGCAACTCCATAGATTAGGCAACCGTGAGAGAAGAGACATTAATCAGTTTGCGTGAGCATGTATGTGAAAACACTTGCAAGGGTAGATGTTGTATCTAATTTCTTTCTAGTGTAATCAAAAAATTCTTGTAATGATAAGTTCGATTTCAAACTAGTCTTATTGATATACATATATCGTACGAAAAAAATCAGTTTTGTTTTTATTTTCTCAGAATTATTTTTTTGAATATCTTACGTGCAATGTTACTGTTAGGACTCATCACGCTTTAAGATGTTCACATGTGCTTTTTGGTTTATAAAAAAGTAGTGTTAGGCTGCTCAAATGGTTTAAAATTTTCAATATTGAATTTTTGAGAGCTAAGAAAGTCAATAAGTTGAAGCCCATCTAGAATTTCAATTATCTGTATATGAAATTTAGTCATAGCTTTGTTCGCTTATTCAACAGTTTGCCTTTGGTCGTGATTAATGGCAGGCCCGGGTGGCATGAGTTGGCAAATGCCACCCATGAGCATCAAGATACTAGCTTGTTCCCACCCCAGGAGCTTTGTCTGCAAGTATTTTATTATTGCCTTATTTCTTTAGCAAAGCAGAGACAACCCAAGATCCCCCAGTTTTCATCTCTTAAATCCGTTATTGACCAACACCTGTACCCCATCATAGTATGAAGTCAATGTGCCTAAGATGCAATCTTGCAAATTTTGTGCCACATGATTCGCCAAGTTCAATTTTCGCATCCCTAAAGCATCGGTCTGGCTAAGGAATTGATTAATGGTCGTCATTTTTCACGCGTACATGCAGTTTTTTTTTACACTGTCCTTTTATGTGTATGCACAAAAAAGCATCATAGCTCAAAGAATTTTTGGTACGAACGTCTTTAGAAAGTTTCAATACTGGACCATAAGATTTTCTTTAAAAAGCATTTATGTGATGGCAGGCAACTCCGAGCAAGAAGCAGCGTGTTGTACTAATTACAGTCTTTACTTGCAATGAGGTTGCAATTAATTTTTCAGGGATCAATTTTTCCTTCCTCATATTATATGATGAAAACAAACTATATTCTGTTTTGCAGAAGGGTGTTGTCCGAGAATCTAGAGCTAGTCTCCCTAACAAACTATTTAGGGGACGTCTCCAGACCCCCTGTTCCCCACTTTGCTGTCCCAACCTAATATATCATGGCTAGTGTACACCAACCATGACCTATACAACACCACATAGCCTTCTCCAAACCTCAAAGCATAATCCGAGCCTTCCTGTGATGGCAGGCAACTCCTAGCAAGACACAACGAGTAATATTAATTACAAGTGTTTAATTGCAATCAGACAGCTCGGCTGCATTCTACGATACGACACCGTACAGACTACTGAACTAACCATTTTAACGCGTTAAAATGAGATTTGCATTGACGAAAATAAAATATAAACCAATCAAAATTAGGAATAACAGGAAAGTGACTAATATGGTAATGCCATGAATATTAGACTTTTAAGAAGAAAAACAACTAAAGCCTGGTTTTGATATATCTTAATTCATCGGCGATCGTCGCCGATGCGGTTTCCCGACCATCGGAGATTGTCCCCGATTGCTGATGACTTACGAAAACCACTCTATCGGCAACCATCGGGGATCATCCATGATCATCGGGAAAGTCAGATTTCTTTGACTTTCCCGATGGTTCCCGACGAACAATAGAAAGATAAACAATAGATTGAAAGAGTTGTTGTTGGTGATCATGTTTCTTGTCACGTTGGGAGAGAGAATTGGAATGCATGAACCAAGTAGATGATGCCTTCTAGCTTTAGATTACAAGAATCTAACGAAGAAAACGAAAATAACACTCTTATTATGACAACTTCTAAAAGAGTGTAATACCTGCCCTTTAATTTCACTTCACGCACCTAAAATAGATTTTTGCTGCATTTCTTGTGTTGGAAAATACGCTGTGTATTCCTTCAAAGTAAAATTATGGATAAGATATGCGTTTTCTCCTCTAATTCTCTCAAAGGAAGGCTCTACACATGCAATTAACCTTCCCGTTCCACTCTCAGAGCTTTGGCGCCATTAGATGCTCCTTGTTCGTGGGGGATGATCCCCGATCAGCGATGATCGCTGAGGAATTACGATATATGAAAACGAGGCTTAGCTCACGCTAAAAGCAAGACGAACAAGAAGTGATATTCTACATATATTTACCGAAAAAGAATGAAAATGAGGCTATTGCGTCAAATACAGTGTAATGTTATTAGTCATAGAGTTGTAAGGAAAAGCGAATGGAAATAAAAGAGAAAAACATGCAATGAGTACGTAAGAGAAAGAAATAGAAATATTGTACGCTAAATGAATGAAGAAAAAGGTAGTATCGTGACATATACCCTAGAAATATTGCACAGTAAACTCGGCTCTTCGTACTTCTTAGTGGTTCTGGGGCTTGCTGTAAAATCCCGAATGTAATCCCCCTTACATAAGCCCCTCTGTAAGCTAACCCAAATATCCTTCCGAATATAGCTCCCCCGGAATATAAGCCCAGGGGTTACATTTGCGGTTGTGTGTGTATAGTTAGGATAATGGATGTATGCGTCATTTGTTACAAGCGTACGACATTGGAATCCTATGATGCGGTTGTGGTAACAGTAATCTCACATTTGCTTCCATTTTTCTTGACGTCATTGAACCCGTCATAAATGAAATGTTCCTGTTCATATCATCCCCTCCTTCAACGATTAGAGGCCGCGGCGTTTACTTCCTTTTAAGCATGCTACTTCGAGACATTTAACTGAGGCCACGTTTACACTAAACAGGACTGCTATCGTCGCATTTCACCGTATAATGGCCTCTGTCAGATAGGACGATCGCTTATACTATATCTGATAGCTACAATACAACGGATTGCCTTTCATATCACCTACAGAGGAAAGTGACTTTCCCTCTCATTTGAGGAGAGTCTCGTACAGGATAGCTGTAGCATGACGTAAATTGTACCCCCTTACTTTACCTTCATTTATTCATTCATCCATTCATTCATTCATTCATTCATTCATTCATTCATTCATTCATTCATTCATTCAGTAGTACCTACACAACCCCAGACTGGACTGCAGTATCTGAAGCAAGGCTCAATAAGACTTGTGTACATCTTATGAATAATTTTCAATGGCAATAGTTTTTTACGTATTGAAGTATGCCTATACCTTTGGAGATTATTTTGGTTATGAGCAATACACGCTGTTCCCAGTTTAAACACTGATCAACTTGCAATCCCAGATATTTTGTATCCACTACAGATAAAATTACTTCATCTTCAATAGATAGGGAAAGCTTAGAGCTATCAGATCTTTCAAGAGCTATCAGATCTTTACTTACTTTACTTTATATTTTTTACACACGAATCTCCATCAGGGAATATATAGAATAATATAAATTGAATACGTAAGCATGTTACAACAGAAGTTAAGCAAGGAATAATACTATATACGATTTAAAAGTAAATAAATGCTGCTCTTCCTGGAGGCCGTGCTTTGGAAAGTTACTGGTGTATCAAGTGCTCTTTCAGTTTTAAATATCCGATACATCATTCATATTCATATATTCATATTCATATTCAAGTTTTATACACAAAACCCTTCAGCATAATTACAGAAAAAAGAAAAAAACAATCTGCAAACTGTGTTATATATAACAAAAAGTGTCAATTAAAATTAAGCAATAAAAAAAAACCTATTTAGCGTGGAGCTGCTCTTCCAGGGGGTTGTGTTGAGTTATATCTTGCTCTTCATATACAATTTCAGTTGCCTTTTGAAATTATTTATTGTTGGCAACTCACGTATGTCTCTAGGCGTATTATTCCATTCCTTAAAGTAATGAAAGCTTTTTTTATAGCGCCGCTCAGTCCTATGTTTAGGGATTTGGAGATTTTGGCTATTTCTTGTATTGTAGGATGAGAAACTAGACCTTTGTTTATACTTTTCTAGGAAGCTATTTGAGCAAAGTTTGTGTATGATTTTATAGGTCATAACATTCCTATCAAAGCAAATTATGTTTTCTACATTCATCCCAGGATATTACCAAGTATCTTTAATTTTGGCGTTCCTGATTATTTTGCAGAAGTCATAACGAAAGTCGCGGCGTGACGATAGCTATCCGGTTTAGTGAAGGCGGGGCCTGTGAGTGGCTGTATTGGCCAAGGCCATATCCCTGTTATAACCTATCTCAACATTGTATCTAGGGTAACTAGCGGTTATGTGGTGGGTGTCATGCCTCCAGCCATCGGCGAACTCGTCAGTAGCTTTATCCAATGATTTTCCTCGGTACATGAGTGCATGCTTTGCCAAGACGTAATCAATAGAGGGTTGCAAATGTCATTTCTAGCATCAATGCGCCCCATAAGATTAAGGAATCCTTTGTAATAGTGGCGGCTTTCCAATTAAAATCTGGGAGACAACCATACGGAATTTGCCCAGTATTTTCGGGGTAGCAGAAAATTTACCAAGTACACGTTCACATCTGTTGGCAAATTTACACATGTTGCTAAATCGTTGCTTTACATCCCACCCTGCCTCGCCCCCTCCAGAAAAAGGAGTCATTCACACGATGTCTGTTCATAGGTATACAAGTGTGTTTATGTACCTGCTGTAGAGACTCGAGTTTCGTGGTTTGAACTCAATATCTAGAGTGCATGTCGCAGCTCGCCATGTATTTTAACGCCCAAGGGCGTGAATTCAAAGTTTCTTATGGAGCTAACTGTTATTATAAAAGGAAGTTGATCTGTGCCAGATATCAGACGTGAATGCGGCATCACCAGAAGACATTTGAAAACGTGAATTTACTTCAGTTTTGTGAAAGGTAAGTACACAAAGTTTTATTTTGATAAATTGGTAATAATCTTTCATACAACTGTCTTCTTCAATAACGATACCTTTCTAGTTTTCTCTGTTTTGAGAGGTAAGGGGAAATTATTTAGATTTTCTTCCAATAGGTTTCAGTTAATTTGTGGAGCTGCTATAAAAGGATTGTTTTATCTTATTATCAATTTGCTATTTCCTATTTCGAAAGCGAAGTTCACACGAGGCTTACTTCTTATTACATATGAGTACAGTTTTACTGAATTTAAGCTATTCCCAATTAGCTATTGTAAGATTTCTATTTGCTTTTATGACGCCCAACTGGACGCTCTCTTTTAATATGGAACCTAGCTGAAGGCCTAGTTTTAAAAGTTCCTTATTTCTGGACCTCTTTTTGTGAACAAAATGTTCCTTAATCGTCACTGCACATATAGTTCCATAAAAGTGGTACAGACCAAAGGAAACATCAAAATTCTGAGTTTTGTCTATAATTTTGGCAATACCTCAAGACTAAAAGCACAAATAAGGTAGGAAAGAAATTTTATATATGTATATACGTGAGTTTTGGCTGTAAATCAATGGAATCAGCCTCCCATTGCTTGGTTATTTGCTGTAATTAAAATTGTTCAAATTGCACTTGGAAGACTCGATTTTTTTCATTTACTCCAAATATCACCCAACTAACACGCTGAGAATAAAATTCCGAGGGAAGCCATGACATATAAGAATCTCATTGTCGTAGAAGTAATCTGGTAAATTTTCTTGCTGAATACCTGATTACTGGCTGTTTCAAGGCTTGTACTTGCGTGTGGAAAGCTGCAAAAGTCTGGAAAATCAACCACTAGAAGTGTTGTGGATCATGGTGTGACACGGGCGGATGGTTCCACAGCTGGGCTTTGGGGAGGGTCATCTGATTCATTTTATTGTCTTTCTCATGTAAGAAGTTTCTTAACACAGTTGTTTACTATAGAAAATACTACTGTTTGGGAGGGTGCATGGCCCCGTTGCTCCGCCGGATCCGCCCATGTGGCCTGAGGGTAACAGTAGCGGGCAGCTTTCTTAAAGAGCTTCTATGCCAACTTTTCATGGCCTGGCCATTTCATGCTTGTAGACAGTATTAGCTCATTATTTTGTTTCTTCCTAGAAAATGGGAAGAACGCTTGCAGCTGTTGCAGTTTTGATTGCCTGCTTGCATCTTGCTGCAGCCAACTATCGGACCTGTCAATGCAGCATACGAATTGGGGGTGCAGCAAATGCACGACAGTTATCAAGCTGGTCAAGGCGACTCTCCTCGTGTGGCCTATTCTGTGGTTTTCCTGGCTTTCATGTCAGCTGCGATGAGGTGAGGAGCTGGTGCCCCAAAACCTGTCATGGAATGGCTAAGACAAGAATGAGGAGCGATGCTAACCTTGACGCAATGTGTAAAAGATATAGAAGGACAGTCAGACCAGGCAGTGGTATTATCCTCTATGCTTACAGCAAAGTGATGAACAACTGTGGAGCGAGCTGGAATCATTTCAAGCTTCATTCGAAGCTGTGCTGTTTCCGCCTACCCCGTCGCAACAGATGGATTGGTTACAGGTGCTGATGATTTGGACAGTCAACTGGACTTTCAAATGAACTGCATATTGCTATTTTATATTGTCGATTAACCAAACTCAGCGGTTACTCACTGTTGATCTGTTGTTGATCCTCTTCATTCCGTTAAATGAATATCAATGTCTTTCCTTGAATTAGTCTCCTCTTTGTTCATTCTGTTTGCTAGAGGTTATGGTGAGGGTTCACCATATGATTTATGCGTGGTGTTTCGCTATGCATGATGTTATATTCACGAATGTTTTAGGAGATATAAGTTATGTAGTTTCTATAAGCACGCTGCGGTGTGTTTAAGACTTGGTACCGTGACCATTCTCTGAGAATTCGAAATTCGTCCACACGTATCAGGATATCTTTGCAAGGGCATATTTTTCCCTTCAACAATGCTGTATCCATATAATCAGCGTTTTAGCACAAATTCTACGGCCTGATGAAAAGGCTTGGTCTTTCATAGCTATATATCTCTTAGCAATAGACAGCGTATAGAAGTCGTGAGAAAGCTTGGAAAGTTTAATGATGGGCCAATCATTTCTGATAGGAAGAACATCTATACGGCATCAGTTTCTTAATCTTTGCTTTTCCGTATACATGTGCTATGTTGCTGTAGGAAGTTTTAATTTTGGTTACATGTGCATATGAAGATTTAGAGGCTGGCTATTCTTGTCCACGTTGTTTTTTGCTTGTCTGCATGGTCAAGACCTATTTGTCTCAAGACAATATTGCGATTATGTATTAGTTAATCTACGTCACTGCTGTGGCCTAGTACATTCATCTTCTACGCAAAGCGTGGGCACCTTTTCCCTTTTATTGTCTATTTTTAAGACAGACATACAACTATAGAAAAAGTCTTCTGAAGAGTATTGGTCCAACATTCTTATCTCGTTTTAAATCTCTTGCATTGCCTTCAAGTGGATGATCGATTCTTGTGCTATTTTTTCCAGTTTTTCCATCCATTCATTCAATGATTTAATCCATCTTATGTTCATTCTTTGTATGATTTTTGAAAGCTTTGTATTTTATTACATGAGCGATGTATCATAGTGGTTAGAGCGCATGCCTTCCATGCGGAAGGTCTACGGCTCGAGCCCGATTCGATGCCCTGACTGGATGCTCGCTCACCGTTCACCCAGCAGCAAATGGGTACCCAGTGGGAACACTGTGGAGATAAAGGGCGGCGAGGAACAGAACTGGCCACCTACCGCACATGCCGATGGCTCAGCATAAGTGTCCTCTCTAGCAGGCACTCCCCTACGTACGAAAGTATACGGGACAACCTTTACTTACCCACTTTATATTGTATTCCATATTTCTACATTGCAAATGTGAGCTAGTACAATTTTATAAAGATAAACCGTTTTTTATATATGTTAAAACCATCAACAAGGACCCTGTGTAAAGATAAATGAAGCTAGTCTGGAATACACGTTTTGCTATTTGTAAGAAATTGGTTTATAAGAAACCAGTACTCGACTGCCAAAGATTAACCCTTTACCTCCTGCTGTAGCCAATTGGCAACACAATATTCAAGAGGCTCTGTAACATGATTCAGGAGGTAAAGGGTTAAGAAAGCTCAATACACGCTTTTTTTATAAGAAACCACTTTATAAGGCGGCTACATGTAGATAGCTAAAATATTTAAGGAACTTATAATACTAATGGAGAAGAATCCAGGAGCTTTTCAATTTCAAAAATTTTTTAACTGCAAATAATCAAGAATTAGGAAGCCGGTTGCATTGGCAACTTACATAGATGCATTTATGAAACTTCTTTCCTACCTTATTTGTGCTTTTCATCTTGAGTTCTAGCCAAAATAAAAAGTGAGATTCAGAATATTGATTTTTCTTTGTGTTTGTACCGTTTACCGTTTTTGTGGCACTATATGTGCAGTGAAAATTAAGGAACTATTAAGGAACTTTTAGTACTAGAATTTGACAAAAAGAGGCCCAAAAATAAGGAACTTTTAGAACTAGGCCTTGAATTAGGTTTCTTATAAAATAAAAAGCGTGTACTGGATTTTCGAAGTCCAAGAGAAGTTATGGTGTATGTTTGTTTAAAATCCGAATTATCTGTGTATAAAGGGTTATGTATGTTATGTTCATGGGGGTAGGAAGCATTCAAAAATTGGGGGGAGGGGCACATCCATATTATCGAAATTTCGTTAAGTATTTTCTGCACTTTATTTACTATCTATATTTTGGAACACACATATTGTGCAATGTG
>WIPJ01002096.1:88307-107248 GCA_018155075.1 Cassiopea andromeda
TATATATATATATATATATATATATATATATTTATATATATATTTATATATGTATATATATATATATTTATATATATATTTATATATGTATATATATATATATATATTTATATATATATTTATATATATACACACACACATTTACTTAGAGATAATTTAACTTATGTCCTTAGCGCCTGTTTAAGCAAAGTTATAATTATTTAAGTCACTGTAATGAAATCGCATGGTTTAGTCGTATATTGTCAACATAATTGAATTGTCAGGATTAATTTTGAATTGAGCATTGGAAACATTCCTCTTATTCTCGTCGTCTTCATAATCAACTGTATTCCAAAGCTGAGATTCCCATGATTTATGCTTTTGCACTATGCGATTCCAGCAATTAACTAGTTAATTTTTGTTTATAGCTGGATATGATGTGAGTATCTCATCTGCAAGGACATAGAAAGTATCATCAGAAACAGCTTTTGCTTGGCTAGACGATCGGGAGCTTCAGTTCAGCAGATTGTATGTACATGAACGTTGATTGCATCCGACATTTGACACTGTAATTTCACATGTCATTACCGATTCATTTCAATTGTAAGTTGATAGAGCCTTTTATTGTAAATAGCATCCTTCTCATAGTCCAATCAACCTCTTCCACAAATCATTCTCTATTCTGAGCATGCAACTCAATATCAAATTATGGTGTGACTATGAATAGCATCTTCCAAACAGAGCCTAATTTAATTAGCTCCTGAACTATGTTTTCTCAATGTTTGTCTGAACCAGGGGGCAGAGGGAGCACGTGCCCCCTTCTTTTCAAAGTTTCGGGCTAAGTGCCCATTTTCTTGCAACTTGGGTGCTCTCCTTGAACACTTTGAAGATGGAAAATAAGTAGAAAAATACACGTTGCTGCAATTTTGGAATATCTAAGTTTCCTGGGGGAGCATGCCCCCGAACCCACCTAGCTGATTTGCAATAAGAGATAGGCGCAATATTTACCCTTTTTCATCATGCAACGTGTTGTGTCGTTTCATTCAGTGCTTTACCCCCAGAAAAGTGCTCAACCTCACTCCCAGAAACCCAGCAAAAGTGTCCCACAATCTATGTGACCCCCACTTTTATAATGCTTCCTACATCCCTGAATAGAGACACTATAGGCCTTAGGAATTCAGTAAGATTAAGGTTCCATCTTAAGTTTTGGCTCCAAGTACACGATTTTTATAAGATATATGTCTATAAGAAACATGAAGCTAAAATTAGGCAAAAATCAAGAAACATTTAAGAAACATAGGCAGGCTGAGTTTCAAATAATGCCTTGCAAAAGCTGTTTTTATTAGTAAATTTTTTATCAAGCTAGCAAGAAAATAGAATGAACATCCATTACATGCATCACAAACCTGAGCATCCTTTTTCTTGCATCACAATTGCCTAATCTGGGTTGTTATTGTTGTCATAGGAAGTCTTTAAATTCAAGAAGCATTGAAGGTTGGATTTGAAGAAATATTAAGAAACATCCAGGCTGAAGCCAGTGAGTTTCTTTCTTTAAAAGAGTCCTCTGAGCTGTCCTTTCAGAACCTCAAAAGCTTAAGGCCCCTTAGTTACTCCAACCCCAACCTACGTCGGTTACACCTCTGCATAAATTTTGCCCCAGAATAATTTCTTCAAGTCAAAGCGCACTGAGTCACATATCAACGAGCTATTAGATCCAGCTATTACAATTTTCATGCATACGTTTTCCAGCTTAGTTAAATACATATTAAAAAGCAAAATATTTCTGATACTATCAGGGGTTGTACCAAGAATTTTCCAACTATTACAATTTTCATGCATACGTTTTCCAGCTTAGTTAAATACATATTGAAAAGCAAAATATTTCTGATACTATCAGGGGTTGTACCAAGAATTTTCCAACTAGGGGTTGACTGTTCCAATGAGGAGATTGGCTAGCAGAATACAGTAATTGCTACTGGAACTTCAAATAGAAGATTTCATGAACTTGCGGCAGGTTAATAGCAAAGTTTTTCAACAGCAATTGTGTCCGTGCAGGCTTTTTTGTATAAAGAACCACTGTATAAGAATCTACATACAGGGTTTATACCGAACCTGGAAAACCAGGAAAATAGGCCATTTTTACGAAAATTCAAGAAAAACCTGTAATAGCCAGGGAATAATCTATAATCTTTATTCAAGTCAGGGAAGAGTTAGGGAAAACAAATTATTTAGTCAGCATATCATTTTTATTAACAATTGGCATGGTTGTTCGCAAAGTCATTGCTGTAACTATTGTCAGTAAATGTGAACTGTACCACTTTGCATAGTACTATAGCCAGTATATATGCATTACCTATCTGTTAGGCTTCATTTTCTTTACCTATTTTTGTGAATGTGTTAAATGGCGGCCAGGGAAAAGGTGGGTGTTTTTGACTATCAGTCAAGGAAAGTCAGGGAATAGTCAGGTAATTTTTATTTACGTATTGGGTATGAACCCTGTACATGTGGAAGGCCGAAGTATTTAAAGGACTTAAATTATTAAAGAAAAATTCCCTATGGAGCTTCACAATATGAAAACTGTTGATAATTGCAAGAAATCAAAGATTATTTAGTCAGCATATCATTTTTGTTAACTATTGGCTTGGTTGTTCGCAAGGTCGTTGCTCTAATTGTTATAAGTAGATGTGAACTGTACCACTTTGCATATTACTATAGCCAGTATATATGCATTAACTGTCGATTAGGCTTCATTTTCTTTACCTATTTTTGTGATTGTGTTAAGTGGCGGCCAGGGAAAAGGTGGGTGTTTTTGACTATCAGTCAAGGAAAAGTCAGGGAATAGTCAGGGAATTTTGATTCACGTGTTGGGTATGAATCCTGTACACGTGGAAGGCCGAAGTATTAAAAGGAAAAGGACTTATGTTATGAAAGGCAAATTCCTAAGGAACTTCTCAATATGGAAACTGTTGATAATTGCAAGAAATCAAAGATTATGAACCCCGTTTCATTCATTTGCAGCCAAAAACTAGCATAGATACGTTTGAAAAGCTTCTTTCCTGCCTTAATTATGCTTTTGGTATTGCGTTCTGGTAGGAATTAATAGTAAAATTAAGAAGGTCGTTGTTGTCTTGTATCGGTACCGCTTTTATGGCACTAGATGTGCGATTAACATCAAGGAACTTTTAAGGAAATTTTACTACTACAATTTGATCCTTAGTGGTTCAAGAATAAAGAACTTTTGAAACTAGGCCTTGGACTATGTTCTTTATAAAAAAACCGTTTAGCTTTGGATGGCACCCCAAATGGGGATTTTTTCCTGTAATTCACATTCAAGGGACATCGGGCTCGATTCAAACTATCGGTTTGGTACTCATCAGGCGGGCAACTAGGATCTGGACCCTTGCTATTTTCAGCAAATGGACAAAAGTGCCTTCTCTATGTCACAAATTGTAAAGGGCGTTTTCCTAAGATGAAAAAGGCGTGGTTCTAAAAATTTTCTGGGGGCTTGGCCCCCTGTCCCCATTTTCCTTCCCTGCTTTGGTGAAAATTAACATTGAGAATTTTGGTTTTCAGAGTAACGATATCATTAAACCTCCCACAGTATTTCCTCCACGAATGAACTTGAAAACAATATTCAAAGGCTATGTCCTTTTGTAAGAAGTTTTGATGTACTGTTTTTATAGATTGAGCCCCTGCCCTCGATGATTCCTAGTTGTGCGCCAGCACAGTGTCCTAGGTTGTAGACAAACAAGATGGAGGAATGCAATAGTCAACCCTTTGCAAATTTTCTTTGGTTAAAAGTCAATACGCGTATATTTTATAAGAAACCAGTTGGCAAGCAACCTGGTAAAATTTAAGAAACTTTTACAACTACAAGAAAGAACAAAGGAACTTTAGACAAATAGCCCATTGAAATCGTTACCTGGTTCAACGTAAAGCTGTACCAAAACAATGTGAATATGACATTGGTTTAGAAATTAGCTCGTACTGACGTATTTTGTTTGTTATAAGACAAATGGTTTGCTACGTTCACGTTTTGCGTACGTTTTCACAGCAATTTGGTTCGCTAAATGAAGAATCTTTAAAGAAACTTTTAGAACTAAATGTGGGCAGAAATTAAGAAACTTATGGTACTACGCCTTGAGCTAGGTTTCTTATTAAAGAAATATTGTGTATACGTGCAGCTGAACAATAACCAACTGCTGGGAAGAAACACCCGATGATCCCTAGATGTAACTTTTGTAATAGGTTGCAAATTAAATGGGTAAAGAACTACTATTATTACTAAAACAACTACTACTACTACTTCAGCATATTTAAGTGAATATTTGTCATTTACAATAATTCCTTTTCGAAGACATTTTTCTCCACGGTTAATATTATTTGAAATTGCCTTGTTTTCTTTAATTTCATTATTAAAGATTGAAGAAAATCTCCCACTTAATCAGATTAGTCAATTTCAAGCAAATACATGATTCAGCAATTAGGGGGCTTCCTGAATAAATCCATGCTAAAAGGGCTTAGCTCAGGGAAGAAGAGCCCAACAGTCTTGTTCACTCTCCGTGTGTGCCGTAGGCCACTTTCGATGTTATAAATTCGCACCAGTCTCATTAGGCCATGGTCTTCGTCAAACCTGGTGTACATGTACTGAGTTTTCACTGGTGACCCTGTGGTCCTGCCGCCAATTATTCGTTTCCATCTTTTGGTCTGAAAGCCAAGGATCTCCTCGTCTCCATCAGCATTGTAGTCCCATGGTATTTTGTATACAGGGAACTCAGTCAAGGACTTGTTTGTACATTTTAACTCGTTTGCGTTGTACTTGAAAAATAAAGGATTTATAAATAGCTGATTTATAAATATGACAGTGCATCATATGATCCATAGCGTTATTTATAATGTGATATAATACGATGTAATATAATGCAATGTAATACAATATAAGGTAATGTAATATAATATAATATAATATAATATAATGTAGTGATGTATAATATGATATAATGCGATTTAATGTAATATAATATAATATAATATAATATAACATAATATAATATAATATAACATAATATAATATAATGTAATAAATATAATGTAGTGATGAATAATATGATATAATGCGATGTAATATAATATAATATAATATAATATAATATAATATAATATAATATAATGTATTATAATATTAATATAATATAAGCTTAATATAATAAAATATAATATAATGTAATATAATATTAATATAATGTAGTGATGTATAATATGATATAATGCGATGTAATATAATATAATATAATGTAATACAATATTAATATAATATAATATAATAAAATATAATATAATGTAATATAATATTAATATAATGTAGTGATGTATAATATGATATAATGCGATGTAATATAATGTGATATAATATAACGTAATCTAATATAATAGAATGCAACATGATGTAATATATTATGATATAATATGACATAATAGAATTCAATGTGGCATAATGTAATATAATATAATATAATGTAATATAATGCAATAGAATGTAACATAACTTTCTTGTTCGCTACTGTTACACTTGTTTTATTTCTTGAAGTTCAGAAACATTTAGGAAGCTTTTAGAAGAATTCTTGTCCGAAGTTATACAAAGCTGTTATCATTCCTTGTACTTTTTCTCTAATATAAGACTTCTATTGATAGCAGTATCACTGATACCTTAAATCCTCGAATTAGCCCCCTGGGGGCTTATTTATTCTTTGGATTTTTGCATAGGGACTTAATTGAAGGGGATTATTAGACGGGGGACGCTTAAAAACTTTCCTAGTAGTTGGTCATATTCTAGGTGAAATTTGTCTTCTAGTGAACTATTTCTTCGATACTACACATGCAAGCAATAGGGTATTTTTTTATGGACAAGCACACTTTCGTTAAATAATGACTGCATTTTCTTTCCTAGCACTGTAAAGTGCTAACAGACAGTCAAATAGGTACAGTCACATGCTTGGCTTGGGGCTTATTTGAGGGGGCTTATGAACAATTTGTAGCTCAAGGTTGGGGGGCTTATTCGGAGGGGGGACTTATTCGAGGGCAGCAAATTTGAGGATTTACGGTTTTTTGTGAATTGAATTGAACTTGAACATGTGACATGGCGCATTCACATGAGAAGAGACGAGTTTGAGATGAGAATGAAGCATTGAGAAGACGAGAAACACGTGAGAACAGTGAAAAGACTTTCAGAGATAAAACACCATTTAATATTGGACATTTGTGCTTCGAGGAAGCGTTTGATTTGTGGGCAATTTAGATTATTGCTTATTATTTGTTGCTGTAATTCGCTTTTTCCTTGATATATTTACATTCAAAAATTCAGCGCGCGGAATTATTCAACGAACTCTCAACTCTTCAAGACACCCAAAATAAATCGATAATCTTGGCGAAATATAAGCAATGTTTTCCGAACACGGTACTTAAAATGTTAATCCTGTATAAATATGTTTATTTCTATTTATTATTTCTTTATTATTACTTGTTACTAACTTCAACAACTAGGCTCTTAGTTATACTTCTTTTCAAAGAAACAAGTATACCTGTGTCCAATTTCCGTTGCCATTTGGCACAATCAACAAGCGTCTGCTTCTGCTGTTTTCCCAATCTGTGAACGACAATCGGCTTTGCGTTCCGGAATAATGATGATACCATAGGCCTTGGATGTTCCTTACAAACGTGCCAGGTGGAGCTACGTCCTTTATGATGCCATGGTAGCGGAGAGTGAACGAATAACCGAAAATTGGAGGTTGAACATAGTTTGCACATGGATCAATATCTGTTGGACATTTAGGCCCAACATGACAGGAACATCTATTTAGCAAATAAATTCAAAATAATAAGCCTGTTGTCTATATCTTTACCGTCTCAAAAGAGTATTTTGTTTTCAGAATAAAGTCTGCCTGCTCAAGGCATACATAGTTACCACTTGGTACCTGCATAAACGTGTATTGTCTTACATTTAAAGCTATCTAAACCAATCAAATCCTGGGAACGAAAAGCAGATTTTGGTTGAGCAATCAATTGAAGGCTACAGACAGCACACCTAGTAACTGTCCTAAATTGAATCATTAAAAAAACTGTCCTATAGGAATCATAGGCTTGTATAGTTCTGGATTCTTTCTCAACAATTAGCAGTTGATATCCAACCAGTCAACAGACTTCATAGATTTGTAGTTATTGATACCTAATACTTATGGATCATCATCTGTAGTAGTTGATCAGTTAGCCACATATAGCCTTAGATGCCCCAGCTGTACCCCTTCCATACATTGCGGGGTTTAGAATATGTGAAATTTCCTTTCTTCGGTTCCTTCCCGTTTGATGATATAAATGTAGGCCCAGAGAGTGATCTAGCACGAACCTATGCGGCCCCTTCCTGTCTAAGTTATTCTTGTATGTTGGAGAAACATTCGGCATTAATGTTGTTCAGACGTACATTATTGCCCATGAAATTTATGCACTCTTGCTCACCTTTTGCAATCTGTGCAGTTGACTAGTGTGTCTTTAAGTTGAGCTGTCCCATTTGTTACTACAACCTCACAAATATGGTAACCGGACAGGTCGTCTGTGCAATATCGCCCAGGAGGGCCCTCATTGCAGTTGAAGCTTTGCACAGTGATCAAGCAAAAGCTTATCAGAGCCAGAATATGCACTGCGATTAGCTTTAGAAGAGTCATTTTACTGCTACGATCGTTCCTTACACTTACGATTCAGCATCTGATACTATATGTGCTAGTGAGTCATTTTCAATGCATACAAAGAAACAATTTAACGACTCTATTTACAAATTATTGATGCTGTAATTACCAGCCAAAAGCAATTGATTCTGGCAGTGAACAATCAGTATCAGCGCAAATTATCATTACCGACACGAGGCATCCATATTGCTACGCTAATTCAATAGCACACCAAGAGATGAAGCTTTTGGAATTCCAATACACAATATCATTCTATGTTTTTATTGTAAGGTGTAAGGTACTTAACTTAAGGCCTAGTAGCTACGTTCCTTATTTTCATTTTCAACCTGATTCCAGTTGTGGAGATTTCCTTAGATTTCAAGCTATTCTGTTGTTCAAGCATACCCATCATTGATGGGTACGCTGATCTTATATCATGATATTATATCAACCTACAAGGAGTTGTTGTTAGTATTGCTACCAATATTCTAACTTCGAAATTCTGAAAATTCCTGACAATTTTCATGTACTGCAATAAACTCTTAAATTTAATGAGTCTTTAGAACTAGGCTTCTTGTAATTTATTTCTGTCTAAAAGTCCATATTTCCTACTGTCTTTTAAGAGCATTTTTGTCACAATTTTTCGTGCAAACATTCGTAATGATATTCCTTTGGCAAAACGAATTGCTTTAATAGTTATTGTTTCCCATGTGAGTTTTGCATTTTCTGTTGTGAAAGACCCAATATAAATATTGTACTATCAATAAAGTTTTTGTTCTTAGCTCTACTTTCAAAGGCGTCGAAACGCCTTTAAAAGTGTATTGGCCTTGTCAGCAAGGGCTCGAAATTCTGCTTATTTCTGTTAGCTACAGCATCACTTTTAAAGCTTTTTTTTATTATTGAAACAAACACAATTTTAAATCTGCAATTTTATATGCCGTTCATAGCAGATAAAGTCATCTGGTTCTGGCTACGAACTGCATTTACAATTCTTTTAAACATGCCTCAACGCAAAAAACAACAGCAACAAAGCAATTTTTGTACCAATGCATCGTCTCATTAACCAGGCCCGGACATGCACTAGCCTGGTTGCAAATGATTAAGAAGAAAGGCACTGATAAAAGACTGCATTGCTAGTGCCAAATGATTGTTTGAGTTCGAACTAATAGGGAAGTCGCTAATATTTTGAAGGAACTTAGTTAAGCCTATTTGTAGCTTTAATGTAAGCTACATTAAAGCTGCAAATAGTCTTAACTAAGCTTTTGCACTTTCAAAGCTTTTGGAATATGAGCAAGTGGAATATGGTCTTTTAAGGTACCTTTTTTTCAAGAAAGTGCAAAGAGACCAACGCCCTCAACCCCCCACACCCCCCCCCATTTTCGATGTCCCTGACTTTTACAATGCATTAACTGGACATTATTTGTTGAAAGAATGCGCTTCGCAGAGACACACAATTATATTAAGTTTGAATCTTCGAATGCAGGTGAGGGAATGTTATGGATGAAATATAGGGAGATGAAGTCCCATCATATCCCCATATGTTTGCAAGTATTTTTGATTCGTATGACCCAACTTTTGTATTTCACTGGTAGCTGGGCCAGCTGCATACGGCAGTGAAACTATATTTTTGACATTATGTAGACAGTAACTATGAAGTATTATCAAGCAGTGAGACAATTTTGTAACGTACGAATAATTTCGAATAATAATAAATAATTACGAATAACAACTGATGGTTAATAATTATGCAGATAGTGAAAAGAATAAAGAAAAATGTACAAAATATCCAGAATGATACCCTGCAGCAGGCGTCTCCAAACTACGGCCGGCGGGCTGGATGTGGCCCTCAAGAACTTTTCATTTGGCCCGCTGAGACTTTTGTCTACGGAATAATGAAGGACAATTTTCTTGTGTCCTGCCTAAAGGTAGATTCACACATATTGCGGTATGATGCGGCGCGGCATGAGGCGGTGCGGCAAGATGCGGCAAAAACGCATGGCTGTTGTTCACACATGCAGCGTAGTGTCTCCCGCTGTAAGCGAAGCAACACAGCTTCGAGTCATCTGGTAACTGCACAGGTGTTTACGCTTCGCAATATTGCTGAAGATGGAAAATGCTACTTGTTTGCTTTGGATAAGAAATCGTTTGGCAATCCTGAGGCTAACTAGACTTGTCGATGAAGGTTTCAGATAAAGCATTCAAAAAAGTGTGGCTGATGACGTTGGAAAAAAACGCTTACCACATAAGGTTCGCGGCAACTGGGCGGCAAGAAAAACACGACAAGTGTGAATCTATCTTAAATCAACCGCTTGCGTGAAAGGTTGTGTTAAATAGTAACTGATTAAAATAGTGATAAATGAATGATTTAAGACAGCATTCCTGTTTTTTTATTTTTATTTGGACCTCGATTATATTCTCGGCCCCCCTCCACCTGCTGTTTAATAGCTCATGCGGCCCAAAAGCCAAAAAGTTTGGAGATCCCTGTCCTACAGTATGTAAGGTTCTCCCTAGAGAAAATCTGTTTGTGTATTTTGCCTGGAAGTTATCCAACAAGTATGGTTTAAAGAGGATGGTGAAGGTATTAGAATTAGACAACATCTTACTGAATTATATGATAACATCCCTTTTAAGTATAACTTTGCAACCCAGTCCAGTACTCTTCCTCCTGCTGCAACTTTGTGCTTTCTCAGCCACATCGTTTCCTGCACATGCTCTTTGGTTCACAAATCATACTCAATACTTGAAGTTCACTATGTACAAAATGTCATCTCTGCTGAGTTTGAGAAGGCTCAACTACCAAACGGCTGATAGCAGTAACATAACAGACAAAAGTAGGAACGCAGTTGTGTAGAGAATCATAAATAATCGATTGAGGACATGGGCGATTTTATTCCATTCATCTTTTCTACCATCCAGAGTGGCTTGAAGTCGCACACTGTTCTTGATAACGCTGTTCGATCTTCGCTCCTCCTTCGTCATTTCACGCTTTTTTGGTGCTGCAAAATGATAAGTTCAAAGTTAGATTCTCTGCGGAGGAGAAGCATTCGTTGTCATTGTTTTTCGATCTCTCTTAACATGATGTTTATGCTACATTTTATTTCTGAAGCAGATAGAGTTGGCCTAAGTTGGGGTTCTTTATTTTTGGTTACGTTTGGCCATTGCACTATGGCTTGGCACTGTGGTGTGCTTATTGGGGGGCGTGGTGGGGGCGTCATGCTTCTAACATGTTTAAAAGTGCAAGAAAGTTGGTCAAAAAGTCGACCGTACTGCAAAGGAGTTGGCCACAGCGTTTTCCGTGACCTTTTATTTTATTAACAGTTGGTCAAATGGTCAGAACGCCCCCAAACGGAATGTGTCTCGGCACATCTCTGGCTTGGCTATGTTAGTCTACGTTTCTCAACGTTTGCCTATGTTTGCCTGAAAGTTCTTCAGTACAGGACCTTCTATAATGATCAGAAAGGAAGGAAATTTGATGTTTTGAGTTGAAAGGAATGGTGGGTACTTACATAGGGGCCTAACAATTGACGGATAATTTAATTTACCATTAAGCGTAGGGGAGAGGGTGGCAGGAACCCTCCCCTACGCTTAAGCCCCCTGCAGTTGGACAGAAATCCGTTTCATTCGGGCAACTATTCTAAAAGAACGATAGGGAATTTTCTGACTGCTCTCCAGTCCTCATTGGTCGTTTGGGCAGGAAGTTTACAGCCAGTCCCTAAATCTGAAGTTCTACGCCCATTAATTTACCTACCATGTAGAGTGGTAGGGCAACTCTAATTTTGGAGCTTTTGATTTACTCCCTTCCCCTCTCGTAAATGTCCGTAGCATAGCTTTTCATATGAGTTAAACAAACCCGTAAAGTGTCAAAGTACCCTCCCTACTGTTTGAGGTGAAGAGTACCTTACTTTGGCATTGCAATTGGACAGAAATCCGTTTCATTCGTTTTCATGCATATGACAATGCATCTTATTTCATTATATCAAAAATTAAGAAGCTTAGTTCAATTATTTAAGCAGGGAATAGGAAATTTTCCTGTGAATTACCCTTTCTTGCCTGATCCTGTATATGTTCAACGTTGAACTCATCGTCACTGTTGTTTTCACTGTTAGCGTTCTCCTTCATGAAGAGTAGGCTTGCTATCCAATCAAGAACGAGTACCTAGAATGTAAAGCATAGCTGCAATGAAGAATGATTAGCATGTGAAATAGACACTAGTTAGATTGCATATTTGAAGATAACTTCAGCTTTGAACACTAAGCATTGCAAAGTACCAGACATTTGCTTATGGGAGGGGGGATACTCACGCCTCCCAATTTGTACGAAACTACAAAGTAGTAGATCGTGATGCAGGGGATTTGGCACCCTGGTGGTCATAGAATTTCCTTAAGCATTGTTGTGTTGCTGTTGTTTATTTTATTTTAAGTAGGCTGTTATACCTAGCTTTTTCAGCTAGTTTAGGCCAACTATCCATGCATGGGACCCCTAGTTTAACGTCCCTTCCGAAGGACGGCGGAGTGAGCTGTTTTAGTCGTTCATCTGGAAGGTCGCCCATCCAGTTTCTGACCGTACACAGGCATGCTTAACTTCAGTTAAGCTAATGGAACTGGCTGCGCCCGATTGGCCACTCACCCCGCTTTGTCATAGTTGGTTGAATTTTGCAAGATTCCCAAAGACATTTGCCTAGACACACCTCTACAAAGCACTTGCTTTCTTTACCATGATATAGACATTGGATAGGGGGCATGGGGGCTACAGCCCCCTAGCATAACACCCCCTTGTAAATATTGTCGGAATTTTTAATGTTAAATAGATAGTAAAGGCAGCTATAGTTACGACCTTGGCAAATGGCACCGGAAAATCATCGAAATGTATCTGCCTTTCGCCACTCGAAAGCTCCCACTGCACTTTCAAATATAGGTCTTTGTCGAAATTCCCCTTCTAAAGTGTCTTTTTCTGTTCTAGATTGCTTTGAAAATATCCGTAGGTGTATACTTTCATAGCATTTCTTACCGAATATGGCAACATGACGGTAATCAGTCGTAAGATTTGCGTAAAGCCAGCCAACTCGTTTACTGCATAGGAATTAAATGAATATTGTATATACCCTTATCCAGTTAGGTGCATCGCCTTCAAGTGGATTGCTGAAATGACACTTTAACACAATGCATGTCATGTAATAAGCGAATGCACTGAGCACCGTTGTTGCTGTGTAATACTTTGCAGCTATCGGTATCGTTTCTGCGATTGCTGGAAGATTTTCGGCCATCAGCAGGAAGAAGAAACTCAGAGCAATCAGCAACGTTAGACCTGTTTGAGAAAGAAAGCTTCATGTCAAGGTATTTTAAAACATTTTTATCGTATTTCAGGTACTTTTATAATCTAGAGATCTACGCTTACGGCAAGCGGCATTAAATATTATTGGATGTTGTTGGACGCCATTGGACGTTCTTAGACGTTGTTAGACGTTTTTAGACATTGGGTAAACTGTTTGAAGTTTAAGAGGGAGGCCATAATGCTGATCACTATTTCGCCGGAAGTGAATTTTGGAGAGTAAGACATCCATCTGTTGATACTTTTTTATCATCATTGAGGCACGTCTGGATAGAAAACTACCAACTTAATGGGCAAGATATCAATGTAAGCCCCTGCATAATTAATAGAGAGGTCATAACATGTCGCCAGTTTTTCCGCAACCACCTTTGAGAGTGAATGTAGCAAGTGTTGTATGTGGCAATGTATTTCTGTCCCGCGTTATATAAATAGATGGCCACCACTGACATAAGTGATTCTTCGAATTAGAGTCACGTGTATCGATTCTTCGATGCACACATTTTTACAAGGATACCCAATTTTTTGCTGAGCCTCAATTTACTTAAATTTTCTTGATTTTGAGACCTAGATTATTTTTAAGTTACTCTTAAGTATCAAAGTTGTAACATCGTCTGAAACTCAAAAGGATTTATTCAAATCTTTGTTGATGTCTTCCTTCATCATAAAGCAAATCAGAAGTGGAACAGAACAATAAATATTGTACTGATAGTGCAAAAGTTTGTCGACAAGCAGTACTATAACTCAAATATAAAAAATTCTAAGTATTGATGAAACGTGAGTCTTGCGTTGTTGTTAAATTATTCTCAAATTTCAGCAATTCTGAGTCTGAATATTCTTATAAGCATTATTCTTGAAAAGTATTATTCTTCTGATAAAAAATTTATACACGTTTTTTTTTATAAGAAAAAAGTTTATAAGAAAATGAGGCTCAAATCATCAAAATCTTAAGAAAGTCGTAAGAAAATCATGAGGCTCAATTTCCAAAATTAAGTGTTTTTATAGGCCAAAAATCGGCATTTCGTCGTTATTGCATTCAAAATGTTAAAGATGGAATTCAAATTCAAGTATACAATATTATTAACGAAAATGTAAACCACTCTAGCCAGTTTATTTCAGTAAAAGTTAAGAAAAATTTTAGAAAATCTCAGGCTCAATTTCGGGAAATGTTAAGAAAATTGAGGCTCAGGCAAAATAATGATTTTCTTATAAAAAAAAGACGTGTACTTGAATCATGGTCGCATGAAATATTTGATTCCTTGTTACACGTACCTACTGTCATTCTTTCATTCATGTTTACAGGTAGTATGAAGACTATGATTGTCATAAGCCCAATCATCCCACATGGTATGAGATAATACATTGAATGATACAATGCCATACGCTTCAGATAGAATGATATCACAACACTATCCCACACTGTCGATCCTTCGTATGCTAAAAGGTTTATGGTGCTTGACTGTAGTTTCCATTCTCCATTGGGTATGTAGTACTTCAGGTTTATTGTCTTGTCCTAAAACGAGATATGTAGCTTGCAATACTTCTGCAACTCAAACAGAGAGAGTTAATGCGATTGACAAAATGATGCTGGGGATTTTTGCTTCATCAACGACCGTAATGAGAGTGACTTGCAAGGGACCTGCAATTGCCATACAGTAGTCCTACAATGGTCTTACATTGGTACTGCCATGGTCCTACAATGGTCTTGCAGTGGTCCTACAATGGTCTAACAGTGGTCCCATACTAGTCTTACATTGGTCCTACAATGGTCTGCAATTACCCTGCCATGGTCCCACAATGGTCTTACAATGGTCCTACAATGGTCTAACAGTGGTCCCATACTAGTCTTACATTGGTCCTACAATGGTCTGCAATGACCCTGCCATGGTCCTACAATAGTCTTGCAGTGGTCCTACAATGGTCTTACAGTGGTTACAGACTGGTCTTATATTGGTCCTACAATAGTCTGCAATGACCCTGCCATGGTCCCACAATGGTCTTACAATGGTCCTACAATGGTCTTACAGTGCTCCCACACTAGTCTTACGTTGGTCCTACAATGGTCTGCAATGACGCTGTCATGGTCCCACAATGGTCTTACAATGGTCCTACAATGGTTTAACAGTGGTCCCACACTAGTCTTACATTGGTCCTACAATGGTCTGCAATGATGCTGCCATGGTCTTGCAGTGGTCCTACAATGGTCCTGCAAAGGTCCTACAGTTGTCCAACAATGGTCCTACAATGGTCCTACAATAGTATCTCATTGGTCTTGCAGTGATCGTGCAATGGTACCAATAAATATAAATGCTGATTCTGGCAACCAGGAAATCTTTACAATGCACTTCTCATAATGAGATAAGATCTGTCAAGGCCATTAGCTTACTAAACCAGTCCCCTCTACTAGCTCTGTTACAGATAAAGCGCCTTCTTACAGCTAAGGCTCTTTGTTACAAGTAAGATTCCTTTTAGGGCGTGCTTTTGGACCTTGATCATAAGGTAATCGTGTAGTCATATTAATATATTACCTTCCTTGTGGACTATTCAAGGTTGACACAAAGCTATTTGAGTGTAAGTATGCTTCAACCAATTTATTTTCGCTAGGTGTAACACATTAAAGAGGAAGTACCGTAAATCCTCTAATGAGCCCCCCAGGGGTTTATTTGCAAAATTTACTTGTTAGGGGGGCTTATTCGAAGGGAGGGCTTATTCGAGGGGGGCTTATTTCAGACTTTGGCATTTGCGCAAAAGTTCACAGAAAAAACGACATACTTTTCTCAACCAACTAAATTAAAAAGTCACAAAAAGGTTATTTCACAAACGACATTTAATAATCAATAACGATTTTTCTCGTTATCATCACGGAAGTCACGTTTCCTTCTGCTTTTTGTCTCCAGTCAAGGGTAGTAATACTGTATAGTTATTTTGCAATTATGCTTCCCTTGAATAAAGCCCCATTGGGGCTTATTTGGGGGGCGCTTATTTATAAAAATGAATTTCTTGGTGGGGGCTTATTCGAGGGGAGCTTATTCAGAGATGGGGGCTTATTGGAGGATTTACGGTAACTGGGAAATCTATCTGGATTAATGAGTTCTGACCTATAATGTCTTCACATAATTAGCATAAATTAATATGACGCAATCACGCTGTAAAAATAAAGGATATAGACTACTTGATGGAGAGAGAGAGAGAGAGAGAGAGAGAGAGAGAGAGAGGCAGTGTTCCTGTTATTAGAGATATTACGCTTGTGTGCTGATAATAAGAGTGTTTCTATGAGTCTTATCTACGAAGATATATTAGAACACAATATGACCTTGAGTAGCAGTTTTAGTTTGGAGCTTGCGTAGACCCAACTGCCAAGTCTTATGCTGCAATTTTGATAATCAAACGGGTATTTATCAATGATCATTGCACAGTTAGTCTTGAATACTGCTGGATAGTCCAACGTAACGATCCCATTGCTGTTTATTACTGCGTTTATGCGTCTCCGCCCAGCACCAAATCGACCATCAGCGCTGTGAAGTGGAGCGAGATAGAGTCAGACAACCAATTTTTCTATATTCTTTAAAGCAAGAAATATTCTTACGAGGATGCAGTTAGATAATGATGATGATATCAATGCGTATTATGTTTGCAGTTGGATAGGAAACAACGTAAAGTATAAACTAGTAAAAGCCGACTAGCACAAATTGCCATATTTCTTCGATTAGAATAGCAGCGGCCTATGTTTTATTTGGAACGTTTTGCTGCGGCTTGTAATAGTTAAAATACTGTAAATAGTTGGTTGGTACTGTTGGAAGTGATTTGTTACGACACATTATTATGTAAATGAACTAGACTTCTATTGTTCTGTTTTGGGATTACCCTTTGTAGTTGTGTTGCTATTGCCAACGTTTTAACTTTGCTTAGTCAATATGTTATCGCTGTGTTTACTTTAGGCCAGATTTTACTTTAATATTCGTTAGCGTTTTGATATTTAATCAACAGGTACTACAGAACTTTATGACAACACGAAAAAGTATTCTGGATTTGCAATAAAGTATTGTCCTATGGCCGACTCACAATTGATTTTACACTTGCTGTCTTTACATATATGAGGTGGCTGCTCTCTTGCGGCATAACTTTTCTTCCTGCTGCTGGAAGTTATGCCGCAAGAGAGCAGCCACCTCGTATATGTAAAGACAAAAAGTCTAAAATTAATTGTGAGTTGGCCATAGGACAACACCTTATTGCAAATCCAGCACTTGCCAAAACATATACAGACGACAATTTTCAGATCATTGGGCAAGCAAGATCGTCTTTTCATTTATGTGTTTTGGAATCTGTTTACATCAAGACTCAAAACCCAGTCTTGCGTAGACAGAAAGAGTTTGTGTTCTCATTGGGACTCTTGAAGTAAACAATTATTAGTAGGTCCTAATTGGTCACACTTGGGGCCAATTAGACGCATCCTATCATATGTAACCGCATCTGGATATATATTTTGGTTAACCTTTAGGTCACTATCCGACGTTTCCAGACCCTGATAGTGTCGGACGAAAAAAGCTTTTAGTGTGTGAAAAGAAGGTTACCGCTTTTTCATGCTATATTAAAGTACTGTATACTACAGTCTTTCTTTCCGCTTCTTTTCAAACTGCATATCTATGCAATCAATTACAAGTTTTGAGAGTGCTTCCATATAATCAAAGACTGCTCTTGTTTCTTCTAAAGCGTTAATTGTTGCGGCTGATAATCAGGAGCGGCGTATAATCAAAGAAGTACGGTTATTACAGCAAAACTGTGCACCATGGGGATCGATGCAGATGGATTTACATAAATAAGTAAAAGTAGAGTACACTTTTTTATAAGAAACATGTCTATAAGAAACACGATACTGATATTAGGCAAAAATTAAAAAACATTTAAGAAACACAAGAAGGCTGAATTTCAGCAAAAGCTTGATAAAACTGTTTTTTCAAGAGAATTATTGATCAAACTAGAAATAGAATAGAAGAAACACCCATTACATGCATTAAAAAACCTGAAAATCTTTTTTCGTGCATCACAGTTGCCTAATCTGGGTTGTTATTGTCATCGGAAGTCTTTAAATTTAAGAAACGTTTTGGGCTCGATTTGAGTAAATATTATGAAACATCTAAGCTGAAAGCAAAAATTATATTTCTTATGAAAACGTGTATTGGACGTTGTGAGTGAGAGTGGCAAAAGTACTCAAATATGCTGTTGTTATCATTTTCCCAATACTTCGTGCTGTATTCTGAGTTCGTGGTGTAGAAGACGTTAGAAGACAAGTTCACAGGATAAAAAATACTCAGAAAGGATCAGTTGATTACTTTTTCAGCTTTATCAACATTAACGTAACTGCTGCTCTGCTAAAAGCCATTGAACAGTCGATTATTTTTCTGTTAATATAATCCAAACTATTTGCTGGAATTCATCATTAATATTCAGAGTAGGAGACACTTACTTGCTGTATAAAAATATATCAGGGATCCAAATTAATTTTGGTGAAAGACTGACGACTTTTATCCCGTTGTATTTCGTTTCATTCCATTTTAATTGATAATCATACCAACTCTATGATTCAATGTAGAACTTATCAAGATTTTGGAATAATTCATTAATTGTATGTATGATATCTATGTTGTGAAACTAGTCTTATAGGCGCGGGAGAGAAGAGACTAGAGAAACAGAAAATAAAACTACGGAATTGCAACTATTAGTTTCACGATTTCTCGATCATCAGGTAATTATCTATCTATCTATCTATCTACCTACCTACCTATCTATCTATCTATCTATCTATCTATCTATCTATCTATCTATCTATCTATCTATCTATCTATCTATCTATCTATCTATCTATCTATCTATCTATCTATCTATCTATCTATCTATCTATCTATCTATCTATCTATCTATCTA
>WIPJ01002096.1:107404-131042 GCA_018155075.1 Cassiopea andromeda
ATATATATATATATATTTATATATAGCTCTCTGCACGAGCATATATAAACTGTTTTGAGTGATAAGTGATAAGTGATTTTGATTATGGCATTTATGTTATTGATGTAAATAGCATTGAAAAGGGGGGAGTTTGAAATTAAGAGTGTTGAAAAGTAGATAAAAAGCATCTGATGCAACGAGATGATCACCTGATAAAGCTCCACTTTTGATGTAAGAACCTGCTTCTTTTCATCCTTGAAAATTGAATGTAGTTAATTGGTTTAACTTTGAAGTAAAGTGAGGCCTCAAAATTTAAGAGATGAAAAGAGAGGTTGTGCGATATTGGTGTACAACTGCAGGTTAATGTTCTCTCATTTTGGCCAACACTGTAGGGATGTATACTTTGTACTGTTTATAAATGTATATGCGTATTTACATACATATCGATATACATATACAATATAAAATATACACGATACAATATATTATATATTATATATATATATATATATATATATATATATCTACATGTATATGAATATGCATATAATTTTTCATTTATTTACTCATTTATTCATTTACTTAAATACTTGTGTGCCTGTGCCCGTTTGTTAATACTTTAAAAGTTAGAAAAGTAAGTCTAGAGAATAGAAGGTATTTACCAGGTTCTCAATGTAATGTAGTGCTAATGCAATGCTAACGTTGATTGGCTGTGATGGATTCTCGACTGGTCTGACTTTTTTGTCATGTCGACTTTGATCGAGAAGATCCTTTATTAGCTTCTCGTAGCTTTCACCTTCACGGCTTGTCTGACACAAAACTGAAGTTGAAAGGAAGAAATTTAATTGTACATTATTTTGAAGCAATTTATATGCCAATTCGATCATGCAGTGCTTGACTAAGTAGCTTTGACGGAGCAAGTGTTGGAAATTGTAGACCATTAACTCTATCTGTGCCATACAGGTAAGGGAAAGTTTATGTATGATATATGTGTTGGATGGTGCATTTTGGAAGATGCCGTAAACCCTTGAACAAGCCTCCTGGGGGCTTATAAATTTTTTGGAGTTTTGCATGCGGGCTTATCCAAAGGGGGCTGAACATTTTTTCTGATAGTTGGTCATATTCCATTTGAAATTTTCCTACCAGTAAGCTACTTTTTGTCGCTAAAAGTGCAAGTAATAGGGTGTTTCTAAAGCCTAGCGCACACAGCACGATTTTGTCGCTGGCAACAGAGATCTTGTCTTCTGTCGTCAGCAACGAAAAAGAATGTCTAACATATTTGATATTGAAGATCGTCGTCAGCGACAAAAATCTTTTATACGTGTTTCCCGCACACAGTAAGTTTCGCCGCCAGCGACAAAAATCTTCGTCCTCAGTGACTAAAATCGTACTGTGTGCGCTAGACTTAAAAGACATATGATTTCTCACGTTAATTACTGGCTGCTTTCTCCTTCTTAACACTATAAAGCACTAATAGAATCTCAAATAGGTACAGTTACACACTTAGGTAGGGGTTATTCAAGGAGGGTGGCTTATTTACAATTTTTGGCTCTAGGGTGGGGGCTTATTCTAGGGGTCATATTTGAGGATTTACGGTACCCCTCCCGTATCATTGTGGAGTAGGGTGTTCAGCTCTATCTATGTCCCAATTTTCTTCCCAGTTCTCCCACTTTACCCTTGTCACTTCTAAGAGGAGGGACTACATGGAATCCTAAGTGCACCCTAAGCTCACGCCGGGTTTTCGATAGCCGTGCATACCCTCCTGATCTTACTGCTTGTAGATAACAATGGGTGAGCATTCTTACTCTGTTCAACAAAGGAACTTTCGCACGGTGGAAAAACGTTTTACCACTGGGTATTTGTTCACTTTTTAGCAGGGTGGCTGCCAGTGAGAAGCTAAGAGCCACATTCTTTACTATGAACTGCAAAGAGCAATCAAGCTAATAGGGACACATGAGCATCACCACCTATATTTCCTCTCACACAAAGTGATTGTAATCTTATTGAACACAAGTGAAGTAAGCATGTACAAGAAACGCATACTTTAATATAAGTGTGAGAGCGGCATGAAACCAAGCAGAGAGCCGCGGTTTGGCTACTCTTGTTATAAAGCATTTCTTTCATATTTTGAAAAGATTTAGTTTCATACAGAAATGTGTATTGATTATTATTTCTGTTCCCTTTCATAGAGAATTAAATATCCTTGTAGCACAGTATAGCGAAAGCATTATAATAGGTAGGATATGTGTCTGCAATGATTGCTGTTGTCAGATTTTGTGGTATGCAAGATTCCCTTGCTGATTTATGCTTGTGTTACAGAAGGTAGCGTAGAATAACTTGATAGAACATAATTCATTCTTGGAGACAATTTATTAAAAATTGGCTTGTAGACAGTTATTGTCAATAGGATAGAAGAGAGTTGTGAGAAGCATACAAACCTCCAGGAATAAAAAGGAATTTCAGGATTACTGCTTTGAAGTTCATTGTATGATTTAGCAATAACCACAGGCTAAGCTTATAAGATGATCATCCTTGCTTATTTTATCTGCGAAGAAAACAAATTGAATAAGAATCAGTGATTTTGTTTTAACAAAGCAGAAGCTGCTTACGTAGTGATAGTTGTCGAAAAAATACAGAGATATTCACTCCTCCCTTGGCATATTGCTGTTTACTTCGTTGCTTTATACTCAGGAGTAGGTTTGAATAGGATTTATGCAAGTTCAGCTTTCATATATGAGATGACGTCAAACAATGCATGAAATTAGCTTTGAAATTTCGATATCACATAGTGTGAAATAGGCCCTCATTACATTTTGTAGTTTCTTTGTTATCAGTTTGATTTTATCTTCTTTACATCAATTGGCTTGCTTTTTCGGCTTATGATTCATGTTTTTTTTTTCATTTCAATAATCCCTTTTTTCTTTCCTACCAATTCCCAATCGATATGCGTTGTCTTGCTAAGTATGCTAATGAGATTGTAGTCTTCTTGAGATGCGATGTAAATATGGTGAGTTATTATAAGAAGGTAAACACATTTCTACTTACCTCAGTTTGTTTTGCTTTGCAGAGACACTGCGATGATAGATCCAAGAGAGTAAATTCGTTGCCAAGGATGAACCAAACCAGTGCGTCAGATCGTTGCATTCCGTATTATCATGTTAATTCTTCTACAATAAAATATTTATTTTGTATTCTTGATTTCAAAGGCTTTTCCGCGATGCCATAGCTACAGCACTGGTGGCCAGTAAGACATTAAGTACCTGCCTTGAGCAATTAAATCGAACCGAATGTTATTAGGAAAGGCATCATTTTAGGATGTGATCATCATGGCTGATACTCACATACTCTGGCTGTTACTAGCTGCAATTATCACGCAAGGTAAGAGGCTTATGTATGTGTTATGCACCTGTAGCTTAGATCATCTCGTAGATCATCAAACATATTATCAGCTCAATACCCGGCGCTTGCAAAATACTCTCCAATCTAAGCTCATTTAGACACCGAAATCACAGGAGCTGCTTTAAATTGAATTAAATACCATGACAGGTAGAGTTTCCAACGCAGTATAGCCTGAGTATTCTAATAATCTGAGACTTGCAATGTTAGTTTGAGATGTTCATACGTCCATTTTTTAGAACTCAAGAGGTTCTTACAAAGTTCTGTGTTAAGCCATGTTGATTTATTAAATGTACTCATTGTTTGATGTTTACTTATAATTTCAGTATCTACTCCTATTCTCTTGATTGAGGGTATTTTTCAATTTTAAGTACTAAAAAGCATGGGAATCTTCTCATGCAGCTTATTATCTACACTGCTAATGCTATAACTTCTGCCTACTTGCCTATATATTGTATATAAGGATAAGGATGTTTATGTATGACAGATTTATATATATATATACATATATATATATATACATATATATATATATATGCATATCTATGTATTACAGTTATTATTTCATGTATAAATATAAATATAAATATAAATATATATATATATGTACATATATACATATAAATACATATATATATATATGCATATCTATATATTATAGTTATTATTTCATGTATAAATATAAATATATATATATATATATATATCTGAATTATATTCCTTATGTCCTCTATAACTGAGAGTGCTTAATACATTTCGTAGAGCGTAATATAGTTAGATTAACACAGCGAGAAATCGTGAAACCAATAGTTGCAATTCCGCAGTTTCATTTTCTGTACCAATCTACCTATAAATATATACATATATATATAAATATATATAAATATATATATATAAATATATATATATATATTTATATATATATATGTATATATATATATGTATGTATATAACATATATTTATTCACAGTATCGATCATATAGGTATTTTTTATTTATCCCAGTACGTTGGAGTAGCTGTTCATCATCAAGTGAAGATAGGCTTGCCGCGTTTCTTCTTAATTCTTCACGATACAGCCCCGAAGTCAGGCCAGTTAGAAAGTATGAAGACAAACTGATTGTTCGTCACGGCCTTGCACTTGCGCAGCTCATCAAACTGGTAAGAGTTCTTGCAAGAGACCATAGTGAGGCTTACAGTCAAAATGATAAGTGACAGTTTGGGTCTACTATCAGCTTGAGAAGAAGCTTCTTTCAGTTCATAATTTTAATACAAACAACCACAGTATTTGTATCTCCATTGAGTCTAATTGTGTGAAGATTAGATCGCACTCTGATATTTGAGGATTTCGGTATTAGCTTGAAAAGCACAAACAAAACCCCTTGTACACGTTTTTTTTTAAAAGAAACATGTCTATATGGAACATGAGGCTGAAATAAAGCAAAAAATTAACAAGGATTTAAGAAACATAGGTAGGCTGAGTTTCAAATAATAACTTGCAAAATTATTTCTACTATGAAATTTTGATCAAACTAGCAAGAGAATAGAATGAACATCCATCATATGACACACAAAACCTGAGCATTTTTTTTCTTGCATCACAATTGCCTAATCTGTGTTGTTATTGTCATTGGAAGTCTTTAAATTTAAGAAACATTTAAGGCTGGATTTGACGAAATATTGAGAAGAATCCAGGCTGAAACCAGAGAGTTTGTTTCTTTTAAAAAGTGTGTATTTCTATAGATTCAAGAGAACAGGGTTTCTTTTGCTTTTCCTAATTTTGAACTTTATTAGAAAATGTAGGTGTTTACAATAATGGACAGTCAGTTTTGTATAAAAGTAACCTTAAATTAGTTTACAGCGCTGTGATGATGATGTTCAATGCTTTTCTGAATGATTTTTTAATGATATTATGTAATACTAAACTTCAAGAAATTTACCATAAAAGTTTTTCCTGCCTTGTCTTAGGATGAGAAGAACCAAATCATAACAACACGGGTAGTACTGATAATGGTAAGTATGATTTTTCTGCTTGTCCTTACTTTCATTTTTACTTGGAAGGTAGATCTCAGAGGGCTGGTTGCTGGTTGGAGCATTTTCAAGACCAGATCCCTTTCTGACGTAATCACCAGCGACTTAGAGCTAGTTCATACGATTAGCCATAGATCACGCGAAACTATTGTAGCATTTGTTTCTGAGATCCTATAGTTCTCTTCCATTCTGCCATAAAAAAGCTTTTTAGGTGCTTTGAAAAGTTAATTTTTTATGCAACAAAAAGTTCATTCTAAACCCTTTAGTCTTTTGACCCTCGAACGGTAATTAACCGTAAACCCATTCGTGTTTAGGGCAATCAACGTTGGCTGTATTGCTGTACATAGCGAAGGGCTACAAGTTGTTGTGGCAAAACAAACTATAATAGTGTTTTACTTATGAATCTGTTACATTATCTTCAAGCACCCAGAATGAATGAATTTGCTTCTCACTGGCATCTGCATAAGTTTGCCCGAAATGAGCATTTTGATCTTGAAAGGAAATTGTGGTTTAAAAGCACGCTGGTACGTAACGCTGGATACTGAATCTTCGTGGAGCTAGTTCATACGATGAGCCATAGATGACCCGAACCTATTATAGCAGTGGTTCAACAATGGCGCGACCGAAGGGGATGAGCCAGTGTTGAACCAATAAACAGCGTGATTGTGGCTCAAGCCGATGCTTTTTTGTGGTTTCATACGCTGAACCGAAGATGAACTTAACTACTCAAATTGCTAAATTCATAGGTTCGGCTCATCGAGGGCTCATTGTATGAACTAGCTCTTATAGGCAGCGAGCCCAATCGAGTTTGATATGCCTTACCCTTGTGCCACAACTTCCCTAATGACAAGATTTATTTGATTACAATAGCTTGCAAATTAGATAGGGGGCGTGCATAAAGGAGGTCAGTATCTTAGGGGAGGGGCTAGCACAAAATGCAAGAAAATGAAGGCATTGACTCAATATGTAAACAAAGCAAAGCAATAGCATAACGTAGTAACCACATTACAAAGCGAAATCTTAACTCAAATAGCCAAAAAACTTATTCTTGATGAGACTTGTATCATTCTTATAGCCAATTTACATTGTACAAACTAACCAAGGCTCGCCCCGGGTTCGCCCCAAGTTTGCAAATGTAAATCTTCCTAACCCTGGCTCGCCCCGTATTAGATCCAGCCATGGTTTGAAGGTGCGTTCGACCTGGAGTGAACCTAGGTTATCTGCAGTGTAAACTGAACTTGGGGCAAACCCGGGTTCGCACAATACAACATACATGCGCAATACAACGAAGGAGTGTGTATAATGCTGGTAAAGGAAGTGCAAGGCTTCCACGAGTTCGACTTATCGCCAAATCAGCTCTCCTTTGCATAATTTCCACATATCTCCTCAGTTGTGCGCTAGCTGCCCGTTTTCGCCATTCATAGCGCTTTTTTCTTGACTGTGAAGCATTCTTCCTATACTGATAAAGCATGAGCAACAACACTCTTAGGAGAAGCGCCTTTATTCTGTATTGGGGTTCACAGAAATTTGTCCTGTTGTCATTCGCTATTTTTAACGGTTTCTCTCACACCAAGTTGTGATTGTTTTTACCTCTGCGCGTGCGTCACACTCATTTAACCCAGGTTCGCCCCGACTTTCAATTTATATTGATGCAAAAGCAAATCCAGTGTAAATTGAACCTGGACGAGCCCAGCTTAGACTTAACTCGGGGCGAGCCTGGGTTCGCTTGTGCAATGCAAATTGGCTATTAGATTCATGGTTGCTACAGAACCTGGATAACATGGGAAAATGTCCATGTTTTCAGAAAGTTAGGGAAAACCCGGAAAAGTCAGGGAAAATGTTGAAAAACATGGAAGTCAGGGAAATGTCAGAGTACTATTTTTGGGATACTTTAAATAGTCAAGTTCCTTGCAGTAAAATGGGTGTGACCATTAAGGCGTGGCTCTTAATGCTTGTAGCTCACAAAATTCCTCCCTGCTGGCACTGCTCCTTTGGTCAGGGCAAAGCCAGGGAATTTCGCTTTTCACTTTCTGTGGCAGCCATGTAAATTATTCCATAGACTATATTTTTATTGAAGGAAAATCGTGCAGCTCTCTAACTACCTTCGGATCATTGGTCAAGCAAGATCGTCTTTTCATTTAAGTGTTTTGGAAACTGTTTACATCAAGACTCAAAACCCAGTCTTGTGTAGACAAAAAGAGTTCGTTTTCTCATTGGGACTCTTCAGTAAACAATGATTAATAGGTTCTAATCGGTCACATTTGGGGCCAATTAGAAACATCCTATCACATGTAACCGCATCTGGATATATGTTTCAGTTAACCTTTAAGTCACTATCCGACGTTTTCATACTCTGATGAGTGTCGGACGAAAAAAGCTTTTAGTATATAAAAAGAATGTTGCCGCTCTTTCGTGCTGTTGTAAAGTTCTGTAGTACCAACAGACTATTTACTACCTTTAAGCATGAGCTACATGTAATGTGGCAAATAGGCCTAGCTTTAATGTTTTTCTTACTAATTGAGCTGGTAATAGGCTGTTATGTGGTTGTAAATGAGAAAAATAGCGCTCTCTGGATATCAAATCAAACTCAGAAATAATGTCCTGTATTGTGTTGAGCATTACTTTGTCGCTTTGGCAGCCGTTGAATAGTTACTAAAGGGAGCATTTACCCCCTCAAAGCACCCCACCTTTACTATGTTTGCCTTTCCTTTCTCGCTTTCCAATGCTCTCATTCTCGTATAGATTGAAGCCCCAGTCGGGTATTCTTCCACTCAATTATGATTTTTTGCTGTTCATAATTCATTTTTCTTATTTATCGACATTGCATTGATCTTGCAGAGATGGAATGATTTCATGCTGACGTGGAACCCCTCTGACTATGACAGCATTACTGAGATAAACATAGATATTAGCCTCATTTGGATGCCCCAAGTCCAGCTGCTTAACAAGTAAGTTGTTGTTCTCCCCTCCTTTTCATTGTTATAACAAGTTTGTCAGTCAGCTGTTTTAAGCCCATTTGATGTGTTTAATTATTCACGTGTAGAACTTCAATTGGATTGATTGCCGGTATAAAGCTGTGAATCTTCACCTTGTTGGAGGTATTGAGCCCCACAAGTTCCATACAAGCACCCATTGAGCACCTCATAGTTGAAAAATCAAATGTGTTTCTTTTTCTTCAAATTCAAAACACATGTATATAACTATATACTGTATTAGTGCACACACTTTAACATACATCATTTGCACACAAAGTCACTATGTTCAAAGGACAAAAGCAACGGAACATGCATTTCTTACAAAAACAAACATAATGTATACGTATTTATTGTCGAGCCTCTGAAAATGACTCGATGAACACCTGGAGTTCGATTGAACCCAGGTTAAGAATAACTGGTGTATGCTATGCTCGTACATTAGGCCCATTGAAATATGTTGTATTTTAACAGTTAGTTGTTTGCTAGTTGTGAAGCAAATATAAATTTGAAACATACGCCAAACGTTCTGTACTCTCTACACGCCATTGATTTATTGTTGTTGTTGTCGTTATACTCTCGTAGTGCGGATGATAGCTTGGATACTATTGCCGTCCCCCGTGCAGTTATTAGATACAACGGAACAGTTACAGCTTTGTTGCCTAGGATCCTTAAAAGCACTTGTGCCATCAACGTCAAAGATTTCCCTTTCGACAAACAGGTAGGATTCTCAGTCTATTACTTCTTCTGCATAAAGAAGGGATATCCTGATATTGGATGATGTTTGTCTTTGATAGGAGAAATGGCAGGTGTTCAAGAAAAATTCAGTTGGAGAATCGAGGAGACAGTTATCTTTATGTGATATGATATGATAATGATATGATATGATATATGATATGATATGACATGACATGATATGATATGACATGATATTACATGATATGACATGACATGATATGGTATGATATGACATGACATGATATGATATGATGTGATATGACATGACATGACATGATATGATGTGATACGATATGACATGATATGATATGATGTGATATGATATGATATATGACATAATATGATATGATATGATATATGATATGATATATGATATGATATATGATATGATATATGATATGATATGACATGACATGACATGATATGATGTGATACGATATGACATGATATGATATGATGTGATATGATATGATATATGACATAATATGATATGATATGATATATGATATGATATATGATATGATATGACATGACATGATATGGTATGATATGACATGAAATGATATGATATGATGTGATATGACATGACATGATATGATATGATGTGATATGATATGGCATGATATGATATGATGTGATATGATATGATATATGACATAATATGATATGATATGATATATGATATGATATGATATGATATGATATATGACATGATATGATATGATATGATATGATATGATATGATATATGATATGGCATGACATGATATGGTGTGACATGATATGATATGATGTGATGTGATATGACATGACATGATATGACATTATATGATATGATGTGACATGGTATGATATACGATATGTGATATATGATGTCGTTGTGAACCTATTTTAATAGCAGCCATAGCTTATGTCAGGGGGGAGATCACCGCTTTTAACGCTTATTGCCCAAAACGCAAGATATATCTCATCGAAGTTTCAAAAGATTAGAATCTAGGAACGGTTTCTGATAAAGTGTTCGATGTACTAAAATGAGGGGAAATCGCTTATTTCCTTCATGCTCTTTCCTTGAAATTTCGAATAACATAGAATGTCACAAATCCAAAGAAAAATAGCAAAATTTAACTTAAACTATAGTAATTTAGTCAGAGAAAACTCGTGTCATTTTAACAACCTCAAATACAACATACACCTATTTAAGATGTTACGTGCTCCTGGAGCCAAGCAATACTGAAATCTGTTTTGCAATGTAGATTTGCAAGAGAACAGCAAAAAAGTTACCCATCACAAACCAGGTAGCCTCATCGTTGCATTAGACCAGTGCTTCTCATGTGAGTCGTAACAAACAAAACTATTGTCTATAGAGCTTGCATAATGATGCCTGTTCTCTGGTGTCATGCACGCCCCCTATAGCATCGCATCGCGCCCCAATAATTGAGAAACGCTGCATTAGACTAACACTAAAAAAAGTAAAGGTAGTCCCGTATACTATCGTATTTAGGAGAGTGCCTGTTAGAGAAGACACTTATGCTGAGCCATCGGCATGTGAGGTAGGGTGGCCAGTTCCTTTCCTCGCCGTCTTTATCTCCCCAGTGTTGCCACTGGGTACCCATTTGCTGCTGGGTGAACAGTGAGCGAGCGTTCAGTGAGGGCATCGAGTCGGACTCGAACCGTAGACATTCCGCATGGGAGGCATGCGCTCTAACCACTATGCTATCTCGCTCATGAATGTTGCTCCGTACGCATTTATGAATGCATTCACATAAGATGTAGGTATGTAGTTGTGTACATGCATACACCGTATCATGCAATGAACTTGCTGTAGTGGCAAACTCCGCGCTAACCCCTATGCTACCTCGCTTATAGACTAACACTAGTATTTTCATATTCTTCGGCAGAAATGCGAACTCAAATTTGGATCATTTCAATTCGACACAGAACAGATGGATGTGCGGCCGTTGTCAGATAGCGTAAAATCACCTCTAGGGATCGCAAGATACCATGAAAATGGAGAATGGGATCTGATAGATGAGAAAGTCATTCAGAGAACAGTCTACCATGCATTCTCAAATGATACAGTGTTCTCTGAACTTGCCTACACCCTTTGGCTTCGTCGTAAACCGCTTTACTACATCGCAAACTTCATCATACCTTGTGTACTAATAGCCCTGGTTACCATTTTGCTGTTCCTGATTCCTCCAGGTAAGTTATATGCATCAAGGTTAATTTTCAAATTTTTATTGGAATGTCATAGGTGGAAGGATGGAATTGAAGTACTCTGTTGTTGTTGTTGTTGTTTACTTTGTTTTAAGTAGGCTTTTATACCTAGCTTTTCAGCTAACTTAGGCCTACTGTGCATGCCGCATCCAGGCTTGGGACCCCTAGTTTAACATCCCTACCGAAGGACGGCGGAGTGAGCTGTATTAGTCGTTCATCTGTAAGGTCGCCCATCCAGTTTCTGACCGTACACAGTCATGCTTACCTTCAGTTAAGCTAATGGAACTGGCTGGGCCGCTGGGCCACTCGCTTCCTCATATAACTGGGGTGGCCATATTGTGGCATGGTAGACACATGCGGCTTTTTGACCTTAAGTGTAGTATTAATGTAGCATAAAATTTAGTATGATATAATACAAAATGCTGTACTGTAATATAGTGTTGTAGGTATAGTGTAGTACAATATAATATAGCATAATACATTACGATAAAATTTAATATAATATGATATGATACAATATAACATTATTTAATATAGTATGATCTGATGTAATATAGTATATCATAATGTTGTCATGTAATAAAATATGATGTAGGTTTCTGTAGTATAAAAAATGTAATATAATGCCATTTAATATAATGAAATTTGTTTGTATCCTGCCAAACTCAACCGCTTACAATTTTTTTGAATAGTACATAGTAACGGAATAGTAACAAAATAAAATAATGTTATGTAAATTATTAAAAGCAACATGCCTGCTTCCTTCCTTTTTATTTGATCTTCGAATGTGTTCTCGGCCTCCTATCTGCTGTTGAATAGTTGATGCGGCCCTCGGGTGGAACATTTCTAAGCCCCCTGACATAAAGCAATGGCAGACCACTTTTATGGTCTTTCTTTTTCAGATACTGGTGAGCAAATGGCAGTTGGAGTAACAATCCTTCTTTCCATGGCAGTCTTTTTCTTACTGCTCGAAGACAAAATGCCAGAGACATCTGACGTTGTCCCATTGCTTGGAAAATACTTTGCTTGCTCTATTGTTCAAATCTCCCTCGCAGTGGGTGCAACTTGCATGATGTTGCGCTTCCATCATCATGATGCAACAGAAGTTCCCACGTGGATGAAGGTATGAATCTAGCGATATTCTACTGTAAAAGTCCTTTTTTATATCCAGTGTAGGTAATAACAAATTCCAACTTTTGCTCTGATGTTCTCTGAAGAAAACTGTTTAGAATTAATATTGCCAAGGTTGACTCGCACTGCAGGACGCATCTTTGAATTTATCACTGCAAATCTCTTTAGGCCTAAGAGAGCTGTTTATTGGCTAGAGCGCATGCGTAGAGATTTTACAGGGCTCGTCCAGCTCCTTGATCTCCTTGAAAAGTGCTGGAATTTGAAGTGTCATTTCAATGGCACTTGAAACTCCTTGAACATGAGAAATTTTCTTGAAAATTAATCAAACTCCTTGAAGTTTTGGAATGCTTATTGTTTACTTCATTCAAAGCAATAAACAACACAAAGATTACTTTAATTAAATATCCAATAGAAAGTTTAAAGAGAATCGCGCAAGAAAACTCGTGATATGCCAAAGAAATGTCTCGTTTTCAGTATTTTGGGCTTTCTTTATATTCACGCATGCGCTGTGAATGTTAAGTTCAAGCTCCTTGAAAACTTTTATTCTATTCCTTAATTAATCATTGAGAACTCATTGAATTTGTACATCAAAGTCATGCACGAATCCTGATTTTAGCGCATGTCTTATATGCAGAAGATTGAAGATTTGATAAACACCTTGAGCTGTGACTGAACCATCTCTTACCTTACATCCAACAATAATAGGGGACCTTTTGAACAAACTGCATAGTCATAGTGAAAATATTGCATATTTCCAGTAGGCCCTTTTCAAAGTAACTTTTTCTTTTACTGGCTAGGCTAATAAATGAATTGGCCCCATTGGGCTCCTACAATAAATTCCCATAATGAATGGGCGCCTTTTTATTAGAATTTTTGGGCCTTTTTGAAGCCACAGCCCCCCTGTTAATGCCAATGTGGTACTGTAATAATTCCTCTAGATCACGCTGTTCTCAAATTTTATAGTACACAAATATTGGCTATTAGAATAGTCGTACAATTTGCTTTTATATTCGTGAACTCCTAGCCATTCCTCAACTCCATCATTTCAATTGGTGCAGCATAAGTACTCTCTATATCTGGCATTTTCCTTTATTGTGTAAGCTTGAGAGGCCTTGTCGTTTTTTTTCATCTTCAGGTACTAGCAGCAATTATATGGGAGGCAAGGTGGGCCAATTGTCCCCCATATGCCATCGAGTGGCCAAATTCTCCGAAAATTCTCGGTAAATTCTCGGCAGATTTTCGGAAAATAAATCCAAAGGCCATATAAGCGTTTTTAATTTGATAGGAAAGCCACTTTTTACCAGAGACTCAATTTTCTTACAAGCTTTCTTCTTATAGAAAATTTGTGCTTGACAGATACTCGGCTGCCTGTAAATTCTACTTAAAATTATGCTCTGTAAATTCAGCACCATTGCCTCCCTGGTTTTCTTGACAAATCCCCACTGTTAGGTGGGACTTCATTAAGTTGTCTTTTTATCGCAGAAATATGTTCTGATTAAGCTGGCTTGGTTGTTGCGAATGAAAACAAGTGAGAATGAAGTCTTGATGGTCGGAAGAAGAAATACTGTCATACAGAAATTTAGAAAATCGACAAGGACAGGACGAAGGACAGATACATTTGCAACAGAGATTGGTAGAAATCATCTGCTCATATGGCAAGCAAGTATGTTGCTAATACTATTTTATCTTGATGATGTCAGGCCATGTCATGCCATCTGCTCTTGATAGACACCCAATGAGATACTGATCACTGCACTTCCAAATTTACGGTATTTAGGCCTGGCTTTTGCAGACCTCGTAAGAATCAGTTAATCCTGCCAGTATCCTGTTTCTTATACGTTTCAGGACAAGTGTGAGCGAGTATTTACATCCCATAGCATTTTCAGATTAGCCCGATTTTGTTAATGTAATTTTTAAGTGTATATAGAAAGCATTGCTTTTGGTATGTGCGTTTACTTGCTTCTTAATATGTAAAAAGTACTCTTTAGAAACGATAGTTTTGGAAATATTACAAAAAATTAATAAGCGGGAGGTCGGAATAAGCAAGGGGAGTGCAGAAATGCTTTGAAATCTAAGATAATACTGCTATGAATCACTCTATGCTCATAAATCAGGCTTCTATAGTCGTGGGATCTAAGCTGCACAAAAACATTGCTAAGAGACAAGACGATTTGCTCAAAACATCTATTTGGAACAAGCTGTGAAAATTTTTTGCGCAAAAACGAATAAGCAGGGGGGTTGGAAACATTTTGAAAAAATGATTAGGGGGAAGACTGCAATTAGTTGACATTGTGACCAGTTGGTATACCGTTAACATCTCCGGCTAACCCTTTTCGAAGAAACTTTTTGCTTTACTGACTAGGTTGATAAATTGACCCCCATTCACTATAAACAGGCCCCACTGGACTCCTAAAATGAATTCCCACAATAAATGGGCGCCTTTCTATTAGAATTTTTGGGCCTTTTTGGAGCCACAATCCTCTGTTACATCCAGTGTACTGCTTTAATAATTCCTCTAGATCATGCCGTTATCAAGTCTCATTGCACACAAATCAGAATCAATGAATTGAGAACATTCTTCGATATAAGAGCCATGCCAAAGTTTTCGCGCCCTCCAGACCTCGTTCTAGTTTCAAAAGACTCGTAACCATTCCAAGTTATCGAGCAAATAGTGGTCGCTGGCACGGAAGTGGAGCGGCACGTATAAATCAAACTCTTATTTGGGGGAACTTGCGTCGAGCCAAATGACATTTAGTTCGGCACGCCAGTGGCTCGACGTATAAACTAGGCCTTGGAATAAACAGTCAGTAGATCCGTTACCTAGTCAAACAGTAAGAACTATTTTTGTGACACCCATTTCTACATATATTTTTAGAAGCCAAAGCAAAACGCCTTCGTCGAGAAAGAGCTGAAAAAGAAAAGCTTGAAAAGGACAATATGATGATAAATAATGGCAGCGAGAAGACAATGGAGGAAAATGTAAAGGCTGTAAACTTCAACCGCCAGTTGAAAAAAGGAAGATTGAGTTTGGTGGCAACAGTTACAGAGGTAGAGAAGAAGAAGAAGATGTTAGGGGAACAGCAGAAGGAAGAATGTGGGAATGAAGTTATCACAAGCGATGCAAAATCAGATAACAATTTGGTCAGAGAAAATGCCAAGGAACCGATAGTGAAGGAAGAATTGTTGGAAAACGAGAAACAGAAGAAGAAAGATAGAAGGAATGGGAAGATCATTAATGGAGAAAGTGAAGAACAGGATGAAAAGGAAGATGGCAGAGAAACTGGCAAGATAGAAGAAATTAATGCTGAAACACAGAGGAGTACTTTCATTATGAAAGGGAAGAAAAGAAAATCATTAAGTGAAGAAGAACCAGAACTTGTACAGCAAATGAAGAAGGACGGTGAAGTTAGCAGAAAGGGGAGTGACATAGAAAGAATTAAAAGGCGTGAAAGTCGAAAGGAGAATATGGACAACTATGACAAAGATGAACAAAGAGTCAGTGAAGAGAGAAAGAACAGAGTAGAAAAGAAAGAAAGGATTGGAAATGAGAATTTGGTGAAACAAACTGGCAATGAAAATGCGTGCAAGAGAAGAGGAAAGAGCCAAAAGGAGGAACACGAACGAAATGTAGGAGGAAAGAATGATAGCGAGGAAGAGAATGATGCAGAGATATCCGATATCACAAAAAGTAGGAGCGAGGAAGACCAGAAGGAGAGAAAGGTTTCTAGAGAGAGCGAAAAGATTGGAGATGAAAAAAAGAAACATAAGAATTCACAAGAAAATGAAGTGAGTGCTGTTGACGGAGAGCCGAGAAGAAGGAGACTGCCCCAGCCGAATGAAAAGAATGAGAAAGAAACGAACAGGAGTCAAAATAAAAGTAGGGAGAACGAAGGCGGAAGGAGGGAAGATAAAAAGAAGTCAAAAAAAGCAATAAGCATGAGAGAAAATGGAGAAGGTGTAGAAAATCTGAAATTTGAAGGTGAAGAAGAGAAAGAGTCACAAACACAAACGAAGGGTACTGCTGCAAAAGCTGGGGCATGGGTCAAACTTGGCTCTAAAAAAGAAAGGAAGAAGAGTACGCATAAGAAGGAAGATCGTGCTTTGCAGGAAGAGGAGAAGGCAAATGCTAAGAAAATTGATGTAAAGCCTCGAAGAAAAAGTGATAAAAAGATCGAGAAACGTAGCAGCAATGCTCAGAACCTGAAGATCTTCGATTTTGAAGACCCCGTGGTTGATGAAGATCAACAAAAAGAGAAAAATGGGACTTCAGATGATGATACAGAAGAAATGGTATGGCTTCCCTGAATGAGTATTTCACTATATTTTAGTTTTCCAAGATGTATATCTTTGAAGGAAAACTCTTATTTGTGTAACGTATTGAGTTTGATGTTTTAGCTTTGTGCTGTATTTCGTCCCTCTGTAGTTATCATGTTTCGTGTTTGAAGTCTTGCGTACCTGTGGAGTCCTGTTGTGTGTAGTAAACACCCTTTTCGGGCAATGTGCTGTCCTGTCAACGTGTATTGTGATATGGCGTGTCATGAATTGCAGCGTGCAGTTGATGTCATATGTAGTGAGTGTTTAATTCATATTGGTCAGTCTTCGATTGCATTATAACAGAAATCATTCAGAGGCGTTGTCTATTGTAAATTCTTCGTTAGGCCTAGGCGTTAGATAATATTGCAAATATGGTGACTGCTCACCATCATGATAAGAACCCATAATTGTTACATTTGGTAGAAAAAGCTACAGGCTATAATGATAACATTTTTGCTAATTTACACGAGCTTGACTTGATCTTTGTATAAAACACCTATGCAAAGGGATCCGGTCGAGTTGGATTTCTATTTGTTCCACATTAGCATTCGTAGATTCACAATCCTAGATAGGTGCAGGTCCACGTGAGAGTGCCAAGTTATCTGGTTGAAAAACATTAGAATATTCATTTCACTTTCAGTGGCATGAGTTTAAACATTTCTTTAGAGAGATCCGGAGCTTTAGAGAGATCAAATTCCATCTTATCTAATATGAGTGTAGACCCACTTGAATCTCCTCTATAGTGTAACACTGCTAATTTCAATTCTCATGGTTCATACAGTCTTGAAGAATCCTTGAAAAATGATGCTTGTCTTGACATTTACTTGAATTTAAATTTTTCCTTGAAAAGTCCTTGAATATGAGGCAAAAGTCCTAGTGGTATACGAAATTGCCCTTGATTCTGAAAATTCCTATGATTCTAAATGAATTATTGCTAAAATAGCTGTTCATTTAACAGTGTTTCGTGAAAAGTCCAATATGGCGCCAAGAGCCTCGTTTGGATGAAGAAAATTGGTCTATGGGACGTAGAACTGAATGTTGCATCATAACTTCTTCAAAACTCATGCTTTTGTGTAGCTCAAGGTGCAATGGGCAAAAATAAATGCTAAACTGTTTTTTCTTTGTTTTTACAATATTTGCTTATTGTTATAGCCCTTGAAAGTAGCAAAATTTGCCCTGAGAAATCCTTGTTTTTATTATTGATAAATTTGTACAAACCACGATTCTCCTTTTCTGTAGGTGCCAAATACCCAGCTAACTCTTGTTGAGCGCTTTAGCAATGCACAAAATCCTGATGACCCAGCTGGCAGTACTTCGAGCATTCTCACCTGTGATGATGATACTCGGATACTAATTCAACCCACAAAGCCATCGAAAACGACCAAGCGACCGGCTGCAAAACAGCTCAAAGTAGTTGACCACGTGCTACGCATAAAGGAGTCCCTTTCACAGAGACTGCACTCTTCGAAGACTGCCAACAAGCAGGAGCAGACTGCGCCTCCACAGCCAACTGCGTTGCAGCTTTCTGCTAAGAAGATTGAGAATGCGTCCAATTGGGCAGAAGCTGAGCACGAAAGCGTGAAGTTGATGGCTCACAAAATTCAAGAAACGGAAAGCGCTGATCAGCTGAAGAGAAAATGGAAAGAAGTCGGAAGGGTTCTAAACAATTTGCTCATGTGGATGTACATAGTTTCAATTGTCCTTGCGTTCTTTATCTTCTTTGGTCCGATTTTTGCTGGTGGTGACTAAACTGCATAGCAGAATCATATCGGGAACATACTTGTACGACGTTAGAATGTAATGTATAGATTAGTATTATGCACGTGAATAGCTGTACAGTTCTGCACACTCCATCTAGTGAGGTTCATTTTTTCCTGTGATTTGCTGCTAATAATCCAAAGAGGAGAGATAATTTTAGGTCAGGGGGTGCCATTTGCCTCAGATATGGAGTGACTGTTACTCACCCAAACGTAGCCCTTCATACACGTTTTTCTTTATAGGAAACAAACTCTCTAGCTTCAACCTAGATGTTTCTTAATATTTCGTCAAATCCAGCCTTAAATGTTCCTTAAATTTTTCCTAAATTTAAAGACTTCCAATGGCAATATAAACCTAGATTAGGCAATTCTGATGCAAGAAAAAGGATGCACAGGTTTTGTGAGTCATGTAATGGATGCTTATTCTGTATTCTTGCTGGTTTGATCAAACTTTTATAGCAAAACAGTTTTTTCAAGTTATTATTTGAAACTTAGCCTACCTATATTTTTAAAATGTTTCTTAACTTTTGCCTAATTTCAGCCTCATGTTTCTTATAGACATCTTTCTAATAAAGAAAGTATTTGAAAGTTTGGGAGTTATTAGCCCCTCCCCAACTTCACCACTGAGGGTAATAATATGCTTCTACTAATATTCTAATGACTGAGCACATTACATATTGTATCACAATGCTATGTAAACCATTGCAACTTCTCTTTTAAATGAGAGTTCTAATTTTACTTTGACACAGATTTCATAGACTCAATCTGCAGAGTTAGTGTGTGCTCGGATGCCCATATGATGGTAGTAAAGACAACCATCAATGTTTTTGTATTTTGATATGACTCTGCACACTGCGCAGGTGTGTGGTCCCGTAGGTTGATATGTTAGTCATTAAAGAGAGTTTGATTCATGTCTTCCAATAACCAGCAGTATTCCTGTAGTGTATTACTAAGCAGTAGCATGCTGACCAGCGGGTCAGTAGGCATGTGCCTCTTGGAAAGAAATTTTTGGGGACGGCCACGCAACATAGCGATATCTCAACACATTGCGAAACCGCAGTTGTGGGTCTGGTTCCATATTGATGGCAGGGGCGGTGCCATTCATCGCAGACTGGGGGATTTTGGCGGCATGCCCAAAAATTGCAGCGTGATTTGGCTGTCACGCCCATTTACAAACCTTACTGGAGGTTCCTCAAGCCAACCTTAACTTTTTCTCATCGAATTTGGACGAATTAGGAAATTGATCTTGGCGAGGATTTGGGGGGGGGAAGATGTCCCCTCAGTCCCCCATCGCGCCACCGCTGATGGAAGGGGCGCTATTTTTGTCAATCGTGGAACTGCTCCCCTTTGAGCTAATCACCCAGCGTGCTACTGTTACCGACTGCAAACTTGTATCGAACATTTTCCAATGGTTTTCACTTTAATTCAAATGCTTAGTGTAGTTGCTTTCTATACAGACCTTGCATACGCCAGTTGGGCTTCTGTGAAGCAGCATCTCAATAGTAATTCTGTCTCTTCTCTATAATAACTTTTTGATACTTTTTAGATCGTGTTTGCATTTTGCTTGAAAGATTTTGCAGGCATTGCATTTGCCTAATTGTTGATGGAAAGTGCCATAGTTTATTCAGTACAACGGTGGTTAAATCTGCTTCTTGTACTTCACCATCTTTTCTTTAATCCCAAGCAGGATCTGAATAATGGATTACGATGATCAGGAACGTTGCTAGCGGGGATGTAGCACCCCCCAACTTTTGGTAATCTCGTCGGTAAACGTAGTTTCAATGACTTTCGTCGGTAAATGAATGCATGTTTTTTCATGAAATAGTCAAAAGAATGTTCAAAATGCCCTTTCTTGCATCAACCCATTAAAATAAGGAACTCTTGCTACAGAATTACTATTGTCGGTGAATTCACACCTCTGTCGGTAACTTCAAAGCTTTGTCAGCTTCTGTCGGCAAATTATTACTTTACACCCCCTGCCAGAAAGAGGTCATGCAACGCCACTGACGATGATCTGGGATTCGGAATAAAGATGAAATTTTTCATTCATTACAGTATACTACAGTTTTTTATTCAGGTTTGTCATCAGAGGGAAACAGAGGGCTACGGTCTCCCGTCGGGGAATAGATGGCATCTTTCGGGCGCCCCCTGTCAGTGAAATCCTGGTGACAGTTTTCCTTTCAGTGTGGAGATAGCCCTGATGACATTTTGGGTCCGTGCTCCTGTCATGGATGGGTCCAGTGGGAGACAGAGGATTATGGCCCCCCAAATGGTAAAATTTCCTATAGCAGGCAATTGTATTAACAAAGACAATAGAAGAAATTAGATGCCCCCCAAGTCCAGCTATTGATTGGAAGTAGCAGGATAATAGAACTATTCGAAAACAGCTTCTCTACCTTTTGAAGAGAACTCGTTTTGGCAATCGAATCTGAGGCTTTTCGCGCGTGGTCTTTCGCGCCAAATAGTTTCATACATTGTCTGGTCTACAAGGGGTGTGGAATTAGTTTGATAACAAAACGCGAAGTGAAAGCATTGGCATTTTTAAAAATAAGAGATGGTGCACGAACGAGATGAGGTGAGTGACTATGAGAGGCAGCGACTGCAGAGGATTGCTGAAAACCAAGAGCTTTTCAAGCAGCTCTTTCCTGTGTCTCCGCTCAGAACGCCCAAGCAAGCAAAAAAGGTAGAACCAAACGCAGAGAGATGTAAAAGATCGGCGCGACTAAAGCCCTACTCCGCTTATCCGACCAGGAGAAACCCATCTAGACATTGCCGTGGTCGTAGAAGAGTCAGATACGGATCAGATTGCGAGGACAAGTCTTCAGATTATGAACCCGAAGATGACGAAGAAGAATGCGAACAGGAAGACTTCAAGCCAGGAGGCCTTGTTGTGAAACTCTGGGGAAAGAAGACCCAATCGAATGATCTTTCAGTCGAACTAAAGAGAAGGTTTGTTGATTTTATCGACTTTCAGTGTTACTTTTTGTACATGAATGTGAAGACAATAATGGAAAAGCATGAATGTGTAGTGAGAGGAGTGCCCTAAGTGTGATAATTTATATTCATGTGGTGCCTGGTTCTTCCTTAAATTTGATAATTTCAGCAGTAATGAGTAGTATGCAGTGTAATAGAATAAAGTTAAGTGTAACATGCTGTAAAAGTGCATTTGCCACCATGGGCGTAGAAGGACGTCCAATTTAGGGGGGCTGTAAACTTTCTGCCTGAATTTCCTATGGCTCTTTCAGAAACTTTGCCCGAGCGAAACGGATTTCTGCCCAACCATGGGGGCTGAAGCCCCCCTGCCCCACGTCTCCTACGCTTATATTTGCCACAAAGGTACGTAAGGAGAGTCGCTAGGAGAACATTGAGTCTTTTCCACCTAGTATCACGCAACATATATTGAAATCTACTTGCATTTCTGTATCTACATTATGCTACATTTTAGATCTCCGAAAAAGACCACTGTTGATAGAGAAGATATATTAAAAACTTACAATTCATTGACAGAAGATGACTTAGTTATGGTTGCCGCTAAGACTTCTGACAAAAATTATGACCAAAGTGGTACAACATGCCACCAATGTCGCCAAAAGACTGATGACTTAAAAACAATATGTCGCTCTGATAGTTGTTTTGGTGTAAGAGGCCAATTCTGTGGTCCATGTCTAAGGAATAGATATGGAGAAGACGCAAAAGCTGCAATTATGGATAGAACTTGGATTTGTCCACCATGTCGGGGAATTTGCAACTGTTCATTTTGTATGCCAAAAAGAGGACGACGTGCAACAGGCATTTTAATTCACTTGGCAAAGGAAAAAGGTTTCCAGAGTGTAAAAGCATTTCTCGGCGATTAGGAATCAGCATAGTACCAGTACAGTGCTATGTCTAATTTTCAGCATTCTTTCACTTGACAGATGGGGTGCTTTCCATAGATTTTGCAAAGCTAGTTGATTTTTGGCTCTTTGCTGGTTATGTGCTGCTTTTAGTTAGATATTTTTCTTCTACAGAATTTGTTATGTTGGGGGAATTGATGTATTTGTTTTAATTGGTTATTGTATTAGCAAGTTCTGAATAATCCTACCTTGTTAGAATTAGTTGTCATCTGAACTATTTTGATGTTTGAAGGGTTTGTTAATTCATGGTGCTTTGCAAGATATTTTGAGACTTCTTTGTTGAAGACATGGAGAGTAAGGATGTGCCTCTCTTATCAGATTCAAGTATTCCAATAGGAATCTCCTAATGGTTTGCGATTTTAAATCAATTTTTCCATCTTTGCCCTCCATTGTTCTTGTCCAGGATTTATTTTATCTATTTGTCCCTTCCCAGTTTAATGTGTATATGACTAATTTGTGTATGATATATGATATCAAGAGCAACATAATCAAAGATTAGTCTCAACTCCCCCCCATCTCCCAAACCAGTTCCCCACTGGCTACTAGAATGCCCTATACAGTATATTACCTTACCATCATTGCTTCCTTTTCTCTTCTAAAGAGACCAAGCAGAAAGAAAAATAGGATTAATCAGAGGTACTTGGTGTAACATATTCTAAACAAAGATATGCATACTATTTAATAAGAACACTATTTTCTCATTGTATTGTGTTATATATACTTTTGCTTTGTTTGTTTGCTTTTCATTAATTATAGAATTGTTTGCCATAATATGTATAATATTGTTGGAAATTTTTTGTTTGCAATGTTGATTCACTCCTTACCTTACTCCCTCTTCACTTGCTCAAACTTTTCTTCATATATCAATGCTGAGCTAGCTGAAGCACGTCATCATGTGACTTTTTGCTGTGTGTGGAGACTTATATGCACTAGACTGTGAGAGTAAGTGCATATTTCAGGGCTTTGGCTGGCTTTTAAGCAAACCCATAGTCAGGCCTCTGTTTCAGGGGTGGCAAAATTGTACTCGAGGAATCACGTGGTACAAAATCTGAGAGCTTATTTCATACTTTGTATTATTACAATCAAATGGATAGTGTGTGCAGGAAGAGATTCAACTTTCTAGTATGACACAAAGACCAAGGTTGAGCTGAACCAAACTTCAGGAGATCTCTCTTTCCCTACAGACACACACAGACACAGACACATATATATA
>WIPJ01002096.1:133540-147718 GCA_018155075.1 Cassiopea andromeda
CCCCCCCCCCCCCCCACTCAAATCCTCGCGCCGCGACCCCTGAAGAAAGAAAGAAAGTATCACCTGCAGGGACATATAATACAGGACAATAGATAGCAACACCACATAGAAGAAATAATGAGATATAAGCCTAAGAAGACAAAAGCAGATAGGACCAATGAAGAGACATGTAAGGCGTAATGGCCCTCCCAAAGTGACAATAAACCTAGCGAATATAGGAAAGGGTGCTGAGCAGTAAACAGCACAAAATGTGGACCAGACACAGAACAAAGCATAAGTATGAAATACAAATTGGAACCCCGCTAGACCCCGGAAAGAGACCATGAAAGACATAATAGAAAGCACATAGAGAGTATGACCCCAAAAGAACATCTTTGCATTTAGCCAGCAACAGACTACGCAAGACTAGAATATAGAAACAATAACTAACTACAGTAATCTACCTGCCTGATATTAAGACCATGGGGAACGAAATTATCAAGTTTATATTGCCAGAAACTGTCCCGTTGCCTCCCATAAAGCTTGTCTAGGATTATAACTCTAACATCTTCAAGGAACCCCCGGTGACCCGCCTGAAGATGTTGAGTTAGTATCCTAGATGATGCGAGGCGGGCTGTGCTCCTGCGGGGCATTTCAATTGTACTTTGTACCTTAACATCATATGAGAGGTTGAACGGATAAAGTCGATCGATATGTTATATTAAAACTTCCAGAAAGTCATACTTTGGCACAAAAGCATAACCGCAGAGCATGCAAGAGGAGGCTTCGGTGCATTGCGAAGATCCTGTTGTGTTGTTCGATAAAGCTACGGAAAGTACAAGTGCAAAAATGGGGAGAGATGACGACAAACAAGATGAGCAGGCTTACCGCGATTTCGTTATGTCCTTCCTTGATCGCCTTTGTGAAAACTGCAAGAAGATGAGAGAACAGATAGTTATTAGAGCAAAGTGTGCTGGGGTTTTGCCAGAAGATGGCGATGATGAGCACTCGCTTCCTGAGATTCTGGCGTCGCTTTTACCTGAAACGCAGTTAAAGATGGTTGATACACTAAGAAGACGAACGGTAGGATTCCAGCACTTTCGCTTTGAAGTTGGAGATACTCGATACTCCATCCACATCAAAAATTTATTGATTGTTAGCCACTTAGGTTTTGACAACACAAATTGCATAGATATCATATGCAGAGATTACTCTCTTGTCATTTGGAATTGATTTCTTGCAAATGACCATAATTTAAAAAGTAGAGGAAGTGTTATCATTATCGCTTTTTAATTAGTAGGTTATGCAAACAGCTGTGCCATGATTTTCTTCTTCTTTCACCCAAGTGTTTACTATATCTGAGCCATAATGCTTAATTCTTTTATATAGATAAGTGAAATCGATTGGCAAGATTTCTCGTTATTCAACCCCTCTAACCAGCTTCTTTGTTGCGAAGAAAAGTGCAGTTGTATGCCAGAAAATTCATGGACTGATTTTACAAAACACAAAATTGTAAGTACATAAGAAATTCTTTGATATCTATGGCAACTTTTTGTGTTTATTTATTCAGAAACACAGATGAAAGCATTGACTGGTGGTTATGTTGAACCTCAAAATTTTTGTGTTTACAGTGTATTTCACATGAATTCTTTGAGAAGAATAGACCACGTGAAGTAGTACATAAGTAGCTGTAGGGGGCATAGAGAGACAATGTCCCCGCAAGAAAAAATTTTTCATGGTTTTATTCCCCAACAGAATTGATGATCTGGAGGTTTAAATTATCAAATAGTTCAGGTCATTGCAGCCTTAGTTGCTTATTAGACAGTTAAATTTTGAAATAAGTGCAGCATCAGAACCATCAAACACAAATATTAGATATCTGGATCAAACAAAACAATCAGAGTTGTATGCTAAATCTAACTAACACATATTTGCAGAGCTTTCATTAATATTTAGAATAAGAGGGTGATCATGAATAGTAGGCAGATGTGTCTCATGGAGGCCCAGCTATTATGTTTACTTTTTAACGTCATTTTAAGTCAAAAGTAAACTGCATTTTTTGCAGAAGTAATGGTGATTAATTGCTTGTATCCACCTTCTATTGAAAACCCTGTATGCAAATGTCAGATTTCACTGTTTTGCATGGTCCAAATTTACTTTGTATACATTAAGCAGAATTGGATTGTGTACCTTTGTCTGACTTGTGAAATATCTTGCTTCAACATATTCAACTTCTGGCAGTTTGGCTTTGTATATTTTCTCTAGATTATTGTAGTGACATTTTCAGTATTTAATTCTCATAAGGTGGGAATTAATGATATATGCAATACTACAGTATATGCAATACCTTAGAGGACAACTCCAGAAAAACAACTATTTTTGCCAATCCACTAAAAAGGTCTCTTCTTTTAGGCAAAAGCACTGAAGGAAGGACAGGATGAGCTGGTTGTTGCTTTTCGTGCAATGGAGTCTGATATCCAGCGTGCTGCAGAACAAGCTGGAAAATGTATCAAGTGTGTCTTCAACACAGGTTGGAATGTTGTCTCACATTTAGAGCTGCCTGATTGGCTTAGGGACAATGAGTACCTGTCACATGGCCATAGGCCACAGCTGCCATCTTTCAAGCAGTGTTTCAGCAGCATGTTCAGGTATATTTCAGAACTTAGTGATTATCATTTTGGTCAATTCCATGCTTAAACATCAAAATTGTGGATTTTTCAACAACGAAGTGAGTCACTTTGGTACCCCCATAAAGAGTACTCAGGGGGGTCATATACACCCCACCATTGCCCCCAACCAGCATGCCAATGACAGTTGGGACCATGAAATATGTAAATATAGCCTTAATAATAGTATATTTTAATAATTCAGCTTTTCTATTACATTAATAGAACCCGCAATGTCTGTTATGCCCAGTGGCGGCACCAAAGGAGGACTGGAGGACCTATTGCCCCCCCCACTTCTTGCCAATATCAATTTTCTAATTCATCCAAATTCAATGAGAAAATGTTAGAGTTGGGGTGACAGGCCTCTAGCAAGATTTTGAAATAGGTGTGGCAACCAAATTGCCTCATATTCTTAGGGCATGGCACCCAAAGTCCCTCTCAATCTGTGGTAGTTGGTGCCACCCCTGATTACATCCTTATCTGTAATGCCATTTACACAGAACTTTGACATTTGCACAGAAATGGGGAGGATTAGACACAAGTGACCATAGCCTTTCACAAATTTCACTAATCTGTAATTCACATTCAACTATAGTAGTTATGAGTGAGGTAGCATAGTGTTTTAGAGCACATGCCTCCCATGCGGAAGGTCTACAGTTCGTGCCTGACTCGATGCCCTAACTGAATGCTCACTCACTTGTCACCCAGCAGCAAATGGGTACCCAGTGGGAAGACTGGGGAGACGGAGGTGGCGAGGAAAGGAACTGGTCACCCTACCTCATGCTGATGACTCAGGATAAGTGTCCTCTCTAGCAGGCACTCCCCTACATACGAAAGGATAGGGGACTACCTTTACTTACTTTAGTTTGATAGAGTTAGGGATTAAGTAGAGTTAGCAGTTTGAAAAAGTATACTAGCTACAGCCATTACATCAGACTATCATCAAGTATTCACTAACTAGTTAACACTTGATGATAGTCTGATGTAGTGTCTGTTACAGTCATGAAAATATCAATAGTCAAACAAGTAGGCATAACTTTTAAATTCTTGTGAAAATAAAACTCAATCATATTTAGCTAGAAAGCATGTAAATCTTTTTGAATATATGTTAGACCTTATAAATACCTATAAAAATAACAATTTTCTGTTTTTTCCATAAAATTTTTTTGATAGAATGCCATTCTCAGTTTATAAATGCATTCCAAAGACAGTATCATTATTGTTATGATCATAATATCATCTATTTACCAGATTCTCATATGTTGCTCAAAAGTTTTGATATCAAGCAGAATTTTTGTTCTAGAAATAGTAGTGATGCTCCTGGGTTAGTTCTTTAAACAGCTATAAGTAGCAGAATTTAGAAGTTTTCATTGTATTATGGTTAGTGTATTAGCAAACCATCATTTAACAGCCAATTTTGACATCAGCTACAAAGTTTGGGGGCCTCTGAATTTCAGGAGTTTGGGCACCTCCAAATATAAATTGTCCAAGTTTTAAGCAGTTTTTGCTCACATGGCAAGAGACAACAGAATGGTTCTTTGCCAGTGCCACCAAACAAACTATATAATGAGCATGTTTCCTTACTTGCACACCAATGTGCAACACCAACTAGTACCAAGCAACCGCTTCTAAAAGTAGATCTGTCTGAACAATTTCCTTGTTGTAATTGTGTAGCATAAATGAAGCAAAATTGTTGTGCTTGATGTTTTCAGTTTATGTATTTTTATTTGACCACCACTCAAACTCAGATCTCAGATTCATCCCTGTGGGTATTTAATAGCCTGTTTGTAAGCTGGAATATTTGAGCAGTTGGAAGAAGTTAAAGCTGAAAATTGCATAGCTTTGAGTAGGAAGTGATTATGACGTAAGTTGTGTTGTTATTATTAGGACATCATGCATGAGCAAGCAAGACACAGAATTACACTCCTCCAGCTGCTCTTCATTGCCAAATAAATTAAGAGGGGTCTAAATAGTTGAGATGTGAGCTTTTCTTTGAAATTTGGATAAATGGGGGATATTAGTAAGTAGATGATGGGAAATTTTGCACCACCTGTAGATGAAAATCATGAAGCATCTGCACTCTTTGCACTCTACCAGGTGCGACAGTTTCTGGCTCATGAGAATTAACAGTATCCTGTAGCGATATGTATTAGGACTGTGACCATGTTCTTTTTGTTATAATTGATTTTTCTCAGACTGAAAAGTAGGAAAATATGTAAAGGGGATCCTAATGAGCTCATGGAGGTGGGAAAATTTTTTTTGCAAAGTCAAGAAGTGTCACCCACTATTATTTTGGCATTGGAGAGTAATAAGCAAGGTGAAAAAGATCAGAGATGTTTGGAAATTTTTAATAAGTAGTTTACTGGAGAACAACAATTGGTTACCTACAAGTATCATTGTATTTTTGTGTGCCATTTTTTCCATATGTTTTTATGTTATAGTTGACTGAAGTTCTACATTTCGTAGATTGCATACTGAAACTGGAAACATTTGGACACACTTAATTGGATTTGTACTATTTGTCATCACTATGTGTGCCATTTTTGTACGGCCACACATTGCTATCTCATTTAAATACCCCAATGGTTGGGAGGAGTATCTTGTGTTTGGTGCATTCTTCATGGGTGCAATTCTGTGTTTGCTCTTTTCATGGTTATTCCATACAGTCTATTGTCATTCTGCTAGAGTGCACACAGTTTTCAGTAGGTGAGTTTCACATATTTTGATTTACTTGTTTTTGAATTGAGAGTGCAGCTGCTTTTCAACAGAGCTCATAGATTTGTATGCGAGCACCATTTGCAGGCACAAAATGCCACACTTCAAGTTTCAATGGGTACTTTTGATCAAAGTTTGCACCTCACCATCTATTGCATTCTATTTTTTCTGTTGGCACATTCTTCTCTGATCTTTCCTTGCAAGCACAAAGTACTTCTAATGAGATTCAATTTTCAAAAGCATGATTTATTGGTGACAATATTTATAACAATGGCTACTTAAGCTTCAGAGTTCATTCTTTGCTGATTATAGCTGGTTTATTCATTTATATGCATTATGATATATTTTCCTTGCATTTCTTAGCCATACGGTTTTATCTATATGATCACCTTTATATGTTATTAAAGTACTATAGATGTTAACTTTCCACCACATTGAAGACATTGAAGTAATCTTTTGGACATATATTGTCATTCATGTAGTATACTTAATCATGTTCAATATGATTTGTTTTAGCAATCTGCATGTTTTTCTCATTTGTAGGCTTGACTACTCTGGAATAGCATTTCTGATTGTTGGTTCCTTTATCCCATATCTTTATTATGGGTTTTATTGTATGAAAACCAGTCGTATTGTCTACATGGTGACAATCTCCACACTTGGAACTCTGTGCATTATAATCTCTTTGTGGGATAAGTTTAGTACACCAAAGTTTAGACCACTTAGAGCTGGTAAATATTTTTTACTGTACAGTATTACACAGAAACTACATAGTTTCTTTCCATTCCTTTTGCAATTTGCATAGCTCAGTGGTTTACTCAGTAATCTTTGCCTTAGAGAGATATTCCAGCATAAAACATAGATAAATACTTATTTGTTGTCATTAGCAACTCCTTTCACCTCTATGATGTTATTTGCTACATCAAATTACAACTTAAGTTATTTCTCTCAAAAGTTTATCTTTCATGCAAAAAATTTAGCTTGCAGGTTCAGTTCTCCAGTTTTACAGCAAAAAGGCTTATCTACATCTCCATTTCATTTCAGGGCTATTTCTTACCCTGGGGTGCTCTGGTGTTATTCCAGCAGTTCATCTCCTGATCAGTATTGGATTTATACGGGGAGTAGAGCAAGGTGCATTGGGTTCACTTGTACTGATGGGGGCTTTATACATAATTGGTGCACTCTTATATGCATCACGAATTCCTGAGAGATGCTTTCCTGGGAAATGTAATTTTTGGGTAGGTACTGCATTAATTACTATAACCTTTTTAGCTAGCTTTATATTTTACATTGAATTAGTAGGTCTTGGTTGCCTCTTGGATTACTTTCATACTTTTTGAAAAGTAGTCAGAATTTTATAAAATTTAAATTTTATATCAGCTCTTGTTTATTTTTCTATAGACTTGAAGAATAAATTGTGCTTGTCTGTTGTGACAAACATGTTGTTGTTGCTTTTTACTCAATAATATGTACTTTACTTCCTTTTTTGCACTGCATATTATTGATTGGAATAACCTTTGCCTTCTGTGGTGGAGTTAAGATGACCTTCTGTCTTTTCCTGCCATGAATGCAGGGGGTGTAATGATAGGGGATGCAGGGGTGCTGCACACTCAATATTAGCTTTTTGGCACATTTGCTGAATATCAATAGTGCTTGTCAACATTGTACTGCTGATGAAACTCAAGGAAAGTCCTTTTTTCTTCAAATTGGGCTCTAACCAAAGTCAAATAATGTTGGCAGATAATGGTTGTGCACCCCACCATCAATTTTCTTAAGCTTCACACCTACATGTATGGTGTGTTTGAATGGTGTTTCCTTTTCATTTAGAATAATATATAGTTGTTATTTAGAAGAGCATGCTGTGGGATATTTTAAATGTAGTATTCCCTACTACAAATTTAGTATTAGATTCAATAAAGTTTGCTCCAATCAGTAGTTGTGAATGATTTTCAAGTGCCTACAAATAGCATGTCATTGGCGCTATTGAAGGCCAAGTTTTTAGTTATCATATGTCTATGGGATAAAGTAATTGGCTCTTAGTTTGCAAGGCCATTACTTCTCTTTTTGACTTGACCAAGTATCTTCAAAGTCAGCAGTGACCCTAGCACTATGAAGTCCAATGGAGCCTTTTTAATAAACAGGAGAGAAAGCTATTAGTTCCCAATTTTGCATAAAATTTATATATTTATCATTGTGCATCTATATTTATCTTTATAGTTGTGAATCTGTGCGTTTGTGTAAGAGTCTTTATGTATCTGCATATTTGTATCTATTTATTTATTTATCCATCTGAACACATACTGTGTGTAAACTATAATTATCTTTATATGTATGCATGTGTATGAATGTATTTTCTGGTGCATTTATATGTATAATGTCTCATTTTAACATATTCTTGATATCCTTTTGCAGTTCCAAAGTCATCAGATCTTTCATATCCTTGTTGTTGTGGCTGCTTTTGTACACTTGAATGGAATATGTGAAATGGCATATTACAGATTTAAAGTTGGAAAATCATGCCCTACTTGACAGTCTATACTGCTGTGCTTATTTTGAATATATTTGTGGCACTAACACCTTCTGATGTAATATCTATGGATTGTATATTTGAAGTTTGTGCACAATTTACCCAATTAATTGTATCACAGCAAGATGGTATAACTTCATGACTAAGATTACATGTCTTGCTATTTTGTTAGTGAAGCAGATCTTCCCAAAAGTCTTTGCCTTAGTTGCCAGAAAGATGGTCAAAAAGGGAAAATAGACTTGCAAGCCTCCCAGATGTTATGAAATAATAGAAGTGCATAAAATCTTGGGTTTGGCATAAATTTTGTGGGAGTGGAGTAAAGTATAGTAATGATAAATTGCCATAAAATCTCATAAGTGTTTGAATAAAAATGTTTTTCCCTTGAAGATAAACATGGCAAAATCATACCATGCTTTTCATTTATTTCCTTGTCATTTGAATTGACTTCATCCATGGTGAACCAACTGAGTATTTAGAGTACTATCAAGTTTGCATGAAAGAGTAGCATAAGATTCATGATGCTATAGAACAATATCTGAAATATAGCTTTTAAAATGGCATGAGTTCATATAAGAATCCATGAGATTTGGTTTGTGGTCATCTGGAATTAATATAGCCCTATTATCATAAACCAGACAATTTAGAAATTTATATATTTAATTTGTATATTTTAGTTTGCACTCATTACAGTATTTTGGTTGACCTCTTAATTCAGCCACAAATATGTCAATCTTGAGTCAGGGATTATCAGTGTTTAGTAACATGCTGTGTCCTCTGGTAGTCATAAATACATGCATTTTATGCCTTACATACATTTATCTGATGTTTAATTACATTGTTCAGCCTTGTAAGTGATTTTTTGAAATTTCGTACATCTCTTGGAGCCATAATGTAATGTGCAAGTTTCTCTCAGCTGGGCAGCTTTTGTTTGGAAGACTACCTCAAAGGATGTCAACCCTTTAAGCCTGAAGGCTAGAGCCAGCAATACTAGGTACCAGCTCAGACCTTACACTGTTGCAAAACCCCACTTATAGGCTACACTTTACCCACACTCAAGCTTTTTAGCATCCAAAATGGTAAAAACTATTTTTGAGGTTTTCCAATATACACAAGCTCTGCAATGTTTGAACTGATCTTCTGAACCTGTTGAATCCTCCCTATCAAATGAAAGACCGGCTTATAAACAAACGTAAGTGTAATTCTTCGTTGTTAATCTCAGTCTTCTTAAATTTCCGTCCTGCATCACAAGTTCCACTTTCACCCACGCAAATAAAGCTGCTTTGAGTGGAAATTGAAAATTGCAAAACAATGTCAGTGTTGACAGATGAATGGTTTATATATGATAGTAACCGATTGTGTTTCAGTTGTTGATGACGGTCCCACACAACCCTTGTAAACGAGGACTTAAATTGTTCCAAAGGAATGGTGCACTCCGCACACAGGCGGCACCGCAAATGTGCGGAACTTTAGAGCCGAGAAAGGGCGCGACCTATTCGCGGGTTGCTAAGGTATTTAATTAAGAAAAGCAAACGTGAATTAGCGTAAGAACGTAAGACAATTCATATAACTTTATGCTTTTACCATTACACAAGAGATATAAAATATTACCCTCGAGAGATTTATGTCCTATTGTGAAAAGGCGGTTTTTCAAATTAAGAACAAACAACTAACTTGGAATAACATTTTTTCAATTATATCAAGAATAATTCTAATATTCAAACGACTTTGAATAAACAAGTATTGTTTTTTTCATACAAGAAAGCTAAGTCTATTCTATGAAAGATAAGTTTTGTTTAAACAATAAGTTGAAAAGTGAACTGCAAACATTTACCCTTGGTGAACAGCTTGCACTTCGATGTTGTGCATGTCTCTGTTTCTACGATGTCTGTATAGTTACAGACCTTGGCTAGTATGTAAACAGGTTAACGTTTCTAGAAGTGAAAGGTTTCTAAATGACATGTTTCAATCTACTGAAAGTCACTGTATTGATTGTAGTTGTTAGTAATGTAGTAAAAGTGCACAAAAGAAAAATACAATTTGGTGCAAGTTAACTTATACTAGTTATGATTCATACTTACTTACAAAAATAAAATTCCATATAATTATCAAGATTTAATCTTATGCTACATTTTGCAAAAAATAAAGTGTTAAGCTTTAGTTCAATATTTTCTGATAATGTTGATTGAACTAGATTTCCTTATTGGCCAATCTCAGTGAGAAATTTCTTCTTGATATATCCTGAAGAATCTACCATAATAGCTGGGACAACAGATATTCAAAAAGGGAGGCCCACATGCATTGGGGAACTTTGGGTGTGGCAACCAAATTACATAATTTCACCCAAAGTCCCCCCAGTCTGTGATGGTTGGCACCTCCCTTGGGCACATGCATTCATGGACACTTATATGGATAAAAAGGTAAACTCTGTAAGCTGAACAGGGGTACTTTACATACGAATTCATGAACAATGGGGGCACATGCCTCCTACCTCCAACTTACATGCTTATGAGTCTTCCCTTGTTTGGAAAGTGCACCATAGAGTGTAATAAGGTACTATTGGGTGAACTGTAGCAGTTGTAACCATCAAGATTTCAGTACCAAAATGCAAAATATCCATGGAAGAACTTGAATATAGAGAACTGGAGAAATTCTCATAAGCAGAATGTACTCTATGAAACACTTTCCTCATTTCACTGGTGCTTCTGAATAGGATTCAAGCCTCCTATTGACAGGTATGATTCAATTATCCCTTCTCTTTTTACTTTTTTAGCAGGATGGTGCTAGCAATGATAGTTCATTACACAAAGTAACTGATGATGGAAAATTCTAGTTTCCACCAAATGGTTAAGATTAGAACAACATACTAGTCTATATATTCTATTCAGCTTTATTCAATGAGTTCAAGGTATGAAAATATATGCTTTTGTGCTTGCTGCCATGACTTTTTTGATATCACTATAAGTGCAAACAGATGTGCAGTTTGGAATGAATGTTGATGAGGTAATCTTTGTGAGAAACAAGCAGAGCAGTACAGCAGGTAGCATGAAATTCTTACATGCCAAGACAAGTCAAATGTATGATGTATAACTTAACATGTCTTGTGCAATATAGAAGTTTTTATATTCACCTATTACACTAAGCCTTCTGTGACTTCCATAATAGGAATTTTCTTTCACATAGATACCACCATAATATATCAGAAAACTTGAAATATAACAAGAATAAGTTCCAACAGCATCAGTTTGGGTTCTTAAAATAAATACATCGTTGGGTATCCCCTATGTCATTACATTTAAAATGCTGTCAGTAAACACCATTTTAAAAAAATGATGCAGATCCAATATATCAAATAATTTTGTAAACAACTAAGCTTAGAAGTTACACACAACAACTCTGTAGCCAGGCATGTGTTCAGGGGTGGCAAAATTGTCTTAGAGGAATCACATAGTACAAAATCTGAGAGCTTATTTCAAAATTTATGTTATCAAAAACAAATGGATAATGTGTGTACTGGAAAAGAATGATCTTTCTTGTATGTCACAAGGACCAAGGTTTAGCTCAATTAAAATTTCAGGAGTTCTCTCCATAGCTATAAAGAAAAAGCAGCAAAATAAATTGCAAAAAAATTAAAATTTTCCCAGGGGTGGCAAAAAGCTGGTAGCCTGTGAACCAGGGGTGGTATTTGCCACCCCATGCCACCCCATGGCTACAGATCTGACACACAAACACAGGAAAATAAGTTCCCTGATTTTTCTTGTGATCAATAAAAAGGTTGCATGGGTACTTCCATTATGTGCTCTGAAAACCTAGGTCCACATTCCACATGATCAATTTTGAGACATAATAGTAGAGCAGGGTATTAGTGAATGGTACAGCATGAACAAATGCTTAGGCCTCTAACATATATTACACAAAAAGGTGAAAACATAACACTAATTGACTTCATTCATAGCCACAGAATTGGATCGCAAAAAATATCTATAATTTTCCTCCCTCTGTTGAGCTGAATGTTGTCTTACAAACTTGTTGCCAGATTTTGGCATCTGAAGTCTGAGTTTCTTAGCACTGGGCCTTCTGCTTTTGAGATCCTTTCTATCTCCTCTTCCCTTCTCTGTTGACTGCTCATCAGTTGCTTCCATGTCAACATCATCTATAGGTACTGCCTTCTGAGTTGGGGTTTTGTATAATTCACATATATCCAATGGCTCATCCTCTTCAAATGAATAACTTTCACTTCTTACAAATGGAAACTTAGGAGGCAGTTCTCCTGTGGGTGTTACCTGTGGTGAATTACGAGGTGACATGCCAGCAGCGTGATTTATCTCAACTGTCTGCTGCCTTCGGTCTTGCACCCTCTTACGTATTTGTCGGAGCATCATTCCTCTATCTACAATGTAGAGTATGCAATTATTTCTTGGTTGTACGGTGATCAACAATATTTCAAGATATTTTCTATGGTAGCTATTCTTGATGACTCATTGATATGATAGGCTAATGCTGTAACGGCATTTCACACAAGCCATAAAACACATCTTTACTCAAAAACCTGACGTCGTATGCCAATTTACTACAATGGAGGATCTGATAAATAACATCTGTGCAAGCTTACTGACGTATCAGCTACGGCACAGCGAAGCATCTTGTTCGAAGTAGAGTCCTGATACATGTTTGTTTGGCAAGGAAGATTCTACCTAGTTCTACTTATATGTGATTGGTTTTGAATTGCAAGACAAATTTAACCTTATACTTCAACTATATCTTCCTGTTAGCTTAGTTATACAAAGAATCCCAATTAAATTTTAAATGCTAAAAATATTCTCTGTTATATCACACAAGGTATTATCGAGCATCTCTGAGGAATCCATGGTATCATTTGAATTTGTTAGGAAAGTGCAATCAAACTACATGCCTACCGTTTCAGCAGATCTGGACTGTCATACATTCATCAATCTTGTTCCATATAGTTAAAAAGACTAGTTTGATTACTTTAGAAAGGTAAGCCAAATACGGTACACGCTTTTTTTTTATAAGAAAATCACTATTTTGTCTGAGCCTCAATTTTCTTAACTTTTCCCGAAATTGAGCCTCAGATTTTCTTAAATTTTTCTTAACTTTTGCTGAAATAAACTGGCTAGAGTGGTTTACACTTTCGTTATACTATTGTATACTTGAATTTGAATTCCATCTTTAACATTTTGAATACAATAACGACGAAATTACCGATTTTTGGCCTATAAAAACATTAAATTCTGGAATTTGAGCCTCGTGATTTTCTAACGATTTTCTTAAGATTTTGACCATTTGAGCCTCATTTTCTTATAAACTTTTTTCTTATAAAAAAAAACGTGTAATCGTTTTGCTTGAGGCAGGTACTTACTTTGAGATCGCTCCAAATGTCTGATCCTTGCACCCAAAGTAAGAATTCAAAAATATTTGCAAGCATCCAGACCTTCGCAATGCCAGTCAAAAGCAACAATACTCCATGTTTTTTCCTTCATGGGGTGTGTCCAGGCAATTTTTGACATTCAATCATCAAATCAACAGATGAAGTGTACTTAACAAAAACTGACCATTATTATTCTGCAACAAATGAGTTATTCTGTGAAGAAGGAGCAATTGCTACTTAATGAAACGACTTATTCCTAATCGGAATCTACAGACTGTACGAATCATCATAATTTGCAAATTGTTGACCAGCTGATTACAACTTTTATGGGAAAAACAAAAACTCTATGTAATTGTTACCTCGTTTTAACGTTGCCTCTCTTAAGATAGCGCCGTCACCACAACAAAACCGAACTTCTGTGCGACCAGCGACGCAACTCTGTAAGAGGGAAAAATTTGTTGTGTAGTTTGTAAGCCCGTAGCCATGGGGTGGCAATTGTCACCCCTCGGCAACAGGATACTAGACTTTTGCCGCCCCTGTGAAATTCTTTGCAATATTCTATTGCTTTTTGTTTGCAGCTAAGGAGAGGTCGGAAATATTTGTTGGTCTTTGTGACATTTTAGAAAGCTCAATCAATTCCTGCGCACACATAATCCTTTAGATTTTTATGACATGAAGTATGAAATAAGCTCTCAGATTTTGAGCCACGTGATTCCTCCACAACAATTTTGCCACCTTTGAAACGCGGGCCTGGCTACGGACTTGGTAGTTGGGACATCCTAAGATCTAGAAGATTTGATTTCTTATAAATATTATTATGACAGGTTGTGTCAAAGTCTCTTCGAGTTTGGAGAAATATACACAGTTTCTTATTTTTGGATTAATAAATATATATATATATATAT